>JAJKFL010000026.1:19603090-20118520 GCA_021186555.1 Reticulitermes speratus
AACTCCAGTGTAAAGATAGTGCGTGGGAGGAAACACACAGGGCATAGTAAGTAGTCAGCAGAAACAGACTGCAGTGTAATGGTAGTGCCTGGGAGGAAACATGCAGGGAACAGTAAATAGTGAGCAGAAATAGACTGCAGGGGAATGGTAGTGCCTGAGAGGAAGCATACAATATTAGTTTGGTACTGGTTAAAGTTAGTGATATGTAAACATGACAGTGGTTTGGATGGTGCTTGCTGTTGTACAGATCGATAGTGAAAGGTTAATGTGAAGTGTGTTTGGTAGGACGTAGCGCTCTGTTGGTAGGATAGGTTTAATGGTATTACAGATATGTGAGTTAATTGCATAAAGAATGGAAGTTAAAATGGAGTTTACTGTTGTGATATTTTGCATTGTCCATTTGTTTTGTTGCTGTTTATTACAATCCAGATAAATACACTTAATTAGGATGCACACACCTTGCTGTTATATATCTCAGACATGTTTGGGATCATACCAAGCCGTCATCAGGGAGACAAATACAAGAGAGCAGATGTATGAGCGTATGTAGCGCTGCCTGTCTAGTGTAATTGTAAGCTCATACATGTTCCTTCTATTTGTCTGCCTGATGGCGGCTGTGTATGAGCCAAAACATGTTAGAGATAATGTGACATAAAAGAGGAGGGTGTATGTATGCTAATTGTGTATTTAGTTTGGTTTTAATAAACACAAATATGTGTTTGTGTTTTTTTTGTGTGTATATTTCAGGGCAACTTGCTGCTTCCATTGTCAGGAACTTGTTACACTGGAGGTACAAGTTGCATCTTGACAGGATGCAGCTTGTACCTCCAGTGTAGGCAGTTCCTGATGATGGTTAGCAGCAAGTCATTGCTATTAGTGGCAGTGTAAATGACAAGTTTCTGAATTTTTTTTCCAGTTGGGAGAACACTCAGTGAATCATGGAAGTCTTTGCACTGGAGAGGATGTGTGCTGGGTCTGTGGACATAGACCACTCTTCCACCACAGCAGGATGGGTTTAGCGCAAGAGTGATCTCTATTGAGATAGTGCGCACAGCCCCAAACTCAGTTTCAGGTACACCTTTATTCTTTCTCATCTCTTACGCTTTACCTCCTCTCCTGAACACACACACACATCCCTCACAATTCACCCACCATATTTCCCTTCTATCTCTTCATCTGTCCTTTCTGTGGCATTATGCATTTTGTTGTTCTACTGCACATCTTACACCACCACACTGTTCTCTCACATTGCCAGCTGCATCATTCCTATAACACACACACATTGTTATTACAACACATATATGAACACCATGGATTGTTATATATTATATAGATTAGTGTATAGTCTAGTATATGGTGGTTATATAGTGTCTATGTATGTTACAGAAAATGGAGGATCATAAAGCATGCAAAGATGAGGGAAACAGGAGTTGCACCATGAAGAAGGGACAAGAGGGGTAAAGTACAGCATGTATGTTGGAGAAGCGTGAGGAGTCTCGACAGAGATCACTCTTGCGCTAAACCCATCCTGCTTTGGTGGAAGAGTGGTCTATGTCCACAGACCCAGCACACATCCTCTCCAGTGCAAAGACTTCCATGATTCACTGAGTGTTCTCCCAACTGGAAAAAAAATTCAGAAACTTGTCATTTACACTGCCACTAATAGCAATGACTTGCTGCTAACCATCATCAGGAACTGCCTACACTGGAGGTACAAGCTGCATCCTGTCAAGATGCAACTTGTACCTCCAGTGTAACAAGTTCCTGACAATGGAAGCAGCAAGTTGCCCTGAAATATACACACAAAAAAACACAAACACATATTTGTGTTTATTAAAAACAAACTAAATACACAATTAGCATACATACACCCTCCTCTTTTATGTCACATTATCTCTAACATGTTTTGGCTCATACACAGCCGCCATCAGGCAGACAAATAGAAGGAACATGTATGAGCTTACAATTACACTAGACAGGCAGCGCTACATACGCTCATACATCTGCTCTCTTGTATTTGTCTCCCTGATGACGGCTTGGTATGATCCCAAACATGTCTGAGATATATAATAGCAAGGTGTGTGCATCCTAATTAAGTGTATTTATCTGGATTGTAATAAACAGCAACAAAACAAATGGACAATGCAAAATATCACAACAGTAAACTCCATTTTAACTTCCATTCTTTATGCAATTAACTCACATATCTGTAATACCATTAAGCCTATCCTACCAACAGAGCGCTACGTCCTACCAAACACACTTCACATTAACCTTTCACTATCGATCTGTACAACAGCAAGCACCATCCAAACCACTGTCATGTTTACATATCACTAACTTTAACCAGTACCAAACTAATATTGTATGCTTCCTCTCAGGCACTACCATTCCCCTGCAGTCTATTTCTGCTCACTATTTACTGTTCCCTGCATGTTTCCTCCCAGGCACTACCATTACACTGCAGTCTGTTTCTGCTGACTACTTACTATGCCCTGTGTGTTTCCTCCCAGGCACTGTCTTTACACTGTAGTCTGTTTCTGCTGCTGTTTTTTTGTGTGTATATTTCAGGGCAACTTGCTGCTAACCATCATCAGGAACTGCCTATACTGAAGGTACAAGATGCAACTTGTACCTTCAGTATAACAAGTTCCTGACAATGGAAGCAGCATGTTACCCTGAAATATACACACAAAAACCAGAACATTCAATAACAATCTGATACTACTTAACACTTCACTGATTCAGTCATGCTGTGAATTACACAGCTGAACCTCTTGCAGATCAAGACTATACTTGTGGGAAATATTGTAACAGAAGCATCTGCATGGCAATTATCTACAGCTAGTAGTCCTTCTACTGTTAAGAGTTAAAACTGTTCTTGTGCTGAATTCTGTTCCACACCATAAAAATTCTTAACCTTTGTTTTAAATATCCCATTGTGATAATATATAAGCTGTAAAGAAATAAACTGTCAATCACAACAAAACTTTTATTTTTTTTCAGAGATTTAGTGTGTTTTACAACATGTTTTGGCCAACTTGGCCATCTTCAGGTAATACAACTGTGTATGGAATATGTGGGAGGAAAGTATCAACATAAAGTATTATCAAAAGAAATGAGATCTCATTTTTTACACAAAATAGCAGTGCATAGGTCTCATTTCTTTTTATAATACTTCAAGTTCATAATTTCGTCCCACATATTCCGTACACAGTTGTATTACCTTAAGAAGGCCAAGTTGGCCGTTACATGCTGCAAAACACATTAAATCTCTGAAAAAGTAAACAGCTCTGTTGTGATTAACAGTTTACTTTTTACACTTTAAATTTTTTAAACCTTGACACCAGATAGAGGTCAGCAATTAACACTCGTCACTTTATGCACCTACTGAATAGAAGGCTGCATAAACCCCAGAAAAACAATTATGTGAGGGCTTACAGAATTTTAAACTCTGTCTAGATACTGCTGTTTCTACTGATCTGTGGAATGTGCAATACAATTACTTGCAAAGCAAATTTTCTTGCAAGTGTATTAGCCAGCGAGTATGTAATATTTGAGGAAAAAACCACCTGAATGTGAATTTCCAAACAATGTGTCATGCAACTGGCAACTCACATGATACACACCTTTGATGCAGGGACTCCTCATTGGAGGTTACACAGAGAGGTGGGGGAAATGACCTGTGTACCGAGACGACATGATCTAACATCCTTCAGTCGAACCGCACTAGATGGGGCACTGGGCACTGCTGTCTTGGTCTTAACATCCTCAAGATAGGTGCACACTGGGACTCCCTGGATGCTCCTCAGTCAGCCAAAACCACAAGTTTCTAAAACATTTGGAATAGAAATTGTTTCACTGATGTGTGTCCATGACTGTAGGCAATAGAGCATACATATTTCACATTCATAATTCAATCTTTTGAACCCTGAAATAGGATGCAGCACCCCCCCCCCCCAAATGTCTGTTCAATTTTGGCACAATGCCATGCTTAAAAGCATTTACAATGAAATAAAAGTCTTACAAAGAAAATTACACAATCTCCAATGACATTTGAATCTACTGTGTGTCTGCAATCATTTGTGCTCTGTATAGGGCTTGGTATAAATCCAAAAACATCAGGCCAGGAACACTGTGTGCAACTTCCATTTAATAAGTAGGGCTTTCAATAGTCACTAGCTGATCAGGCAAAGAACAGCACGCACCCCCAAAGCTCACAGGTTTGTACTGGCTACTAAACAGGCAACAACTCATGATCACCTTGTTTGTAAGCATACTCTATAGTGTCCAAATTAGTGACAAAGCTGATGATACACCAAGGTTCAGTTTCCTAACAACACACGTCCCAACTCCTGACATGACACACACCTTGACTAGAACGTCCGTCCATTATAGATGACATGCACGACGGAGGTGAACTTCCTGCATCTTGTTAGATCTGACAGTCTAATGAAGATCAGTCTTCTGGTGTGTGACGCCGTGTAGTCAGGCAGAAAGGTATCAGTGTTCAAGAGATACCTTCTGCCACCATCTGGGTAGAAGAAGAAGGCAGCAGGCTCCTGTCTAATGATACCTCTGTGCCAGACTACATGGTGTTACATTCAACAGGATAATCATCTTTGTGCACCTTTCTTCCAGACTCTGATCCCAGTGGACTCCCAGAAGATGACTTGCCAAGGCAATGACCGCAGTCTCATTCTTCGTCACTTGTAATGGCATCTTGTCACTGGTGCCTGTAAATAGAAAGTAAGTTACTTTCAGGTTTTATTGGTAGTTGTTAAAACGATGTTCAAGTGAACTAAATTAAGTCACCCTGAAGATTGTGGCAGCATGTTCCTCACAAACATCAGAATAAACCACGCCCAAAACCCGTGTAAAAACCAAAAGATGACCATCATTTGAACAACTCACTGACATGAAACAGTTATTCTCCAATAAGCCTACTCCTGTCCTGAAGGAAGCATCATGCCGTTACTGTATAAGGGGTAGTAGTGTCATAGCTCCACACATTCTTAACCTCTGCACCAGGCACAAGTAGTTGCCTTCATGCCCCTGCCACTTTATCCCAAGAACTGAGTGAACAGGAAGGTGCGCTGTGACTGACAGCCTGTCTGGATGCTCTTCTCTGCCCTGAAGTCCAGGTCAGACATGCAGATCTATGACTTTGCCCCTCGACTTTTGAGTTGCACCCAACACCACAGAGATGCTGGGACCACATCATCACCCCCCTGCCTACAAGACAGGTTCTCGCATAGGCACGTGGAAGAATAGCATTTGTTTCCAAGAACAGGACCGGGACAAATCTGGAGAATCAAGATCAGAGCACAATTTTTCTCTACTACAGCAATTTTTTCACTGTAATCACAATTTTTCACAATACAGTAACGCACGCTACTTACCCCCCTTTAAATACTTCATCTTTTTGAATGAAAAGTTTTCATAAACCATTATATATAATAAGTCAAGTTAATCAGAAACTTATACAAATCATGACCAGAAAGGAGACGCTGATACTCCAAGCTATGGTCCATTATCAGGTTTTCCTGCCTGCACTCCCAAACAAACTCCTACTTGCCACTTGTCACACCGATATCCGTATATGATTTTGAACATGTCAAGCCAACCAAGACAAATGGTTTCTATACTGTTGCCACCATGTGAATGGGCCCTGCTGTGACAACTAGCAGGTACCCCTACATTTCTTTTACACCCTTCACACAGTGACTTGTTTTCTAAGTAGCTGCTGCCTCAGCACCAGTTCAGACTCCTCATGTGCAGCTGTCTGCAAAGTTACAGTCCTCATTTTGAAAGATACTTCATGCTCAGTTAGTGATACTGCTCTAGGTTAGGTTAGGTTAGGTTAGGTTAGGTTAGGTTAGGCTAGGCTAGGCTACGTTAGGTTAGGTTAGGTCAGGTCGGGTCAGAACATTCAAAAACACAAAAACATATTTGTGTTTATTAAAAACAAACTAAATACACAATTAGGATACATACACCCTCCTCTTTTATGTCACATTATCTCTAACATGTTTTGGCTCATACACAGCTGCCATCAGGCAGACAAATAGAAGGAACATGTATGAGCTTACAATTACACTAGACAGGCAGCGCTAAATACGCTCATACATCTGCTCTCTTGTATTTGTCTCCCTGATGACGGCTTGGTATGATCCCAAACATGTCTGAGATATATAATAGCAAGGTGTGTGCATCCTAATTAAGTGTATTTATCTGGATTGTAATAAACAGCAACAAAACAAATGGACAATGCAAAATATCACAACAGTAAACTCCATTTTAACTTCCATTCTTTATGCAATTAACTCACATATCTGTAATACCATTAAGCCTATCCTACCAACAGAGCGCTACGTCCTACCAAACACACTTCACATTAACCTTTCACTATCGATCTGTACAACAGCAAGCACCATCCAAACCACTGTCATGTTTACATATCACTAACTTTAACCAGTACCAAACTAATATTGTATGCTTCCTCTCAGGCACTACCATTCCCCTGCAGTCTATTTCTGCTCACTATTTACTGTTCCCTGCATGTTTCCTCCCAGGCACTACCATTACACTGCAGTCTGTTTCTGCTGACTACTTACTATGCCCTGTGTGTTTCCTCCCAGGCACTGTCTTTACACTGTAGTCTGTTTCTGCTGCTGTTTTTTTTGTGTGTATATTTCAGGGCAACTTGCTGCTAACCATCATCAGGAACTGCCTATACTGAAGGTACAAGATGCAACTTGTACCTTCAGTATAACAAGTTCCTGACAATGGAAGCAGCATGTTACCCTGAAATATACACACAAAAACCAGAACATTCAATAACAATCTGATACTACTTAACACTTCACTGATTCAGTCATGCTGTGAATTACACAGCTGAACCTCTTGCAGATCAAGACTATACTTGTGGGAAATATTGTAACAGAAGCATCTGCATGGCAATTATCTACAGCTAGTAGTCCTTCTACTGTTAAGAGTTAAAACTGTTCTTGTGCTGAATTCTGTTCCACACCATAAAAATTCTTAACCTTTGTTTTAAATATCCCATTGTGATAATATATAAGCTGTAAAGAAATAAACTGTCAATCACAACAAAACTTTTATTTTTTTTTCAGAGATTTAGTGTGTTTTACAACATGTTTTGGCCAACTTGGCCATCTTCAGGTAATACAACTGTGTATGGAATATGTGGGAGGAAAGTATCAACATAAAGTATTATCAAAAGAAATGAGATCTCATTTTTTACACAAAATAGCAGTGCATAGGTCTCATTTCTTTTTATAATACTTCAAGTTCATAATTTCGTCCCACATATTCCGTACACAGTTGTATTACCTTAAGAAGGCCAAGTTGGCCGTTACATGCTGCAAAACACATTAAATCTCTGAAAAAGTAAACAGCTCTGTTGTGATTAACAGTTTACTTTTTACACTTTAAATTTTTTAAACCTTGACACCAGATAGAGGTCAGCAATTAACACTCGTCACTTTATGCACCTACTGAATAGAAGGCTGCATAAACCCCAGAAAAACAATTATGTGAGGGCTTACAGAATTTTAAACTCTGTCTAGATACTGCTGTTTCTACTGATCTGTGGAATGTGCAATACAATTACTTGCAAAGCAAATTTTCTTGCAAGTGTATTAGCCAGCGAGTATGTAATATTTGAGGAAAAAACCACCTGAATGTGAATTTCCAAACAATGTGTCATGCAACTGGCAACTCACATGATACACACCTTTGATGCAGGGACTCCTCATTGGAGGTTACACAGAGAGGTGGGGGAAATGACCTGTGTACCGAGACGACATGATCTAACATCCTTCAGTCGAACCGCACTAGATGGGGCACTGGGCACTGCTGTCTTGGTCTTAACATCCTCAAGATAGGTGCACACTGGGACTCCCTGGATGCTCCTCAGTCAGCCAAAACCACAAGTTTCTAAAACATTTGGAATAGAAATTGTTTCACTGATGTGTGTCCATGACTGTAGGCAATAGAGCATACATATTTCACATTCATAATTCAATCTTTTGAACCCTGAAATAGGATGCAGCACCCCCCCCCCCCCAAATGTCTGTTCAATTTTGGCACAATGCCATGCTTAAAAGCATTTACAATGAAATAAAAGTCTTACAAAGAAAATTACACAATCTCCAATGACATTTGAATCTACTGTGTGTCTGCAATCATTTGTGCTCTGTATAGGGCTTGGTATAAATCCAAAAACATCAGGCCAGGAACACTGTGTGCAACTTCCATTTAATAAGTAGGGCTTTCAATAGTCACTAGCAGATCAGGCAAAGAACAGCACGCACCCCCAAAGCTCACAGGTTTGTACTGGCTACTAAACAGGCAACAACTCATGATCACCTTGTTTGTAAGCATACTCTATAGTGTCCAAATTAGTGACAAAGCTGATGATACACCAAGGTTCAGTTTCCTAACAACACACGTCCCAACTCCTGACATGACACACACCTTGACTAGAACGTCCGTCCATTATAGATGACATGCACGACGGAGGTGAACTTCCTGCATCTTGTTAGATCTGACAGTCTAATGAAGATCAGTCTTCTGGTGTGTGACGCCGTGTAGTCAGGCAGAAAGGTATCAGTGTTCAAGAGATACCTTCTGCCACCATCTGGGTAGAAGAAGAAGGCAGCAGGCTCCTGTCTAATGATACCTCTGTGCCAGACTACATGGTGTTACATTCAACAGGATAATCATCTTTGTGCACCTTTCTTCCAGACTCTGATCCCAGTGGACTCCCAGAAGATGACTTGCCAAGGCAATGACCGCAGTCTCATTCTTCGTCACTTGTAATGGCATCTTGTCACTGGTGCCTGTAAATAGAAAGTAAGTTACTTTCAGGTTTTATTGGTAGTTGTTAAAACGATGTTCAAGTGAACTAAATTAAGTCACCCTGAAGATTGTGGCAGCATGTTCCTCACAAACATCAGAATAAACCACGCCCAAAACCCGTGTAAAAACCAAAAGATGACCATCATTTGAACAACTCACTGACATGAAACAGTTATTCTCCAATAAGCCTACTCCTGTCCTGAAGGAAGCATCATGCCGTTACTGTATAAGGGGTAGTAGTGTCATAGCTCCACACATTCTTAACCTCTGCACCAGGCACAAGTAGTTGCCTTCATGCCCCTGCCACTTTATCCCAAGAACTGAGTGAACAGGAAGGTGCGCTGTGACTGACAGCCTGTCTGGATGCTCTTCTCTGCCCTGAAGTCCAGGTCAGACATGCAGATCTATGACTTTGCCCCTCGACTTTTGAGTTGCACCCAACACCACAGAGATGCTGGGACCACATCATCACCCCCCTGCCTACAAGACAGGTTCTCGCATAGGCACGTGGAAGAATAGCATTTGTTTCCAAGAACAGGACCGGGACAAATCTGGAGAATCAAGATCAGAACACAATTTTTCTCTACTACAGCAATTTTTTCACTGTAATCACAATTTTTCACAATACAGTAACGCACGCTACTTACCCCCCTTTAAATACTTCATCTTTTTGAATGAAAAGTTTTCATAAACCATTATATATAATAAGTCAAGTTAATCAGAAACTTATACAAATCATGACCAGAAAGGAGACGCTGATACTCCAAGCTATGGTCCATTATCAGGTTTTCCTGCCTGCACTCCCAAACAAACTCCTACTTGCCACTTGTCACACCGATATCCGTATATGATTTTGAACATGTCAAGCCAACCAAGACAAATGGTTTCTATACTGTTGCCACCATGTGAATGGGCCCTGCTGTGACAACTAGCAGGTACCCCTACATTTCTTTTACACCCTTCACACAGTGACTTGTTTTCTAAGTAGCTGCTGCCTCAGCACCAGTTCAGACTCCTCATGTGCAGCTGTCTGCAAAGTTACAGTCCTCATTTTGAAAGATACTTCATGCTCAGTTAGTGATACTGCTCTAGGTTAGGTTAGGTTAGGTTAGGTTAGGTTAGGTTAGGCTAGGCTAGGCTACGTTAGGTTAGGTTAGGTCAGGTCGGGTCAGAACATTCAAAAACACAAAAACATATTTGTGTTTATTAAAAACAAACTAAATACACAATTAGGATACATACACCCTCCTCTTTTATGTCACATTATCTCTAACATGTTTTGGCTCATACACAGCTGCCATCAGGCAGACAAATAGAAGGAACATGTATGAGCTTACAATTACACTAGACAGGCAGCGCTAAATACGCTCATACATCTGCTCTCTTGTATTTGTCTCCCTGATGACGGCTTGGTATGATCCCAAACATGTCTGAGATATATAATAGCAAGGTGTGTGCATCCTAATTAAGTGTATTTATCTGGATTGTAATAAACAGCAACAAAACAAATGGACAATGCAAAATATCACAACAGTAAACTCCATTTTAACTTCCATTCTTTATGCAATTAACTCACATATCTGTAATACCATTAAGCCTATCCTACCAACAGAGCGCTACGTCCTACCAAACATACTTCACATTAACCTTTCACTATCAATCTGTACAACAGCAAGCACCATCCAAACCACTGTCATGTTTACATATCACTAACTTTAACCAGTACCAAACTAATATTGTATGCTTCCTCCCAGGCACTACCATTACACTGCAGTCTATTTCTGCTCACTATTTACTGTTCCCTGCATGTTTCCTCCCAGGCACTACCATTACACTGCAGTCTATTTCTGCTCACTATTTACTTTTCCCTGCATGTTTCCTCCCAGGCACTACCATTACACTGCAGTCTTTCTGCTTACTATTTACTGAGACCCACGTGTTTCCTCCCAGGCACTACCACTACACTGCAGTCTTTCTGCTTAACTATTTACTGAGACCCATGTGTTTCCTCCCAGGCACTACCATTACACTGCAGTCTTTCGGGTCACTATTTACAGAGACCCATGTGTTTCAGCCCAGGCACTACCATTACACTGCAGTCTTCTGCTTACTATTTACTGATATCCGTGTGTTTTCCTCCCAGGCACTACCACTACACTGCAGTCTTTCTGCTTACTATTTACTGAGACCCGTGTGTTTCCTCCCAGGCACTACCACTACACTGCAGTCTTTCTGCTTAACTATTTACTGAGACCCATGTGTTTCCTCCCAGGCACTACCATTACACTGCAGTCTTTCTGGTCACTATTTACTGAGACCCATGCGTTTCCTCCCAGGTACTACCATTACACTGCAGTCTTTCTGCTTACTATTTACTGAGACCCGTGTGTTTCCTCCCGGGCACTACCACTACACTGCAGTCTTTCTGCTTAACTATTTACTGAGACCTGTGTGTTTCCTCCCAGGCACTACCATTACACTGCAGTCTTTCTGGTCACTATTTACTGAGACCCATGCGTTTCCTCCCAGGCACTACCATTACACTGCAGTCTTTCTGCTTACTATTTACTGAGACCCGTGTGTTTCCTCCCGGGCACTACCACTACACTGCAGTCTTTCTGCTTAACTATTTACTGAGACCCAAGTGTTTCCTCCCAGGCACTACCATTACACTGCAGTCTTTCTGGTCACTATTTACTGAGACCCATGCGTTTCCTCCCAGGCATCACCCTTACACTGCAGTCTTTCTGCTTACTATTTACTGAGACCCGTGTGTTTCCTCCCGGGCACTACCATTACACTGCAGTCTTCTGCTTAACTATTTACTGAGACCCATGTGTTTCCTCCCAGGCACTACCATTTCACTGCAGTCTTTCTGCTTACTATTTACTGAGACCCATGTGTTTCCTCCCAAGCACTACCACTTCACTGCAGTCTTTCTGCTTAACTATTTACTGAGACCCATGTGTTTCCTCCCAGGCACTACCATTACACTGCAGTCTTCTGCTTACTATTTACTGATATCCGTGTGTTTCCTCGCAGGCACTACCACTACACTGCAGTCTTTCTGCTTACTATTTACTAAGACCCGTGTGTTTCCTCCCAGGCACTACCACTCCACTGCAGTCTTTCTGCTTAACTATTTACTGAGACCCATGTGTTTCCTCCCAGGCACTACCATTACACTGCAGTCTTTCTGGTCACTATTTACTGAGACCCATGCGTTTCCTCCCAGGCACTGCCATTACACTGCAGTCTTTCTGCTTACTATTTACTGAGACCCGTGTGTTTCCTCCCGGGCACTACCACTACACTGCAGTCTTTCTGCTTAACTATTTACTGAGACCCATGTGTTTATTCCCAGGCACTACCATTACACTGCAGTCTTTCTGGTCACTATTTACTGAGACCCATACGTTTCCTCCCAGGCACTACCATTACACTGCAGTCTTTCTGCTTACTATTTACTGAGACCCGTGTGTTTCCTCCCGGCACTACCACTACACTGCAGTCTTTCCGCTTAACTATTTACTGAGACCCATGTGTTTCCTCCCAGGCACTACCATTACACTGCAGTCTTTCTGGTCACTATTTACTGAGACCCATACGTTTCCTCCCAGGCACTACCATTACACTGCAGTCTTTCTGCTTACTATTTACTGAGACCCGTGTGTTTCCTCCCGGGCACTACCATTACACTGCAGTCTTCTGCTTAACTATTTACTGAGACCCATGTGTTTCCTCCCAGGCACTACCATTACACTGCAGTCTTTCTGCTTACTATTTACTGAGACCATGTTTCCTCCCAGCACTACCATTACACTGCAGTCTTTCTGCTTAACTATTTACTGAGACCCATGTGTTTCCTCCCAGGCACTACCATTACACTGCAGTCTTCTGCTTACTATTTACTGATCATCGTGTTTCCTCCCAGGCACTACCATACACTGCAGTCTTCTGCTTAACTATTTACTGAGACCGTGTGTTTCCTCCCAGGCACTACCATTACACTGCAGTCTTCTGCTTACTATTTACTGATATCCGTGTGTTTCCTCCCAGGCACTACCATACACTGCAGTCTTTCTGCTTAACTATTTACTGATCCATGTGTTTCCTCCCAGGCACTACCATTACACTGCAGTCTTCTGCTTACTATTTACTGATATCCTGTGTGTTTCCTTCCAGGCACAACCACTACACTGCAGTCTTTCTGCTTACTATTTACTGAGACCCGTGTGTTTCCTCCCAGGCACTACCATTACACTGCAGTATTCTGCTTACTTTTACTGATATCCGTGCTGTTTCCTGCTAGGCACTACACTACACTGCAGTCTTTCTGTAATATTTACTGAGACCCATGTGTTTCCTCCCAGGCACTACCATTACACTGCAGTCTTCTGCTTACTATTTACTGATATCCGTGTGTTTCCTCCCAGGACTACCACTACACTGCAGTCTTTCTGCTTAACTATTTACTGAGACCCGTGTGTTTCCTCCCAGGCACTACCATTACACTGCAGTCTTTCTGCTTAACTATTTACTGAGACCCATGTGTTTCCTCCAGGCACTACCATTACACTGCAGTCTTTCTGCTTACTATTTACTGAGACCCATGTGTTTCTCCCAGGCACTACCATTACACTGCAGTGTTTCTGCTCACTATTTACTGAGATCCGTGTTTCCTCCCAGGCACTACCATTACACTGCAGTCTTTCTGCTTAACTATTTACTGAGACACATTTGTTTCCTCCCAGGGACTACCATTACACTGCAGTTTTCTGCTCACTATTTACTGAGATCCGTGTGTTTCCTCCCAGGCACTACCATTACACTGCAGTCTTTCTGCTTAACTAGTTACTGAGACCCATGCGTTTCCTCCCAGGCACTACCACTACACTGCAGTCTTTCTGCTCACTATTTACTGAGACCCATGCGTTTCCTCCCAGGCACTACCATTACACTGCAGTCTTTCTGCTTACTATTTACTGAGACCCACGTGTTTCCTCCCAGGCACTACCATTACACTGCAGTCTTTCTGCTTACTATTTACTGAGACCTGTGTGTTTCCTCCCAGGCACTACCATTACACTGCAATATATTTTTGCTCACTATGTACTATGCCCTGTAGTTTTAATTCTCCCTATCACACTTAGGAGGAAGCAAGATCTGTGAATTCCATTCATACACAAAATACCCTCATCCAACGGTTCTCAAACAGTGGGATGTGATCTGCAGGTGTCTGTGAACTATTGAAGGGGTGGGGGTTGGGGAGTAGGGTCACAGTTTCTTTTAGATCTGTCTCCCATGTGTTAGTTTAGCTCATCTGCTTCCATACTTCAGCACAGATACACAGGTTAAGCATAAAACTCTCATGTCTGCATAGTATAACTGACATCTATGGATCATGTGACACAGTACAGTAGAACCCGGATAAGAAGTCCCCGCATAAGAAGTCTTCCCCTGTAAGAAGTCTGATTTTTAAAGTCCCGAAATAAAATCCATAAGGCATACATTAATTTTTCCCGGATATGAAGCTTCCCGCTTATTAAGTTTTCCCACCTAAGAAGTCAAATCTCATGATACCAAAAGTATGAATTTTTATGAAATTTTACCCGTTTAATAAGTTTCGATATATAAGAATATCGATATATGTGATATATTGATATATGCTATGATGTGATCGATCTCTACCGAGGTGCCCCGAACAGCAACACGGTAACACGCTGCTTTAAGTCTTGCACGTAACACGCTGGTTACGTCAATTGAACCAATTGATGGGTGCTACTGCTGGCTACTGTGTATTAATATCTGCATACGTCTACTACTGAATCCTACACCCCAGAAAATTGTTGCAATTATGGTAAGTTACGTGCATTACGTTGTCTGTTTAGATGCTGTTGGTGGTGTTTACGTTGTTTAATAACTGCAGTCATTAGCGTGTACGAGTCTTTTTTTGTACTTTAATTGGTTACTTTTTCATTATATTTATCGTTATTGCAGTAATCATGTCCCAGAAAGGAATAAAACGCAAAGCCTCATCACTGAAAGAGAAGTTGAGGGTGACTAGAGAAGTGGAATGAAATCCTACCTTGACCCGAGTGGAAGTGGCAAAGTGGCTGCACATGCCCGTAACTACAGTCAAACGAATTATGGGGGAAAAAGGCTTTTAATAAGCTTTCCCTCTTAATAAGTCTTCCCGCTTAAGAAGTCCCTAATCCTCTGGTCCCTTGAAAGACTTCTTAACAGGGTTCTACTGTATTACACAACACTGGTTGATCCCTTCAACACTGACCACTGATAGTTTTTGGTTTGGCTTCTTACAGAAATATGTCCCCAGTCACTCTGCCAGCATGGCAAATAGTAGAATACCCACAGAAGAGTACATGTGAGTGAAGTTCAGCATTGTTTCCTGTCATTTCAAAATTCTTGGCTTTCTAACTGGAACATTTCTGTTGGCTGCTCAGAGAAAGGCTACAGATGACAGTCTACTGGTGGTACAGATTAAAGTAGGCCCAAGTGAAGAAGGTATGCTGATACGTGTTTTTGTAGCGGACAAGAATAGCCTCATTGTAAGGTTTTTCTGAAAATGTCCACTGAGCGCATGAAACCAAGCAAACTAAAATATCTGGCAACATGTCATACAAACTTAGCTGACAAACCTAGAGATTTTTCACTCAGAGAAGAGATGAAATGAAGCAACAAATTGAGACTCTACTTAAATGTATGCGTCCTTGCACAATCACTTTCCACGTTTTAGCAAGCTGCATACAGAACTGCACAGCACAAGAAGCCACACAAAGCAGACAAAATTCAATTCTTCCAGCCACTGTTGATATGGTTGCAACTGTGTTGGAGATCTTAGTACCAAACAGCTCTTTTGCAGAGAAATTACACGGACAAGTAGAGCTGAGGACCCGTTTCATATAGATGATAGCTATACAAATACAAATCTTTTACAGTGTGAAAGCTGCATGGCGATATGCACTGATGGTGCACACTGTATGCTACACTGTCAGAGGACTTCAAGCTATAGTGTGTCAAACATTTCTTGCTGTTTGGGCACACTGCATGATACACACACACACACACTAGATCTTGCTTTGACGCTGGGCCCAGCACTGGAGAAAGTTCTATAAGCAACTATAAATGTTGTGAACTATGCAGAAACCATTCCTGTAAACAATACACTGTTCACAACATTTTGTGAAGGGACAGATGACGTACAGGCTTCTTTAAATTTTTCACCGTGAACGAAAACCGCTGTCTCGGGAAATGTCGTTTGAAGCTGAGAAATGAACTTTACCAGTATTTATCTGAGAAAAGGCACCACAGTGCACACATTTACCGACTGTGATTTCAGTATGCAGTCAGCAAAGTACCGTATATTCTCGAATCTAATCCGCACCTTTTTTACAGTTTTAGAGGGCTAAAAAATCAGATGCGGATTAGATTCGCGGTCTAGAGCTGGATTTTGGAAAAATGATTGAGCTGCTGTACAATATAACAATAACGTAATTAACGTAATTAATAAACAACGTAAGAACAATACAATACAATAATCTATTATTTTATTATTTATTATTATAATTTATTATTCATCAGACTCGCCGTCATCACTCATAACTGAATCGTTATCCGTGCTCTCCACCCAGTCACTATCATCTTTATCTTCAACATCGTCCTCCCATACAATGTCATCTTCGGTTCCGTCCAAAGCATTGCTTATGCAACACTTCTTGAAAGATCTGACAATAATGCTCTCCGGGATGGCTTTCCATGCAGCCGACACCCACCGCGCCACTTCTGAAGGAGCTGCGTCACACCCGCTGATCGCTGCCTTATGTTTCCGCCATAATCGAACGTTGCTTTCATTAACTCCAAAAATTGCAGCGGCTTTGCGGTTTCCATTCTCCTCTGCGCACCGAATAACTTCACGTTTGAACTTCGCCGTATATGAGAGTCGTTTAGATTTCAGGTGTCCCTCTTCCATAACTACGGTACACGACAAATTGGAACAAGCACCTCCCACGTTTCAACAACTAAAGCTCAGCTGGCTTCAGACGAGATTGCGCACGTCTGTTGAGAAAGGCCCCGCCTCTATCGGTATGACTCATCGGCCACAGGCGTAGCGTCGGATTTTAACGCATTGGTAACATCCAATATTATTCAATCAGTCGCCCCGTGGGCAAGGGGTGGTTGAAGGAAAGGTGCGGATTAGAATCGCGAACTAACTTTTTTTCGTTTAAGAAGTCACCAAAAACTGGGTGCGGATTAGATTCGGTGCGGATTGATTCGGTGCGGATTAGATTCGAGAATATAGGTATATGCTGAACACTCTTAATACTCTATTACAAGGTGGTGACAATATCCTTCGGCGCATCAAATTAAAATCGTTTATTATGAACGCTGAACTTTGGCACACTAAAGTGGAAAATGGAAGTTTTTACATGTTTCCTATTTACATAAATTTATCCAGAACACTAACAAGTAAGTGAGGATGTAAACATTTGTATTTCAAGTCACATTTGTTCTCTGGAATTTCACTTTAGGAACTATTTCTGCGCTGCACAACGGAAACATCTGATTGGATATGCAACCCATTTGACGCTGAACTAACAGCCTGTACACTCACCATTACCAAGGTGGAGCAATTCATTTAAGTCTCTTCTGACACTTTTTTGAAAATAAGTTTCCCGGAAAGCAATGAGCATATGTTTCGTACTTCATAACAATTTACTGAGAACACTGACAAACAAATTAATGAAGATATAAAAATTTGTATTTTAAGTCACCTTTCTCTTATGTAAGTTGTGAGGTTCTCTGTTCGATGTAAGGTTCTATCATTGCTTTGTTTGATATAATAATTACAATTCAATTATTAAAAGTATGTGGAACATTTTTTCTTGCCCAACCCCAATGAAATCACTAGCTTTATATATTGTTGGTGGGGGGAGGGGGGGGATATTACAAGCTTCAAGAACCGCAGCCCTAAGCTGTTCTCATCAGACCGTAAGACAAACAAGCCCAGACCCTTAGGCCCTACTTAACAAGGCACTGCAGTTCCTCCCAGGCACTGTCATCATCATGCAATCTGTTCCTCGTTACTATTCACCATAACCTATATTCTTCTTCCCAGACGCTCTGACAGTCTTTACCCAGCAGTCACTTCACGTGATTCGACCCCAGTACAACAACTTTTACTATGACTGTCATTGCTGTTACAAATGTGTACATATGAGTATATACAGAACATGCAACTTTAGTAACACAGTCTACCCACACAATGCTAGTTCAGTAGTAATGCCTGGACAGTAACATGAGCTATCAGCATACAACTGTCTATTATATCCAAAGCAAGTCAAGAAGCAGTAGCACTAAAAACTATACATGACTGATAAGACTCACTGCTTGTTGTACTTGGTGCTGCGAAAATGGAACTCTGCTGGCCATTTGTTGTGCTCCACTGTTCGCCACAGCCTGCAAATAGAAAACACGCATCAGTGTCACAGATCTGTTGGTTGGAAAAGATGTGTTTGCATTTCATATTGCATTTATATTGTAACAAAGAAACATAAATCAAAACAACCAGAAAATAAGGGCTGAAACATTATAAAATTTTAAGGCGATTTATCCCCATTGTGTTATTAAACAAGTATGCATTTTGTAATGATACAGTCACACACAACATCATGATACGATCAATCAGGCGACAAGTTTCGGCTTACTGCAGGCCATCATCACGCCTTATCTCTTCAACAACTATCAATAAATCCTTTTTGACTGCAACTAGTCAAGAGATCATCCTTTACAAAAAACAACTGTCATAAAATATTAATAAAACACAACAGATATTAAAATATAAAATCAATAAGAATGGTACAAGTGTAAAAAATCTAATACATATGTCAGTTTTTGTACGGAGTGAAAAATGTCTTTCCCGTGATACACCCCAGATCGTAATCTTGAGGCACAAGACTAGTTTTTAGACGTGATGTATTGATTACTTTTTAAACCTTGATGAATAATAAGGCTTCCAATACTGATTTATTCTGAGGGATTTCTAATAAAAACTCTCCTTTGTGTTGATGGTTTTTACCACATGATATTGTGAATTAAAAAAGGCTAATCAAAATTTAATAGATTTTGCAAACAATTAAATTTTTTGGCCAATAAGTGTAATAGCATTTTAATAGATTACCTCTTCATGTGTAATAGTACAAAAACCCACTTAAACTTTATGTGCCTGGTACTACAGAAGGTCAATGTTATCGTAACATTGCAAGTTGAAGCTATTGTGTACTTGGTCAAGCACAGCTGCCTACTGCGATGCAGATGCTCTACATTGGAGGGAATTGGAAGGAAGAACTAGTCAAATGACTTTTTCTTCTAAGTTTGGTCTCCAAAATTTTATTTGGGGAGATTGTATACTTATCATTTAGTTGGTTTTCCCTTTCTGTTCCCCTATAAATATAACATTTTTTCTACAGTATCCATGTATGCCCCCCTTTTCACTAAAACGTCAAACTTCCATAATGTCATTGATTTTTCCAAAGGAGTGGCCACCTTCCAAAAGGTGATGGGCGAATTCTGAGCTATTATTATTGTATTTAAATGAATGCAAGTGAATTCCATTTCATTGATATTTTATAAGATTTTTGTAAATGATGAGATCTCATGCCTAATTGGGAGTCAAGAACTTTTTATTGATATTTCTGGAAGAGATAAGGCTTGGTTTAAGCCGAAACACTTCGCCTGATTGAGCGTATCGTGTTGTGTGTAAGTGTACCATTATAAAACACATATTATAAAATTCACTTAACTATATTGTACTTTGGTTGAAGACTAGAATGTTTGTCCCAATACCGTTTTCAAAACCACGAAGGTATATGTGTGGCATTATGACCTAAAGTTTGTATTATAAACTAGTGACAATCTGATACTACTTAACACTTCACTGATTCAGTCATGCTGTGAATTACACAGCTGAACCTCTTGCAGATCAAGACTCTATACTTGTGGGAAATATTGTAAACAGAAGCATCTGCATGGCAATTATCTACAGCTAGTAGTCCTTCTACTGTTAAGAGTTAAAACTGTTCTTGTGCTGAATTCTGTTCCACACCATAAAACATTATTAACATTTATTTTAACATCCCGTTGTGATAATATATAAAATGTAAAGAAATAAACTGTCAATCACAACAAAGCTTTTTATTTTTTTTAGATCCCATTATTTTTATACTTTATGTCGATAATTTCCTCCCACATATTCCGCACAGTTGTATTACCTGAAGATGGCCAAGTTGGCCGTAACATGCCGCAGAACACACTAAATCTCTGGAAAAAAATTAAAAGGTTTTGTTGTGATGGACGTTTTATTTCTCTACACTTTACAGATTCTTAACCTTGGCACTAGCTAGAGGCGAGCAATGAACACTCGTCACATTATGCACCTACTAAATAGAAGGCTGGGTCAACCCAACAAAACCAATTATGTGAGGGCTTACAGAATTTTAAACTCTGTCTAGCTACTGCTGTTGCCAATAATCTGTAATGTGCAATGCAATGCAATTACTTACAAAGCAAATTCTGTTGCAAGTGTATTAGCCAGTCAGTATGTACGATTCAAGAATGACCACTTGATTCTCTATTTCCAAACAATGTGTCATGCAACAGGCAACTCACATGATACACACCTTTGATGCAGTGACTCCTCATTGGAGGTTACACAGAGAGGTGAGGGAAATGACCTGTGTACCGAGACGACATGATCTAACATCCTTCAGTTGAACTGCATTAGATGGGGCACTGGGTCCACTGGGCACTGCTGTCTTGGTCTTAACATCCTCAAGATAGGTGCACACTGGGACTTCCTGGATGCTCCTCAGTCAGCCAAAACCACAAGATTCTACAACATTTAGAATAAACATTGTTTCACTGATGTGTGTCCATGACTGTGGGCAATAAAGCTTACATATCTGACATTCATAATTCAATCTTTTCAACCCTGAAGGAGGATGCAGCATGCCACCCCCCAGAATGTCTGTTCAATTTTGTCACAATGCCATGCTTAAAAGCACTTACAATGAAATTCAAGTCTTACAAAGAAAACTACACAATCTTCAGTGATATTTAAAACTACTGTGTATCTGCAATCATTTGTGCTACGTATATTGCGTCGGTATAAATCCAAAAACATCAGGCCAGGGACACTATGTGCAACTTCCATTTAATAAGCAGGGCTTTCAACAGTCACTAGCAGGTCAGGCAAAGAACAACCATTACTACTGCAAACCAACACCCCCCCCCCAAAGCTCGCAGGTTTGTACTGGCTACTAAAGTGGCAACAACTCATGATCACCTTGTTTGTAATCGCATTACTGTAATGTCCAAATTAATGACGAAGCTGATGATACACTGAGTTTCAATTTCCTAACAACACATACTCCAACATCTGACATGACACACACCTTGCCTAGACAGTTGATTGTAGATGAGGTACACGATGGAGGTGAACTTCCTGCATCTTGTTAGATCTGACAGTCTTCTGGTGTGTGATGCCATGAAGTCTGGTAGAAAGTTATCAGTGTTCAAGAGACACTTTCTGCCACCATCAAGGCAGCAGATGAAGGCAGCAGGCTCCTGTCTAATGATACCTCTGTGCCAGACTACAGGGTGTTACATTCCATAAGATAATCATCTTTGTGCACCTTTCTTCCTGACTCTGATCCCACTGGGCTCCCGGAAGATGACTTGCCAAGGCAATGACCGCAGTCTCATTCTTCGTCACTTGGGATGGCATTTCCACACTGCTGCCTGAAATACAAAGTACATTACTTTCAGGTTAAAATGGCACTTGTTAAAATTATGGTTACATGAACCAAGTTATGTTACCCTGATGATAAAAGCAGTGTGTTGCCCCCAAATGTCAGAACCACGCACACTACACAGTGTTAAAAACAAAAAATGACCATCATTTAAACAACCTGTTAACATGAAAAACTACTTGTAAATAATTCTATCCCTGTGCTAAATAAAGCATCATGCCACAATGTACAAGGGGGAGTAGCAGAATAGCTTCTTGATATTGGCACCATGCACAAGTGGTTGCCTTCACGCCCCTGGCCTCAGAGCCACTCTTTATTCTCTTCTGTAGCTACTGTTATTGCTACTAATCTGCAAAATTAGCAATGCAATTTCTTACAAAGAAGATTTTGTTGCAAGTGTATTGGCCAATAAGTATGCAAAATTCAAGGAAAACCACCTGATTCTGAATTTCCAAACAGTGTGTTAGAGTACACAGTGCATTAGGGTCTCCACCGCCATGACCCTTGTAACTCTACTGTTTCTGATCTTTTGGCAACTCTTTGCCTAAGCTTTCATCAGGCTCACACTTTGAACACAGTGCAGTACCTTCCTGACAGACATGTCAGGTAAGTCACCTGGTTTCAAGTAGTTATGGCCCATGTGTCTAAACCTTATTCCTGCCAGTGCCTCACAGTCACATGTAACATGCAAGGCCATTTTGGAGGCATTTGCATCTATCACACCCAGAACTGTCTACCAGCCCCAGTTTAAAATAATGTCCTTTTAAATGAAAGTGCCATGTTAGCAGTCCCAGCATTATTCTTAGCTGGTTTCTGCTTCAATCCCCAGCAATTTTACAAGAGGGTCTCTTAAGAAAACCCTTAGCCTGCCTTTGTCTATGAATGAACTGCCAATACTTTTCCTGTTTCCTACTCATCTCAGCCTCTGATCTCTCCCCCGGCAATCTCTGCAGTTATGCCAGGGCAGGCTTAGGTCCTATAAGTGAAAGACAGGAGCATTGCCTGGCTAACTGATCAGCTATTCCAGTTCCATCAATTCTACATGTCCCAGCTCCCATACCAGTTGAATCTGTTATGTTCTGCCAGTTCCACCAGGGACTGATGGCAGTCCCAAACTAATTTAGAATTTATTTGGGAACTGTCAAGGACCTTAACGGCCACTTGGCTATCAGAGAGAATACAGATGTTCCTACCTGTATAGCCCTTTTCTATAGTCTCCATTACACATGCCTAAATGGTGTATATTTCAGCCTGGAATACTGTGGTGCGGAGATTAAGGCCGAAGTTATGCCTCATTCTCGAGCCCCATCTACACACCCCAGCACCAGTGCTTTTATTGGTCTTGGACCCCTACTGCCGCAGTATCAGTAGTCCACCATAGCATACATACCAAACACAGGGATATTCCCTTTGAATGAAGATGACAAATTGACACACATATTTGTCGGCAATGGAAGTTAAATACAGAACTGTAAAATGTCTTAACTGATTTACATATTTTAAAAATTTCTAGCACTTTTAATAGACTGTATTGTATCTAACTTAACACGCCCATCTTTTAACAGAATTTGTTCTACTTGCACACCTCTATATGCACCTCCCTGATAATGACCGTGTAGCGGTCGAATCATATAGGAGGGACAAAAGTGACAAATGATTACTTCTTACTGATTCATTCATTTTATTTCTTGTTCCGTAAATCCTTACAAGGTTCTACCACCAATAAGGATATGAACACAGTCGATACTACTATGTATAAAATTTGCTTAATATAAAATATTGCTTAAACAATTAATACTGCACACCTACCTTACTCTACAATCACGCCCACAAAATGGCGACGCTGTTGGTTAATCCGTGATTGAAACCATGGATTAGAGGTACAGAACAGTATTCCACGAAATATATAACGGTAAACGTTGACAAGATATAACGTTCACCAGAGCGGCATGGATTCTATACGACCCCACATCCGACTACTTACCACGGATCACTTTAAGTACTTACAACAACAGTTGCAGCAATAATAATAATAACAATAATGATAATACCAGGGAAACATTCAGTAAATTCACTACAAAAGACAGCTATACTGTGGACCATCATACATTATACAGAAAGTATTGCAGTGTGAAACTTACAGCCACGAACTACATTTAGTACAGAATTGGAGTTATATGTGGTAGTATACATGCTTCGCAGTAGATGGCAAGATCACGCATCTCTTTGATTGAATCGGCATTCGACGTAACAGGCACGTAAAACCGGGTGACCGGATAAATGCGCACACGACGAAAGCCCACACGACAATTGCGCACAGATAAAACCCCACAGTCATGAATGCTCACAGGAAAAATACCCACACCGATAAATGCTCACACGGATATATGCTCACACGGATGAATGCTCACAACGATAATTGCTCACAAGTTTAAATGCTCATATTGATAAATGCTCACACGGACAAATGCTCACACGGGCGAATTGTCACACAGGAAAGTACGCACATTCAAGAATTAGGTTACGTTAGCGTTCAGGCTATGTCTCTGTACTGTATATGAAGGGAATGGCCACTGGACACAAACTTAGGTTAGCGTGTAGGCTATGTCTCTGTTTTGTATATTAAGTGAATGGCCAATGGACACAAACTTAGGTTAGCGTTCAGGCTATGTCTCTGTTTTGTATATTAAGTGAATGGCCACTTGACACAAACTTAGGTTAGCGTTCAGGCTATGTCTCTGTTTTGTATATGAAGGGAATGGCCACTGGACACAAACTTAGGTTAGCGTGTAGGCTATGTCTCTGTTACAGTCAGCGCGATATTTCAACCTCGTCCCCCTCATTACACTACCATTACTTTCCTGTGTGACAATTCGCCCGTGTGAGCATTTATCCTTGTGAGCAATTATCCTTGTGAGCATTAATCCGTGTGAGCATTTATCGGTGTGGGTATTTTTCCTGTAAGCATTCATGACAGTGGGGTTTTATCTGTGCGCAATTGGCGTGTGGGCTTTCGTCGTGTGGCTTTTGTCATGGAACCAACTGCGGATACGCACCCCGGGTGTTGCCTGTGGTGAGTCGCACCCCTTCGGGGAGTGCTCTACCCCTAAGCAACAGCTTAAATGCTGCAGCTGCGGGGGCAACCACACGGCAAATTACCGGGGCTGTGCAAAGTGGAAGGAAGCCAAGGCCGCGCTTACAAAGCGGACGCTAGCTCCTCGCATCCACATGAACGGTGCAACCGGTCGCTCGGCTTCAGCGCAAGCGACCCGCGCCTAGCCTTCTGCTGAACAGAAGAGTTTAGGCCCTGAGTGGTCTCATGTGGTGCGAGGGGGGCGGGTAGTAAAATCCACCACCCCTCCGCAACCTATACCCACCCCCAAGCCGGCCGCGGCCCCTAAACAGGGCAAAGCGACCACAAGCAGGAAAAGGGTTCAGGCTACCCAACCTGCCGTTGCGGCCCCTCAACAGGCCCCAACGAAGAAGCAGGCGATGACTGGTAAACCATCGCTCCACCTAAGAAGCCTAATCCTACCCCCATTCCACCTCCCAATCAGTCTCCAATCGAGGAGATCTCCGATCTGCTCGACAACCTTCCTGTACACGCGTGTGTAGATCTGACACGGCGGCTCCTCTCAGCGGTACCCACCCTCCCTTCAGGCGCAGCTCGCTCGCGGGCTGTCCTGAAAATTGTTATCCTTTTTGTAGCCGAATATGGTACACACCCTAAGGCGCAAAGTGTGAGGGCACTACGGCTGGCCTGCTGGAACGCCGAGGGCGTGCGCAGCAGAAAGATGGAGCTGGATCACTTCCTTGGTAAACACGGGGTTGACATACCTCCTGACTGAAACCCATCTCAGATCAGGGCAAGTCTTTCGGCTCGCAAACTATGTTTGCCACCGTACAGACCGGCCTACAGAGGCGGCGGAACAGCTATACTGGTCCGCCGGGGTATAGACCACTACGCTATACCCATCCCGGCCTGACCCAGTTGGAGGCAACTGCCATACATGTTATGTTGGCAAGTGGACCGCTGAAAATCCTGGCGGCTTACCTTTCCCCTTCCCGGCCCCTAATCGAAGCGGATTTGTCTGCGTGCCTGAGCGGAGGACTTCCCGTCCTCATGGCGGGGGACCTGAACGCCAAGCACGTGGACTGGAATTCGAGGCTAATCACGACAAGGGGCAAGCACCTTCGTGACTACGCCAACGATCATTCGTGTTTGATTTATGGGCCGGAAACACCCACCACTATCCCATACAATTCCTCTGCTACCCATGATGTCCTAGACATAGTAATCACTAAAAACCTAGTCATCCCAGTGCATCTGACAACGTGCTCTGCATTAAGCTCTGATCACTTGCCTGTACTGATCGACACTAAATGTCGATCATCCTTTCTTAACCTCCCGGACCGCCCGGACTTCAGACGGACCGATTGGGTCAAATTCCAGGCCTGCTTGGAGGACAGCCTTCCGTCCACCCCGAAACTCCGTAGCGGGGTGGAAATCGACACGTGTGTGGAGGAAGTGTCCAGCGCTATCACTGAGGCACTAGCAGCGTCGGCCCCCAGGAGACGCCCTCGTGACGACCCGCGGCCCCCAATACCGGCACGTATACAGGATGAAATACGCCTGAAAAACCGGTTGAGGAGGCAGTGGCAAACCACCAGGGACCCTGCTCTAAAAGCTGAGGTCAACCGCCTTCAGCGGTCGGTGACCCACCACTTAAACGAGTGGCGGAATAAGCAGTGGGGTGCCACACTGGAAAGCCTAGATCCCGAGGACCAATCGCTGTGGAAGATGACTAAGCGGGTGATGAGAGTGCCCACTCCCTCTCCACCCCTCGTCACGCAGGGCGGGCTTGCTCTCTCAGACTCTGAGAAAGCCGAAGCCCTGGCGGACAGTCTTGAGGCTCAGTTTCAGCCGGTAAACGACCCGTCGGATCCGGCAGTCATTCAGATGGTTGGCGAGGCGCTGCAAGCATACTCTTATGCACCTGCAAGCGAGCCCAAGTTAACCAACCCCGCGGAGGTACAGGATGCCATCCGGGGTCTCAAGGCCAGCAAGGCTCCGGGCCCAAACGGTATTCCGAACAGGGCACTGAAGCACCATCCGCAGCGAGCTGTCTCTCTCCTCGCTGCCATATTAAAACGCGGCTCTCCTAGCGCAGTACTTCCCATCGATGTGGAAGCATGCCCGCATTGTTTCCATACTGAAACCTGGGAAGGACCCAGCGCTTCCCTCTTCCTATCGTCCCATAAGTCTTCTGGACACAATCGGCAATTTGTTCGAGAAGATCCTACTTATAGGATCTTAAGTGAAGTAAGCGGGCGCGGACTTGTGCGAGACGAGCAGTTTGGATTCAGACCCAAACATAGCACCTCTCTCCAGCTAGCCCGCCTTGTCGAAAGGGTGACCAGAAAATTTGTCGAGAAGCGGCTAACAGGCGCAGTTTTTCTCGACGTGGCTAAGGCCCTTCGACACTGTTTGGGTCGACGGTCTCCTCTTCAAGCTTACGGCCCTTAAATCCCCTCCTATCTGGTCAAAACAATATCGTCCTACCTTTAAACAGGACGTTCGAAGCGTCCTTCCAAACGGCCATATCCTCCTGTCGTGGCATGCGGGCTGGAGTAGCACAGGGGGGACTAATCTCTCCTGTCTTGTTCAGTCTGTATGTCAATGACATGCCCGTCCCTTCCCGCCACGTCGAGCTGGCATTGTACGCGGATGACACGGCAATCATTGCCACGTCCCGCAGCCCGGCTCTGCTTGTTAGCTACCTAGAAGCATACCTCAGTGATCTAGAGAGGTGGTTGAAGGCTTGGAGGATCGCCATCAATGTCTCAAAGAGCAATGCTATGCTCTTTGCGAAGGCAGGGTGGAGGTCCTCCAAGCCTCGACCGGTGCAGTTCATAGGAGAGCCAATCCAGTGGGTAGACACAGCCCGTTATCTGGGAGTGACCCTTGATACACGGATGACCTGGTCGCCTCACATCGTCCAGGTCAAGAAGAAAGCTGCCCAGACGACTGGGTCTGCTTAGCTCTCTCTTTCACAGGAGAACGGCCTGTCCATCAGGAACGGTGTTCTGCTCTATAAGCAGCTCATACGGCCCATGATGGATTATGCGTGCCCCATTTGGAGGTCTGCTGCCTGCACCCACCTCAGAAAGCTGCAGGTTATTCAATCCAAGTGCCTTCGCATTGCTACTGGTGCACCTTGGTACATGAGTAGCGTGCAAATTCACGAGGATTTGGGAGTTCCTCTCTTTGCTGATCACATCAGAGTTCTAACCGAGAGCTTCGACTCTAAGTTAGCTGGTGTGGGGAACCCCTTAACCCAGCAATTCGGCAGATATCTACGCTGACCGAGGGCTGACCCAAGCCGTCTAGCGCAAGCTACGGGGACAAGTCAGTAAATATGTCGAGGCCTTTAGTGGCCAACCGACACTGCACCTAAAATTAGCGCGTTTCGAATACCCTGACTGAGGTTTTCCGTGATTTTCCTCAGTTGTAAGGTGAATGCCAGGGTATAACACAAAGTCGGGGCACGGCCCGCACCCCCCTCCCCCGGTAGGACTAAATTACTCGTTTGTAGGTTTTGGATCCTTTGTGAAATTATTTGTGAAAATGCCACTCTGGGTTCAAATCCCAGAGAGCCATCCAACCAAAGTATTCCACCCACTTGGAAAAACTATATGCTCTTAGAGCTGTAGCCTTTGGTGTGCCAGGTTCCGACTTAATCCAGACCTTAAATTTGTTAGCGTAAGCAAAATCCCTAGTTCAGAATAAAGAGTCTGTTATTGAGTCCAGCAATGCGGTAAAACGCAGGAATGGCTAAACAGGTCAAGGTACGTCGACTTGCGCTCCGCGCAAGTCTCCGCCCTTAGTTAGCACTTTGGTTGGTTCCGTGCTGTTGCGGACAGCGAAGAAACTGCTGCAGGAAGTAGAGAGTGTTCCGTTTTCTCTAGTGGGAAGCAGAGAGTTCCCACAGAATTTTTTTAATTTCTTGGAGAATGGGGGGGGGGGGGTAAAAGGAAGACTTCCTGTACCTTCTTCTTCTTCTTCTTCTGTGTCTATGGGCCCGTCGGCATTAGCTCCGGACGCACCGCAGCCTTATTGTGCTAACCCTTAGTCTTTCAATTATCAAGTCTGCAACCACAGCCGTTTCTTGATCAGGTTCATCGAAGGTGGAATACTCGAGTAAGAGTGGGGTCTGGTCACACCCCCACTACTTCTCGCCACCGCCTTCTCTTATTTTAATGAGCTGCTATCCGCTGCGTTCCCGAGAGTCGCCTGGCCTGCAGTTTGGTTACACCTGCGGCCAGTCTGTCCTCATCAGAGGGACAGCGCAAGGCTCAGAGCGTACAGCCCCTCTATGGGCCCGTCGGCATTAGCTCCGGACGCACCACAGCCCTAGGCTTGTTGTGCTAACCCTTAGTCTTTCAATTATCAAGTCTGCAGCCACAGCCGTTTCTTGATCAGGTTCATCGAAGGTGGAATACTCGAGTAAGAGTGGGGTCTGTTCACACCCCACCACTTCTCGCCACCGCCTTCTCTTATTTTAATAAGCTGCTTCCTCCGCGCTTCCGACAGTCGCCTGGACTGCAGTTTGGTGCACCTGCAGCCAGTCTGTCCTCATCAGAAGAGACAGCGAAAGGCTCAGAGCATACAGCCACAATATCAAGTTTGCAGTCACAGCCGCTCCTTGATCAGGTTCATCGAAGGAGGAATACTCGAGTACGAGTGGGGTCTTTTCACACCCCCACTACTTCTCGCCACCGCCTTCTCTTACTTTAATGAGCTGCTTCCGCTGCGCTCCCTAGTCGCCTGGTCTACAGTCTGGTCATAAAGACACCTGCAGCCAGTCTGTCCTCATCAGAAGAGATAGTAAAAGGCTCACAGGTTAATCGAAGGTGGAATACTCGAATAAGAGTGGGGTCTTTTCACACCCCCACTACTTCTCGCCACCACCTTCTCTTACTTTAAAGAGCTTCTTCCGCTGCACTCCTGTGAGTCGCCTGGACTGCAGTTTAGTCATATAGACACCTGCAGCCAGTCTGTCCTCATCACAAGAAACAGCAAAAGGCTCAGAGCATACAGCCCCAATATCAAGTTTGCAGTCACAGCCGCTCCTTGATCAGGTTCATCGAAGGCGGAATACTCGAGTAAGAGTGGGGTCTTTTCACACCCCCACTACTTCTCGCCACCGCCTTCTCTTACTTTAACGAGCTACTTCCGCTGCGCTCCCAAGAGTCGCCTGGTCTGCAGTCTGGTCATAATGACACCTGCAGCCAGTCTGTCCTCATCAGAAGAGATAGCAAAAGGCTCACAGGTTCATCGAAGGTGGAATACTCGAGTAAGAGTGGGGTCTTTTCACACCCCCACTACTTCTCGCCACCGCCTTCTCTTATTTTAATTAGCTACTTCCGCTGCGCTCCCGACAGTCGCCTGGACTGCAGTCTGGTGGCACATGCAGCCAGTCTGTCCTCATCAGAAGAGACAGCGAAAGGCTCAGGGCATACAGCCCCAATATCAAGTTTACAGTCACAGCCGCTCCTTGATCAGGTGATCGAAGGAGGAATACTCGAGTAAGAGTGGGTCTTTTCCACCCCCACTACTTCTCGCCACCGCCTTCTCTTACTTTAACGACTACTTCCGCTGCGCTCCAAGAGTCGCCTGGTCTGCAGTCTGGTCATAATGACACCTGCAGCCAGTCTGTCTCATCAGAGAGATAGCAAAAGCTCAAAGGTTCATCGAAGGTGGAATACTCGAGTAAGTGTGTGTCTTTTCATGCCCCCTACTTCTCGCCACCGCCTTCTCTTACTTTAACGAGCTGCTTCCGCTAAGCTCCCAAGTGTCGCCTGGTCTGCAGTCTAGTCATAATGACACCTGCAGCCAGTCCGTCCTCATCAGCAGAGATAGCAAAAGGCTCACAGGTTCATCGAAGGTGGAATACTCGAGTAAGAGTGGGGTCTTCTCACACCCCCACTACTTCTCGCCACCACCTTCTCTTACTTTAATGAGCTACTTCCGCTGCACTCCCGAGAGTCGCCTGGATTGCAGTCTAGTCGTATAGACACCTGCAGCCAGTCTGTCCTCATCAGAAGAAACAGCGAAAGGCTCAAAGCCTACAGCCTCAGTATCAAGTTTGCAGCCACAGCTGCTCCTTGATCAGGTTCATCAGAACTCAGCTCAGAACTTACTTGTATCAAGTCTACAGCCTCAGCCACTCCTTGATCAAGTCCATTAATTACTGTGTCCATTTTATTCCCACAAGTAATGGGGAAGTAACAGTCACCACCCGCAGAGCCCCTTACGGGTGGAAGGCATAAATACAACGGGGTGCTGCCCGGTTCCCCGAGGGGATCGTAAATGCAATGCTGTTTTTCCACCCCAGTGCCATGCAGTCCTCGGCACGATACCTCACACCTTGACTTGAGTGAATAGGAAGGATGTTATGGAAAGGTTATTGGTTCAGACAGGTCGTTGTGGAACACACTTTGTCTGGCCCCTCAGCTGAGGCCTGCCCGGCTTGGGAGACCCTACAAGTAGCTAAGCTACCGCCGGTTTAGCCCCCAGCTTCTTTGGGGCACTCAAACCCTCTCCGCCCGCAGGGACAGTGCTTCGTTAAGGCGGTGTCCCCTGGGAGGGTCCTGTACCCTTCCACGTGATCTGACCAAGAGATCAACATTTGCCACTGATATATGAACACCTGGACCCACAGCATGGGACCTGCCGGCTCAAGAATCTTGAAGTCAAGCGACCTGTGTCTCACACGCACTGGCCTAGTTAGCAATTTTTAGTGCCCGGGTCGAATAATCATGATGGCTGCCCTAACAGTAATTACAAACTTTTAAAACAATCTCCAGTCACAATCATTTATTGAATTTCTTTTTATTTGGTTTCATAATTTAAAACTTGTTAAGTGCAGAAAATCGAAGTTTTTCATATTGCCGCACTTGGGAGGCTCTGTTGCCTGTGACAGCTGCACCATTTGCTCCCATCGCCCCACCCTCCTAGCTGTGCCCCTGGGTGATATGGGATATGAATATTCAAGACCGAAAATTTCACACAAATCTTCGTGTGAGATGAGGTTCTAATTGCTAGGACTATAAAGATTACAGCCTTCTGGGATGAAAAGCATGTAGTTTGATGAACACAAACCATGACATCCCAGAAACATTCTAATCCTCAAATATCATATAAAGTGGGGTATAAAGTATGATATTAAACAGTATTCACTATTTACATACACCAAATGGATGCACTTTATTTAAAAAACTGTATAGTTTTTTAAAACATATTTAAAAACTTTTTAAAATCCGACATATGTTTCGGCTCTTATAGAGCCATCTTCAGGGGTTTATTGTCATTAAAACTGCATATATTAAAACGTCTTTTTCATTGGTTCACTCTTAGGCAAGGCTTTTCACTTTTTCACTGCTTTGTATGCACAGACACTATTTGTTATTCGTACTAAAATAATATGTTAATGTTTTTGCATGGTACTGGTTTATCTTGTTCATTAGGTGGTATTTTTCATGGTGTAGGCTGTACTGTTTGTGTGTGCATCTGATGCTGTAGTATGTTTTAAAAAGTTTTTAAATATGTTTTAAAAAACTATAGTTTTTTAAAAAAGAGCATCCAGTTGGTGTATGTAAATAGTGAATGTGAAAAGATGCATGGTGATTACAGAATAAAAAATTAAACAGTATGTTTTAAGAACAGACTGTGAAGTATCGACTGTACTAAACTGGATACAGACTGGCTTCAGCAGTACATTTGTGTGACAGAATGCATAGAAGTGTTCAGGCCTTCATGACAGTTTGTAACTAACCTTTGTTCAGTTCTTGGATTACAAGTGGGAAATTTGGCAACTGCCTTATTGAACAGAAACAAATATTCATAGGGCTACAAAAACTCACAGAACTACTCAACTACAATCACTGAAAAATCAATCAATAATTGGAAAAGTCTTACAATTTATTCATTAATATCCCCTCCCACTTTTTTTATTTATCTATAGATGTCAAATAGTAAATGGTATCTTGTATACATATTATATAGGCTTTCCTGTAACAAGCCATGAAGACAGAGGGGTGATAGAATGTTGGGCGTCCATCCTTACTTTGCCATTCGGCACAACTAGGATGGCAGAGCTGTAGCTCTATGCACCGGCCACACTTTATGCCCAAGGGAATCCATTGGTACTCATTTCTGTTAAGAGGCTTAGCGGACCCGAGGGATATTGAGTGCAGACAGAAGGAACAGGACACTTGAAAATTTCCAAAGACCCTACAAGAAATCAAAACCTCAATCCTCTCATCTTACATATGAGTATTATATAAGGGACAGTATTTGTTACGTGTTGTTCCTGATTATATCACAGAATTCTCACAAGTGGTCCAAACATTTGGGAGGATAATTAAGTGAAATATGTTACATCAAACGGATTTCGTTACAAGACAACCCCAGCCTAGTATCTTACACCATTACACAAACCTACTACAAAATTTTCAAAGAATTATCTACATACAAATTACATCCTACTTAACAGCCACTCCCCTCTTTACCATCACTTAGAGGATGACGACTGCCATCGTCTCTGGTTCGTGTGTTATGTTTACGATGCTCCCAAGTTGGAATGGGGTATCCAAGCAGTATGTTTTACAACAGCAACAAGAAAAATATCAAATCCAACTAAACAAAATTTAATAAACACTAAACTCTAAAAAAAAAAAAAACAAAAAACAAACAAATAATAACAATTTAACAAGTTCTCACTCCGAAATCCACAGGAAATAGTTAATGCAAATAAACTCCCTCAAAAATAATAACAGGCACCCAGTTGCCTACCCGCCGGGCTTGCCTTACCCGCCGGGGCAAAGACACCGAACAATAATTTTGAATTACAAAGATCGAAAAAGAATTTGGAAGTTACCTCTTTCCCCGACGGTCCGTAAGCAAGTGACTTGCCTGACTACAAGTCCTTAGGTCGTACCTTCCTAGAAGCAGGAGGGGGAGGGTCACGTGGTAGACGGAATCATGGGAAACGGTGAGGGAGGAGGGGAGAATCAAGAAAGAAAGGATACCGGCTTTCTTACGTATTACGTAAAATTACGTAAAATTCACGAGCCATTAATAACAAGCAAGGCTCAATATCCCCCCCTTCACTGAAGAACGCCATGTTCTAGGCACTCGCGAACACTGGAGTCCTCAGGCTCCTCACAATCCTATGTACATGGAGTCCACACGCTCCTCACACTCCCTTGTAAATGGAGTCCACACGCTCCTCACAGTTCCTATGTAAATGGAGCCCACATGCTCCACACATTCGCTTGTAAACGGAGTCCACAGGCTCCTCACACCTCCTACGTAAATGGAGCCCACAGGCTCCTCACACCTCCTACCGTCGCCCAACCGCAGATCGCACCTCCTCTTCTCAACGCCGCTGGGTCGTCCAGGCGCTGCCCAGCTACCATATTATTCTTCTTCCCCAGCTCTAGGCGCTGTCCGATAAGGGCCCACACGGACACTCGCACCGGAGTCGGAAAGTTCGTTGAATCGGTGCGCTGCGACGGGACATTGCAGATATGTGATAACGATGACGACGACGGGGGGGGGCTTCACAGCACTTTCTTCACGCATGTCCCGGCGTAGGATAGGGCTAGGAAGCAAACAGTTAAACCTCCCGTTCTAGAAAGAAAAATCACCCTTCATACCAGGAACTCATTGCGACCTCGCAAAACTCAATTTCAACTATCATGAAAAGTATAACATAAGCACAAAAAGAATTACCAGACACTTATTATGCTACTTATAGCATTCTACTTTGAATGTGCACTATGAATACAGAACGAACTTACATTCCTTTACCATCTTAATGGCACTCAGCGTAATACTTCCTATGTCAACATTCATAACATGTACATAACAGTGTATGTCAACAAGTCTCATGAAGAGCAATAAGCAATGATACATGAAAATACATCCAGTGTTGTCCTATTAATTACAGTTCAGTAATCCATAATAACCAAGCTAAGAGCCGAACACAGAAACATACTCCTCTTTACACCACAAAGTTATGAGTGTTAACAAAACTTCCACTTATCACTCAGCCGGCGGGTACCAAAAAAACTAAACACACAAATATATAATTATTCAGCCGGAAAATGTGGCTTTAGCTGCGACACATGCGCCTTTCTAATAATCACTCCTGTGTCAGGATTGGCCAACAAGACAGTCACAGGGGATACAAACTTAGCTACAGTGAGTGGTACAGACCACTTAAAGTCTAGCTTGGCGGAACGCTGGCGCGACTTGGAGCTCAACGGGTGAAGCCTTACTAATACCAAATCGCCCACACGAAACTCCGCCTGCCTTCTCACCGCATTGTATCTTTCTGCCACCCTGGCACGGGCCTTCCTCAAATTAGCCAAAGCAGTTTCCCAAAACACCTTAACACCCTTCGCATCCTTAGCAAGCTCTAGTTCATATAATTGCCACTTAAGCCCCAGGGGATGGTTCAATTCCCTACCCAGAAAGAGTGAGGCAGGAGTCGCTGCAGTCGACTCGTGCCACGCTGAGTTAAAGGCTATGGCCAACGACGAAAGATGTTCGTCCCAACGTGTATGCTGGGAATTGTGATAGATGATAAGAGCCGCTTTGAGGTTCCGATTGAATCGTTCTACCTGTGACGCCTGGGGATAATAAGGCGAGGTGGTAATATGCCGAATTCCCCACGAAAAACACAGGTTGTAGAATGTTCGGGATTTAAAGACGGCCGCATTGTCCGAGACAATAGACTGGGGGACTCCAAAAAATGGAAAAAATTTCTCCACCAGGCAGTTTTTCACCACTTCTGATGAAATCTTCCTGACAGGATACATACAGACGAATTTAGAAAACCCGTCTAACACCACCAATATGGCAATATTCCCCTTCCGACTCCTGACAATGGGTCCGACAAAGTCAATAAAAATCCTCTCCAGAGGTTTCATCACTATCTCACTACTATGGAGGCCCACTCTAGAATCTTTGGCCGGTTTGGCTCTCTGACAATCTTGACACCGCCTCACAAAACTACAGACCTCCCTTCTCATATCTGGCCAATAGAACACCTTGCCAATACGGTTGAGTGTTTTTGTCATCCCCAAATGGGCACTCAGAGTAGAACTATGAAAGTACTCCAGCACCATAGGTCTTAGCGATTCAGGAAGAAGATATCGCTTCGCTTTGGCTCGCGAAGGGTGGTAAACCAACGCACCATTAAGCAATTTGAAATTTCTCACAGTAGGATCCGCCTGGACCACTTTCTGGTACACATTATTACAAAAAGGGTCTTTCTTTTGATGTTCCTTGATGGAATGAAACGCCTCAGGTAAGTGTAGTAAGACCAACCCAGAAAAAGTACTTTCTGCCGCGAGATCTTCATATTGCCTAGTAAGGCAATCAGCTACAACGTTGGTCTTTCCACTAATGTGGCACACGTTAAACTTGAAAGGCGCGAGACGCAATACCCAACGTCCGATCCGACCTAATTCTTTTGCATGACGCAACAACCAGGCCAGAGCTTGGTTGTCGGTATGGAGGCAGAACTCCTTGTGTTCCAAGTAACTTCGGTATTTCTCATACCCATACACCACTGCGAGACACTCCTTCTCATGGATAAATATTTCCTCTCGGCGGGAGACAACAACCGACTACTGTAAGCGATAGGTGCTAAATCCTCACCCCTCTTTTGATGAAGAACCGCCGAAATAGCGACATCACTCGCATCACAGACCAAGGTAAATTCTCTAGAAAAATCCGGAATCTGCAATACAGGGGGCGTGGACAAGGCCTCCTTAAGTTGAAGAAAAGCGGACTGCTGGGCATCACCCCATACGAACCTAACATTCTTACGCTTCAGCGCGTGAAGTGGTTCCGCAATCTGGGAAAAACGATCAATAAATCGACCATAAAAAACCAGCCATACCCAGAAATCTACGCACAGCTTTGAGGTTCTTGGGAGGAGGAAAATCCCTAATCGCCTCGACTCGCTCATGCAACACCTTAATTCCTTGAGCCGAAACAGTGTCCCAAAAAAGAAATTTCTTGCTGGGCCAAATGAAGCTTGTCCCGGTTCAAGGTGAACCCAGCCTTCTCCAACCTCATAAAGATTTCCTTCAGATGTCTGAGATGCTCACCAAAGGAGCTAGAATACACCACCAAGTCATCCATAAAGTTGTACACGAACTTCTGTTTAAGATCACTAAACAAGGAATCGACTACCCGAGACAATACCTGGCAGCCCACACTAATGCCCATAGGCAACTTAGTGAATTCAAAGAGCCCGAAAGGGGTACAAAAGGCCGTAGCCTTACGGCTCTTAGAAGACAAGGGGATTTGATAATACGCGGAGTTAAGATCCAGAACAGAAAAGATTTTAGCATTATGGAAGTTTGCGAAAGCATGCTCGACGGTTGGCATCGGGAATGCATCGAAAACTATCTTCTTATTCAACAAACGGTAATCCACTACCATCCTGTGACCACCGTTAGGTTTCGGAACAAGAAAAGCTGGACTGGCGTACTGAGAGTAACTTTTCTTAACCACTCTTTTGTCAAGCAAATCTTGAACAATTTCCCTCAATATATGCAACCGTGGGGAGAGAACATTGATACGGTCTTGAGCGCACCGGAGTGCTATCAGTCAGGTCTAGATGACACACCATCCCCTTCACCGTACCCAATTTATCTGAGAAAAGGGCGGGAAAACCCCGTATCAACTCGTCAAGTTTTGCTCGATCATCTTGCACCCCTGGCAAACAAGAACATATAAGGCGACTAAACGCATCTTCGGAACACGGAAATGCTTGCGAAGAATGCCTGCAAAAATCCAAAGACCGGAATTCAAACTCTGTCTCAGGCTGAAAGGCAAAGCTATATCGACAGGTGGAAAAGTCTATTCGCACTTTAGCGAATGTTAAAAAATCAACCCCCAAAATACAAGGGACGGGGCAATGCTCAAAAACTAAAAATCTCACTTTCCACGAAAAGGAATGCACTTTAATAGTAAAGACAACGGCCTGCGTAACAACACAAGATTCCCCATTCGCCGTCTGGCAGCGCTCCGCAGTCCTCTCGACTACATGGGGTAATCCAAGCTCAATAACTTTATCAAAGACATCCCGCCTCACAAAGGACAGGGAAGACCCCGAATCCAGCATGGAGGGCAAACATAGGTCTTTAATACGCAGTAAAACCCAAGGGTTACTATTTCCCGAGTCCCTAATGTTAAAGAAATTCCGAGGCTGAACAGCTTTAGGCGCCCGGGTTCGACTGTTTATTGCCGAGCGCCGGGGGCGTTTCCCGATCCTCTGAGATGCCGATTACTCTGTGACGAAGAATGACAATTGCGCTGAAGGTATCCCCACGCACCACATCCCCAACACCTCACTCTACGATTGGCCACGGCCGTAGGTGATTCAGCCACAACCAAACTCTTAGCAACGGGACGAGAAGCACTTCCCTGCTGTGTAGTATTATTCAGCAGCTTACGTTGTTCTTCTACTGCCACGCCTTCTGCTACTGTCGTAGCAAGGGAAAATAAATCTCGCACCGACTCTGGCTTAGTTGCAAACAACAGATATGACTTAATTCTAGGGTGGATATTTTGCACCATGCGATGTACCAGCTGAGATTCCGACCCCTCAAAACCCAGAATATCCGCCGCCGCCACCACCGACATAACAAAACTATTCAAATCTTCGGATGAAGATTGAAAACGCTCGAGGATATAAGAGGCCAAAAATCGCTCCTTCACTCGAGGAGGAAGAAAAGTGGAAATTATTTCTGAGCGAACCAACCCCCAATTTTGCGTTGTTCCCAAATGAGCGCCCAATATCTGTGTAATCCTCCCTGACGTCCTACTAATCAAGAGAGAGATAAACTCTACATCAGTGACTAATTTCAAGTCAAACACTTCTTTCACTCGGATCAAAAATTTCAAAATTTTTTCCGGATCCGTATCAACCAACAACGGTATGTTCTTTATCAAATCAGTCACCAATTTAAGTTTAGTTTTACTCAAGTAGGTACCCTCGCGAACCTGAGATTCAGTAATTTGAGGAACAGGCTTCGTAACCAGGGGAGACTTATCTGTACTTTGCGATGGCAAGTAGGCCTCAATGGCCGTCCACTTCCCCTTAACACGCCTCCGTAAGTCGTCCAACGTTCCGTCTGTAGACAACCCCAGTTGACTGGCCACCTCCTCAGCTTGCTGCTTGGACAGGTCATGTATCCACGCTAGCGGCATGTTATACCAGCATGAAACACAACAACACAGCTATTAGTACTAATACTAGTACACACTCAAGAGCCAGAGACACCCTGTTCCAAAAATACGTATACTCGCAGTTGTACACAAACAAGGCCGACTTCCCCTACCCAAAAATACAAAAGTAAAATAGCGAGAAGTGCCTACGGTGAACAGGAACCCAACAAATTAAAACCACGCTCTGCTACCAGTTAACAGCCACTCCCCTCTTTACCATCACTTAGAGGATGACGACTGCCATCGTCTCTGGTTCGTGTGTTATGTTTACGATGCTCCCAAGTTGGAATGGGGTATCCAAGCAGTATGTTTTACAACAGCAACAAGAAAAATATCAAATCCAACTAAACAAAATTTAATAAACACTAAACTCTAAAAAAAAAAAAAAAAAACAAACAAATAATAACAATTTACCAAGTTCTCACTCCGAAATCCACAGGAAATAGTTAATGCAAATAAACTCCCTCAAAAATAATAACAGGCACCCAGTTGCCTACCCGCCGGGCTTGCCTTACCCGCCGGGGCAAAGACACCGAACAATAATTTTGAATTACAAAGATCGAAAAAGAATTTGGAAGTTACCTCTTTCCCCGACGGTCCGTAAGCAAGTGACTTGCCTGACTACAAGTCCTTAGGTCGTACCTTCCTAGAAGCAGGAGGGGGAGGGTCACGTGGTAGACGGAATCATGGGAAACGGAGAGGGAGGAGGGGAGAATCAAGAAAGAAAGGATACCGGCTTTCTTACGTATTACGTAAAATTACGTAAAATTCACGAGCCATTAATAACAAGCATGGCTCACTACCTTTTCAGTAATGAGGACTTAATACTGAATGAATACTAACGTTTAAAGAATCTGTTTAGAGGAGACTGGAGGGGGGGATAGGGGAGACAAGAACTCAGGTTAAGAGTGGGCTAATACAGATGCATGTTGAGTGAATATCAGAACCACTCCAACTGGCTCACTCTGAACCTGACACTCCCTATCCACTACCCCAGGATAACAGTGAGAGAGTACATGTGTATGTTAACTGAATGCTATGATCACTCCAACTGGCATGCTCTGAGCTTGATTCCTTGTCTCCACTAAATTCTGTCACTCACTGTTCTTTCCTGTGTGGCTTATTACTTTACTGTGAAGATATGGAGGCAGCAGGTCCTCCAAAACATCTACCACACAGCACAGTGTCACTCCACGTAGTTACCGCAGTCACTGCAATGAGAACTTTACATGTCATAGAAGGGGTGTTGTCATTAAAAAGAACATCACAAGGCAATGTATGCATCCAACAATAAATGGTGCAAAATCTGTAACATCTCTTTCTGAACACCTTCACTTATGCAAGGCAGTATACAGGATCACACGAATACACGCTGAGTGGTCTGTATAAGGTTTACATGTAGCATCCCATCATGATAAATTTTTTGGTCCATTTCTGCAACTTTGGTTTACACAGAAGGCACAGCTTCAACTGAATGACTATGTGACAAAGTAGAATGTGCAAGTATGGGCCACAGGAAACCTATTTTAAATCATTTAAATATTTTAAATTATGTCCCCAAAAAGGCACAGTTGATGCATTGTTCCAGTACATGTTTTTGTTGTGCCAATTATTCTGAAATGTACTGTGAATGCTGATTGTTATCTGCATGACTTTACAAAGAACAATGTCCCTTGCTCCTCCTAAGTACATCAAAATGTCCATTTAAGGTTCATTTGGGGATCAGTGGATTTGAACTGAGGAAACTGACACAAAGATTATTGATGTAGGATAACTCAATCTGAATATCATATGACCGAAGACCTAAATCATGGAACTAGTAATTGCAGTTACTAGTTACACCCTGACACATCCATCCACCATTCACAATCATATCAACTGTAAACACCTAAGTAAGACATACCATATAAACACACCACATAAATGATGCCATCGTACATGTTCTGCAGAAAAACATTACATTACACCCTCATCCTTTAAAAAAATATGCTATAATATATGTGAAACAAGATTTATGGACATGCATAACATGGCAGATACAAGGATAACAGTATTATTTTTATTTGTATGGCTCGCAATCATACACCAACTGGGGTGTTAAGAAGTAATTCTTAACCATCATGAGGATTTCACTTCAAATGAAATAAATTTAACCTTTCAATTTCTTTAACTATACTAGCAAACCGACAACAACTTCCTTAAATCTAAACTTCCCCACTGTCACATGTGACCTCATGTTTTAGATATACAGTATGTCTGTTACAGATAGATATCCAGTAAAAGAATTTACCACAGGCACACCATCATAATATTAATGTACTAAGCGAGATAGGGACTAATGTAGAACCTGTTGTAATTTCCACTATAATCCAGAGAACCACCCTGCTGCTGGTCAGTTATGACCAAAAGATATGGTATAGTGTAATAAGTCCACTGATATTTTTCACTAAAAAATGTGTAATAAGATGGTGATTTATTGATTTGTAATGAGTGTAAAGAGTGAAAATTAAACATTTGTCATCTGTTTGTGTTGCGATTAGTTGTCATGGAGCGCTACACGAAGGTACAACGCCTTGTGATGGTGAAAACGCATTACAAGTACGGGGAATGTTATGCAGAGACAGTTCGAAAACTTCGTGGAATTTTCGGTCGACAAAATGCGCCTAATCAGTCAACAGTTCAGAGACTGGTTAAGAAATTCGAGGAAACAGGATCGATTGTGGACATTAAATCACCCGGGCGTGCTCGTGCTCGTCGGTCTCTTGAAAACATCGCCGTCGTGAGACAAAGTGTTGATGTGAGTCCGGGGAAATCGATTCCCCGTCGTTCACAACAGTTGGCCATTCCGAGAAGCACCATGCAGCGAATTCTCAAAAAAGATCTGCATCTGCATGCCTACAAGCTTCAACTCACGCAAGAACTCAAGCCAACAGACCATCTGAAGCGCCGAGAATTTGTCAATTGGATGTTGGGAAATCAAAAAGTGACGGCAATTTCTCTAAGAAAATCATCTTTAGCGATGAGGCGCACTTTCAACTTAATGGGTACGTCAACAAACAAAATTGTCGGATTTGGGGCACAGAGAACCCTCGAGTGATTTATGAAAAGCCGTTGCATGCACAACGAGCCACTGTTTGGTGCGGATTTTCGGCTGGCGGAGTGATTGGGCCGTACTTTTTCGAAGATGGGGCCGGAAATGCAGTAACAGTGAATGGCGAACGTTACCGCAACATGATAACGGAGTTTTTGTGGCCTCAATTGGACGGTATGGATCTGGAAGACGTAGTTCCAGCAGGACGGCGCAACCTGTCAAACTGCGCGCGAAACAACTGATTTGTTGCGAGAAAAATTTCCTGCCCATCTCATCTCACGCAACGGCGACCAGCATTGGCCACCGAGGTCTTGTGATTTGACACCGTGCGAATACTTTCTTTGGGGGTTGGTGAAATCTCGTGTTTATGTCAACAAGCCACGAACAATTCCTGAGCTCAAGTCGGAGATTCGACGTGTCATTGGCGAAATTGAGCCGCAACTATGCGGGAAGATCATCGAAAATTTTGTCGAAAGAGGGAGTGTGTGCCAGCAGAGTCGGGAGGAGATTTGTCTGATATCGTGTTCCACTATTAACCGCAGTAAGTGCACTTTGTACTAAAATAAAAATATCTGTAATTTTTCAATAAATGATGATTTTTATTACGAAATTAAATCTTGCGTACTTTATGGGACACCCTATATGTATAAGGACCGAGTAAAAACGTTCACCTTAGAACAGGCCATGAAGGCCCAGAGGGGGAGTAGACGGGGTGGGTGGTTAATGCCACGCCCCGGCCACTTTACCCCTGGGAATAACCCTGTACCCACTGTATAGGAGGCTGGGTGGACTGGATGAATCAATTTCAGCTGTTAGTAGTTCATTAAACAATGGTCAGCAGTTCAGACTGTACTGCATCGAATGGAAGCAAAAAGAAATGTGGAAGTGGTTGTGATGCAAATTGATTTGCCTGGGGGAAGTGAGGAAACCTATGAAAAGCATCACTGTGAAAATCTCTGGGCTAAGATTTGAACCCAGGACTTCCCAAATATATGGAAGGAGAGGAAGATAGGCAGGACAAGGGATATGACCAAAATTATATTATGCCACAAAAAAGTAACAATGGTGCAGTTATCCCTGTGCACACCATGACACTATATAGAGGGAAATGAGGTACAACTGTACTCATTCTTAACATTAGGTTAAGATGGAGGTGACTGGTCAACTTCATGACCCAAACACTTTACCCCTGGGGAAGGAACCACCCACTAGCCATTGAATAGGTGGCTGGGTGGGCCCTGTGGGCTGGGATAGCATAGTCTGTATAGTGACTCACTACAGGCTGGATGGTCCAGGGATTGAATCCCAGTGGGGATTAGATTTTCTGCACCCGTCCAGACTGGCCCTAGGGCCCACCCAGCCTCTTATACAATGGGTACTGGGTCTTTCCCTGGAGCAAGTCGGCCAGGGCATGGCATTGACCACCCACCCCATCTAACGTTGAGGTTAAAGAAAGAGTAGAGCTATACGCCTACTCCACCTCTGGGCTTTTATGGCCTGTTCTAGGATGAACTTTACCTTAACTACCTGAATGGGCCCCAGAGCCATACTGCAAGTTTCCAAGAAAAGAAAAGTCTCTCGTCCCTGTGAAGAATTCTTATTAAAGTGACAACTGAAAAGCACCATTGTTGTCATGTGACAACTGAATAATATCCATCTTGCATGTGATAGGCCTATACTGGGTGCCAGGCGAGGACTGGGGGGGATGGGGAGTAACTGGACCTGTAATTCAATACACGAGTACCAAAACTTACACGTAATATACCCAACAGTTTTTACTTCCATAAATTAATCAACAAATGTTTATTACAAGAAATAATATTAAAAAATTAAAAGGTATTTTAACATTATTAAATATAGCTTTATACCAATGTTACAATATTTAATTTAAGACACATTAAACCTCAGGTGCAAACTACATAAATAAATATTTACATTAACACGTATACAACAATAACACATATTACCACAGAGGTGAATGTGAGAATTTGAGATCGCGTTTAATTGGAGACGTGCTGTGATGCAGGCGACATGATGAGGTGGTGAATTTGCTCCAGTGCCCAGCTCCATAACAAAAGATCTGGGTGACTTACACACCTCCTGAATACTGTAATCACCAGCTGCAGAGAAGGGGGGTTCATATGCCACGTCAAAGGCAAAATGAGATGTGCCACTGCAATACCAAAGTGCAACAGTGCTTACCTACAGCATTTTAGGGAAATAAAAGCAATGCAACATGAAGTAAAATTACACAGACTAAACAGAATATATGGGCAATCGTAACTACTGTTCTACAAATCTCTGTGGACTAAGCTCACCAGAATTATGAAATGCTGCATTAAAATGTAAAGTATCTCATGTTTCCATCTTCCTTTGAGTGTCCTTATTCATGCCCACCCTTCCCCCACCAAAAAACACCACAGTTGTGATGTAACACGTAACACGGTTGCAAAGTTTTAATATTCTCAAAGAACAACACAAATTTCAAGTTTTTCAATACACAGTGCTTGGGTAAATGAACCTAAGAGGACTGCAAAGGATCATATATCGAAACTTACATTCCATGTAGCTTACATGCTATTGTTATGACAGTTACCTCACTGAGGATAGACTGAACATGTAGCACATAGGGGAGAAACAAAAAGTGCATGTAATACATTGGTCTGAAAATGTCATAAAAAAGGCATGCTTCAGAAGTATGTAACAGGCTGTGAAGTTGTAAACTGGACAAACAGGCTCAGTGTATGGTGAAATTACTTTTGTGAATGCAGCACTGAACCTTCTGCTCCACAGAAGCATGGAACTTTTTTTACTATCTAAACATACACAACAGTCTGGAAATCAATATCTCACAGTAAACTTATCAAAATGGAAATCTTTTTAGTTATGAAAGATGTATGCAGATTCTGAGGAGATTACATGTACAGAGAGTCTGCACTGTCTCAGTCTCCAGTATGTTTCCCTGCATACATGGGCAAAAGGCTCAAAGAACTAACACAAATACTGTACATGTATTACCCTCACTTCCAGTGACCTCATCCATGGACCACGAATTTTCCAACTGAAAACAGTTTCAACTTAGCATGCAATGGCCGTTTTCTTCAATTTTCCTGCCCCTGATAGAACCTCTTGTGCACAACGTATTTGTAAATGCCATGCTTAAAAGGGATTCACTTTATGAGCAATTTTTCTGGTCCCAACTGGCCATGGATTATGTGACCCCCTGTACTTATATGGGCTCTCTCTGCATCAAAGGCATATAAAGACTCTTCTTAATCAAATTATCCCACAAGTCTTATTAACTGTTGTGCATTAAGAACAACGCCTTGCCCACAAAACAGACTCAAAAGGCAAAATACAGAGAAAATTATGTCAGACACAATTCATGTCAACAACAGCAAAGAATAAGACATACATATTACAAAAGTTCGGATAACACAGTTATTAAAGCGACATGCCAGACTGGATCTATCTCTCTCTCACTCACCACACACACACACACATCAATGCCTAAACACACTTTGCCGCCCATCTACCAGGTACTAAGCGCTGTCCCTAGAGGGAAAGAGCGTGAAAGGGTACTTCTGCTTGCCCTGCACATCTCACCTCATTGGGGAGGCTTAGGTCCAGGAAGAAATTTAAATTTACTTTATATCTGATATAAAAGATACCCAGGGTATAAAAATGACACTGTGTATGGATTTGTTCGTATGATAAAATCTTTCATTTTTACTCACCCACTGTGTTGCTGCTGCTGCAGGCCACTGTTCTGCAAGATCTGTAGACAAAACAAGTACCACATGAAGGCAATGTATGCTCGGTATGAGATGAGGCGCTCATGGTGTTGCCCATGGGGATGTGATGCCATGCAGTCAGGCAGAAGTGTTCCAGTATTTCAGAGGAAATTTCTCCAGCAATCATCAGGTAGATATCCACCCTGACATTTCAGAGGAGCCTGCTGCCTGCATGATCACAGTAAACAACTACCCCATAAGTTCCTCTAAAATGTCAGTGCATTTCTACCAGAATACAAGGTGTCACATCCCACAAGACAGCACCCTTCACATTCAGTACGATTTTAATTTCTTGACGCTGATGCTCTTCAAAGCTTGCAAGATCTGTCTTTCAGTTGAACCCTTTGCTACCACCTGATTTTGTCTACCTGCAATACTTCTATAAAAATAATCAACATATTAAAAAATGCTTGAAATATATCATGAACAATGTATATGTATGTTATATTTGTTGTTCCACAAGTGAGCTAATATAACTTTTATCTTCTGACTTTTCACATTCATAGAACTATTCTTTTGGTAGTGCAATCTTATAATTATTAATGGTTTTTGTGCTACTTAAGTGTTCTCTCAAGGTATGCTACTGCTACTGATAATCACGTATTTTTCCACATAATGCATATTTGGCAAAAAAGAGGTAGGGGAAGAAAATAACAGTGAAAGAATAAATCACCACCACATTGCTGGAAAGACAAAAAGAACCCAGTACTGAAAGGGTACAATACTTCATTCCAAAAACAATCTTTTCACCATTCCTATCCTTCTGCTTTTTTTAGCCTGTATGTAATGCATAACTCTAACTTTTGAGGTCCAGATATGTCATCTGATAAAGTTCCTCTAATGTTTCAGTGTACAATGCAGTCACAATGGTCAGGACTAATCAGTCAGGTTGATGTGGCCCAATAAGCAGGTCACATTACACACTTTACCCTTTAATATTTGGATGGCACATACTCCATACCCATTCCCCTGCAGTTGCAAGACATGACTGTAACTGTAATGTAGACCAAAATGTTGCAAGAACTTCAACATGATGCAGCTAAACCCTGACAGCCAAATCACACAGTATCTGATAATTTAAATTCTTATGAAATTGCATTATATTAGCATCACTTTATTTATATATAGAACAGAATAGAATAGACTAGAATAGTAGCTGGGCGGGCGTCAGAGCGTCCCATGCACTTATTTATATATAATTTTATATTTATTTCATTTTAAATTGAACTATCAGTACTGAAGGCAGACATTGATTTAAATGTTAAGGTCAAGGTAAAGTCATCCCTGTGTGTGTCACAAATGCATAGTACCCATTCTCAACATCAACACTGGATGGAGGTGAATGGTCAGCTTCATGTTCCAGCTGCTTTACCCTGGGCTAAGAGCCTAGATGTCCCAAAACCCTCTCATTATCACTGCGAGCAGTTGCTGTGACAAACACTAACCTCTCCTATAGTGGAAGGAGGTCTGTGGGCCGCGTAGCGTCCATACGGCTGCTGCAGGCCATTAGACTGCTCTTCAGTCCCAACGCTTCTTTGGAAAACACAAGGAAGACACAAATTTCAATTATGATGCAAATAATGCTATGACACTTGTTTCTTGATCCATTTAATGATGCTTTAAAAAGGTCAGCTGTATTGGTGTATAGTGAAATCAGTGAGAATGGTAACATTTACAGGACATCCATGGAACAGCACTAGCAGTTAAAACGGTCTGTCTCCGGGTGGAGATTCAAATCCAGACATCCAAAATAAAAAATCTTGGATATAACAACTACACCATAGTCAAATATACACCTGCACGCCGTTCAGTAACGTAGGAAACAAACACAGTGGCAAGGCAGTTCCCTGCTTCTGTGATAAGTGTATTAGCCAACAGGAGCACAGCATACTGACTTTTCTGCAGCTCACAGTTCATTTACTTCCTCAATAAATGTTACCTCTTTAGAAAGCCAATGGATGGGGTATGTAATTAACTCCTTGGCAGAAGTCTTCCTTAAGCAGCTGGCACACATTTACCCAAATATGACAAGAATTTTGCCTAATTCATCATTTCAGAAATTGGAGATCACCTTATAATTGTGCAAAATATTCCACATGTTCTGTGAATAGGGTAAATGTTTTTTAATTTGCTGCAGCTAGCTGAATACACAATGAATACAGGAAATTACACAGCTGCTACAATAATAATATAAATTATTTTATACTTCTGGTATCACTACTGATATGATGACAGATCATTTCGAGTCAGATTACAGAAATGCAAGCATTCTGTTAAAATCACAGGTGATCGAGCTGAAAAAAAGGTACAACAGCATCTGAATTACTAAGTCAATGCACTCCAGTTATGATGGTAGTTGCAATTAATGGTAGGCCTACTTAAACATGCAGAACCAACCAACCACTGTGCCAAGGCATGGACATAGTCTGTCGTGGAAAATGTATAACACAGGAGAAAACAAAACTCACAACTATTAATGGGAGCAAATTCAGCCCAAGAAGAGCATTTCATCAGCCCAAGCAGGGGAATTTAAATGCCACTGACAAAAAAGTTCTACAGCTGTACCAGAAAAATGTAAAAATGGTCTTCCCATTAACAGGGAAGCAAGATGAATGTACTGGAATTTGCAACATTCCTGAGGATTCCATGGCAAGATTTCAAAGCCACTAATGGCTGTGCAGTTAAGATTTGTGCATCATAAAGGGTTAACTCTTCATCTGAGAACTACATTAGTGCAGAAGCTTCCCAAGCCTAACCTGAGAAATTAACAGTACTACCAGTGATACATAATCTGGACTGGAAACATGATTACTTCTTAGGACAAATTGGTAACACAGATGACAACCCAGTATTTTATGGTATGCTGAACTACAACTAATTCAAAATGATGCTTTTGGTTCTGGCTGATGTGAGGAAAGTAACATCATTTGTTATTCTAAAGAGAAAGAAACTTCTGAAAGGAAAACTTCCTAGTGGAATTATATTTCAATGTAATGAAAGAGGAAGAATGACAGATGAACTCATGGCCAAACAGCTGACAGAAGCCTGGGACAGAAGACCAGCAACTCTTCTAAGGAAAAGAGAAATGCTGGTTGTAAATGCTTTCAAGGAACAATTAACCTTTAGCAAACCTGCGTTCACATCACACGCCCCCCCCCCCCCCCAAAAAAAAAACCTTATACAATTGAGGCAACAAGGACATTTACTGCATTTTTAAGATATACTGCATAATACCTGTTTTATTTTCCACAAAATGCCATTTATGTTATAATTTTATCTTTTCCAGTGCAAGTAATACATTTTTCATAAACCATGTGCTAACATTTAAATACCAACCTGGTTGGATAAAGGTTAAGACAGAAAGTGAAAGCCAAGTGCTTACCAAAGGATCTTAAATAACAGGTAGTAATTCAGTGGGTAAAAAAATTCTTCGTTAAGAATCTAGTGTCATCAGTGTTCACAGAAGCCTCTTATTGGAATGAATGCAGTTCACACAAGCCCAACCTATTTCAATGCTATCTTCTTGTCTCTGCCATGTTCTCAGGACAGGCTAATTTTCCTATGGATCTCCAACCAAAATTTTATATGTACATGTTGTCTGCTTCAACTCTTATCCACTGCATCCTTGACCTCAATATTAGTAAGTATAAAGTATATATTATGGTAATGCTCATTATGCAACTTCCATGTACCATGGCAATTAAGAATGCAAAGAGAAATTATAAAAGGAGACCTGATAGAGATAAATTATACTTCATTCTAAATCAGGGCGGTGAAGTCCCAAAACAATCAAGTTTTCAGGTTTCTGTGTTCAACAATCTGACTGTATTCAGGGACAAAATAAAATCTGAAGTCGAGCGATTTAACATTATGCTGTAAGTCTGCAGTAATCTGTTGAGGTGCTGAGCAGGTACTAGTACTATGTAGGTTGCAAAGACAGTGTGATTAACAATTTTGGGTCACAGACAAAAGTGTGTGAACCAGTCCTCTAAATCATTAAGACTTCTATATGTGATGTCCACAAACTTCAATAATGCCACAGAAGAGGGGACGTGATGAGACAGTACAGTGGTGCAGATCACTGACTGGCTCAAAAACATTACCTAGCCTACTACATGTCTTGCAGGATCAATACGTATTAACTATCAGTGTATGGTCTTTTAAATCCCACATTTCTGGCTCATGGTCACAGCGCAGTTCAATTTAAATGCCCACTGCAGGACAATGTTCTCCATTTCAGGCGAAAAGGATTTACATTTAATGGAACAGTGTTTTCCCATTCATCCATTAAACATAATATCTGAGCAAGCATGTCTCTTCTGCAATTAAATTCAAAATCAGAGGCCACACTGGGTGCTCAAGCACAGTATTACATCTCATTACAATCTAACTCCTATCACTGACCACTGTCTTCATTATCACTAAATTCATTTCCTAAATCAATAAACAAATAATTTCTCTCCAATTAAATTGGAAGTTTTGTTACAATCCTACTGAAGTGTGGCTGTTTGCTGCAGAATTTACTGCATGTACAGTATTACGTTATTCTACGCATTAACAATAATTTCATTTAAGATAACTTTTAGACTGACATGAATGGATGTATCTTGCTTTATTTGACTACAACATGTCAAGTGCTTAGGTTATATAGCATTAAAGAAGAATAACCAGATTATGGAAGGTGAGTTGGGAGAGATGCAAAACGATATGGTTGTAACCAAAACCATTAGTTGAGATAAGCAGTCTCCTAGGCAAGATTAAAACCAGAAACATGTGAAATGTGTAACAGGAACACCATCCACTACATCTCACTGTTTGTAGTTCACAAGAAAATTTGTGTGTAACATTACCTTACTGCACCAGGTGTACTCTGAAATTCTGTACTCAAGTGGTTCACTGATCTGGACTGCAGGAAGACTTCATCTGACAACACATCATTCAACAGAGTATTAAATATGGGTTTGTGTGTAACATCAGTAAGAACAAGATTTGAAGGTACAGACAGAATCAAAGTGCAAAGTTTCCACATGCATTCTTCCTTAGCCATGTGAAGCAGTTTCTTTCTTGCAAGATCTGAGGTTCTTACAGCAGCACTGCTGAAAATTAAAGTATTCTGGGATATAATGCTGCGTCAAAGGGCACAAACCAGAAGATTTCAACCTTCAGCTTCAATAACCTGCCACTCATCCTGTGTAGTTTCCTTTTGTGGCACAACCAAACTAGCTCAATGCAGTCAATATATATACATAAAATACTACCTGCTCCCAACTAAAAAAATATGTGCTGGAGTGTATGTATAATACATGCAGTTGTATCAAATGCATAATGAAGATTATGGTCTTCTGGGATGTGATGCCATGTAAAAGACTTCTGTTCTGACAATGAAGGCAGCACATTGTTCCAAAACAATGGTACACATCTACTGTATTCCATGGAATCACATTTCAAAGGACCATAAATGTTATATCAGCCATTCTTAAGGGGTCTGTGGATAGATTTCAGGGGGTCCATAAACTTGGATGGGAAAAAAATTACAACTTTATTTTCATTAACCTTTAACTGAAATTTAGCTTATATTTCAAAAATGAATGTAGGAAATAAAGAAATTTATGGGCTCCAGACTCCAAAAATGTTTGTTAATTTCATGAAATCTCACTATCTAAAATTATTACACCCTAAGAAAGGGAAAGCAGAATACATCTCATTGTGTGAAGCACCTTTTTCTCCAAAAGCATGTAATCGATAATACATTTTCTGAGAAGGGGTCCGTAGTTTTCACCAGACTCTTAAAGGGGTCCATGGTACAAACAAGGTTCCCGTGTGTTATATTCACCATCACTGGATCCTCAAACCTCACAAATATACAATGTTCCCAAAATTAATTTTACCAGCAAAGAACTGATGTCAGTCACATACAGTTTAGACTAAGAATAAACTGCATGCCCTATATTTCCAAGCCTGAGTAACGTCACAGATAAACAGAGTTCGCAATCAAAACACTGCAATGAAAGCTCAGGTTAAAAAAAATGACTACTCATCTGATGGCTCCATGGATTCATGCCATACTGTTCACTTAATTGCTAACCACTTGAAAACAACGTGAGAGTTTACTTAAGTTTACTAAACTCTAAGATTAAACAGCTGCCAAGAGGCAAAATGTTACACACTGACCAATCTCATGCTGTTTCCCACTACAGCCCACTGAGTCCTCAAACTGCTTGCTATGAGGACAGAACACCCCCACCACACACATGTACTCCCCCCCCCCCCCCCCCAAAATCCTCATACATGCGTGCGTGACACACACACACACACACACACACACACACACACATGCCTTTTGGGCCCATATATTACATACATAACCAACCTGGGTTTCCAATGAAAAATCCTTCAAAAACAACAAAATTATTTGATTGTGGTAACACCTTTTCCAACCCATAATGTTTGTAGAGAAAGCCAAGGAACTTTTCTGATGGTCGATCAATGGCCAAATACTGGGGTGAAGTTTTTTCATCCTGTAATGAAAATCATAAACTTTCAATCAGAAATTCTGTATCCAGGTACACCTATATACTTTAAAATAGGTCACAACTGGTTCATTCCACATTTCTTTATCATTGTGTCATCTATTATTTCATGCTAAATGACCTATGCCATTCACACACTGTAGTGAAATGAAGCAAGAACCAAACAAATATAAAGAGAGGTGTGTAACTGCCAGGCATCAAGTAAAGCATCTATGTATTTTGTTTCCTAACTTGTGTCTTTTTATAACAAAGAGCAGAGTAAACGAGTTAGAGCAGTAAGATGGAGAAGGGTTAATGGGTCAGGCTTGTTTGTGGGTGAGGTAAGGAATTTGGCTGTAGAAACTTCTTGCAAATTTATCACTTGAAAGACTGAGATTATTGGACTAAAATAGTAGATTGAGCTTAAGAAAATAGGTTGAGAGATGGGGGAGGTGTGAAGGTAACAGATTCTGATTATAAATGGAAAATGTTTCATAGTTTCTTTAGGCTTTCCATTTGTGGGTCCATGTGGGATTTGTGGTGGACAAATTGGCACTCTGACAGGTTTTCCTTCAAGCACTTTGGTCCCCCGCCCCTCCCCATCTGTATCAGTCTACCAATGCTCTATTCTCCTATTTCACTCATCCACCACTGAAGCTACACACTATTCACATTTGACAACATAATTAAATAAAACACCTCTCTCTCTTTCTCACACACACAATTATGGGCATTCTAAATGTTATGTAAACATTATTCATGCCTACCTTCAGAATTGTCTTGCTACTTTCGTTTATTTTTTTATTGTCAAATGAACCCGCAGGTCATTTCCAACTGCTGTACCAGGAAAAATTTGATATACAGTGTGCAAAAGAAGTGTGGTTACAGGGGTAATATTTCTTGGAATATACATACTAGAGAAATCAATTTTATTCTTAGCATGTTATCATTTGCACCATTCAGCAAATGCACAGATGCACACAGTGTCATAGGCTTAAATCATACAGTGGGATTGTGTGTAGACTGAGGCATTATTAACCGTTTGGCACCTAAATGTCAGGTACACCCATCATGCACTGAGATGCTCAAAACATCAAACGTCAAGTATAGATGACAGCCATTTAATGGCCTTCCATATGCAGCTCTCATTTAACTTCTGGTGTGTTGCATATCACACCAGGCACTTAATTCTGGCACCAAAGGATTAACACTTTCCTTCCCACCATCCTATATATGGGACACAGTGGGCCTGGATAATGTAGTTGGTATAGTGTCTCACTATCAGCTGGATGGTCTGGGGATCAAATCCTGGTGGGGGCAAGATATTCTGCAGCTGCCCAGACTGGCCCTGGGGCCCACCCAGCCTCCTGTACAATGGGTACCAGGTCTCTTTCCTGGGGGTACAGCAGGCAGGGCATGGGTTAACCCACCCCCATCTAGTGGTTAAAGATAGAGCAGAGCTATACCTCTCCTTCCCCTCTGGGCCTTCATGGCCTGTTCTAGGGTGAACTTTAGCTTTTACCTACACACAGGACGCAAGTAGAATTATACCCCAAGGGAGTCATTTTATATATTTAGGCAACAAGGATACATACATCATTTTTAAAGACATGCTGCACAATCTCTGTTTTATTTCCCATAAAATGCCATGTATTTCATACTTTTATCTTTTTTTTTTTGTTTTGTTCGAACAATATTCATGTTTCACATAAAGGATGCGCTAAAATTTAAATGTCCCGCCCCATCAGGAAAGGTTAAGGTACTCCACTGGCATTGCCACAATCACACAGGTGAGGGGACAACAACAGAAAACGAAAACACTTCCATCAGAGCAGCAAGTCTGTCAACCACGATTATATATGACACTGTCTCAAATACAAAACAACTGTGCTAACAACTACAGTATGACATCTGGTCAGCTACTTCACTAAAGGTTATTAACAATAAAAAGTGAAGCAGATGCAAAAACATTTACCCTGAGCATGTATTCATACAAAGCTTTTCCACAGCCCATCCTCTGCTTGGACTCATGTACATAGAAGTCCAAAACACAAAGTGGTTTCATCTCATGGTACACACCAGCTGCATCGAATACAAACAGTTTCTTTCTGCCTACTTTTAGGAGGCCCACTACACTACCCTGGTCACTGAAATTAATAAACACACACACTTACAATTACAGTACCAATAATAAACCATGTGAAGAAGAATAAAACAGTTTACTCAAATTCTTGTTACTTCATTAATAAAATGCATATCATGCCAAATTATACACAACATTCAACCTACCACAAAATCTCTTGCAAAAATAATGAAAAGATGTCTAGCTCAAACAGTACAATCTGTTTCACTGCAAGTTTTCTAATCACAAGTAGCACATATAAAAAATCAATGAATTACCTTTTACCCTCAGTATCAGTAAGCAGATAAATGGTGTGTTCCGAGTTTCTCAAACGTTCACCACTTGTAACTGCTTTTTGCAGTCCCTGAGCTACTGCAGATGCTCTGCCCATTTCATCCAAAATATCAGATACTTTTGAGGCATAATCCCTGAAATTAATAAACAGTAGTAGCTAGCAGGCATAAGAAATCTGTGGGGGGGGGGTCTTATATTGATAGCTGAAAGCATAGGGTTTTTTTTTCACCACACTGCCTACTTATGCACACATACAGAGGCATACATTTAAATACCACAACCAGGTATATTTTTCTCTCTCTGTGTTTTGAACTAGTTGCTTTTGAAACTGACATATAACCATTTTTGTACCAGAAAGTTCAACAAACACATACTCTCATATTTGCACATATTTTTATATTCCTGCAGCAAACCCAACTATCGTGACAAGTTAAGTTATGTTCATTTCTACTTGGACCCCTCAACCCTTGAACATGAAGGAAAACATTAACCCAATGACACAGCATCACAGCCCAAAAGACCTCAGTCCTCTCTACATCAATTTATTTTTATGTTGCATATGTGTTGGATCTAATTCCACATACGAGATTTCATTTCATTTAATTTTATTCATTTTCCGTAAATCCTGCCGAGAGTACAAACTCATGTGGATGTGGAAATCGTCCTAGTTTACAATACAACAAAAACACGCACAGCACAACATACAGCAACACAAAATAGAATATAGAACACAATTCCAGTGTGCAAGAACATAGTAATTGTCATAAAATTATCATCTGTATGAATCAATGGCAAACTTTATACAACTCTAAACATAATGTCTGTTATTAAAAGTCATTCTTATAAAAACAGTCTTCAAAATTATGAACCCTAACACAATATAAAAGTATTTTAATTGTGATTGAAATATTCATCTAAGCTGTAAAATGAATTAGTGTGAAGAAATCTTTTTAAGGCAGGCCTAAATAATTTTACCTCATTAGTTAGGCATTTAGTATTGATTGCAAGATGATTAAAAATTTTTATTCCACAATACTATGCCCTTTTTGGAACTTTGTCAAATTTGAGGTTGGTGGGTGTAGAATAATGCTGGATCTAGTACTTATATTAAGAATCTCTCGATTTGATATAAAATAATTGTTTATTATTCACTATGTACAATAATAAAGAAAATATGTACTGAGAATATAAGGGTAGTATTTTCATTGTCTTAAATGACTCCCTGCACGAATCCCTATTCCTTTTGTTTGTAATAATTCTTTTTTTTTAATTCTAAAAATTTTTATACTATATGGCGAATTGCCCCAAACAATTATACCATAAGTTATAATGGAATGTACATAGAAAAAATATATTCATCCTTAAACATCTTGAGACATTATAGATCTAATCGTTCTTATTGCAAAACAAGCTGAATTTAATTTAGATAATAAAATAGTCTATGTGGTTTTTCCAGGATAAATTATCATCAATGATCAGTCCCAAGATTTTTGTGCTGGTAGTGTTGTACATGTGTTTACTATTATAACTAAGTTTTATGTTACTGTTACCAACTTTTAGTTGTAAATTGTAAACAATGAGTTTTTTTTTAAATTCAATGATAATAAATTAGCTTTGAACCATTTGTTTATTTCTAACAATATATCGTTCATATTTATTTTGAAATCTTCCAGGTTGGGATTGATTATGATTAAACTTGTGTCATCTGCATACAAGAAAATTTTGGCATCAGTAGATGTTACTTTGGGTAAACCATTTATGTATAGCAGAAAAAACAACAGACCAAGAATCGATCCTTGCGGAACCCCATGTGCAGTAGAACACATTCTCATGTAAGATACCTGTGAAAGTGGCTGTTTACAGGAAGGATGAGATTCCAGGAGGAATTTCAGGATGTTACAGATCCAAACAGTACAGCTATCAATGCAAATGTCAATGAATTAAAACAGAGTTATTAATGGACATGAAAGAGAATCAAAATGGACACTATTCAGTGCAGATAAATTGGCTGAAATTGGTGCTGGCCTTTAACATTCTCCTTAGAACTTCCTCAGATATCTTGCAAAGGATACCAGGATTTTGAAAACATCAGTATAAAATGTCATAAAACTCCTGATATATACAACATAAGACAACAGCAGGCCGCTGGCACATAATACAAAAGCTTGCTTTACAATAACTATTCAGTAATTATTAGAACACTGAAGAGATTGTAATGATTTGATGTGACCACTATCAGTCTGAATCTATGTGGCCCTAGTATGTATGTGTAGCAATTAAGTGAGTATAGTGAATAGGGTATGGGCTGGACGATCTGGGGTTCGCTTCCAGTAGGAAGACATAGTTCTCCTATTTAATGCTTAATGGGGGTTCTTTCCCTGGGGTTAAGATGACCACTCACCTCCAATGAATACTGAGTTATGAATGAGTGAAGCTATAACTCCACTCACCCATGCACCTTTATGGCACGCACTGGGGCAACTGTACCTTTACGTCTAATTACACATTCACATGCTACAAGATCCCAGATATGTACATGGCACTATGCCAATCACCAGGAAAGCCCTCTGACAGAAGGTGGAGCTACAGATCCACTCATAGGCATAACTTGGCTAATATCACTGGGTGGGGAAATCGCCATGGGTCTTAGGAATTCTATGTAGCAGTCAAGTTAGAAAGAGGGGGAAGATTGGTTTGAACCAGTACACCCCTTTCCCCCACTCTCACCCCAATTCTTTTATTTGCTCCTCTTCAACTGAGGGGCCAAAAACAAAACTACTCTTAGGTATAAAAAATATTGGAGGGGCACTTGCCCCACCCCCCCAAACTTACGCCTATGGATCCACTCCACCACGTACCTTCAAAGCGCACAGGGGCAAATTTCCTTTACCTTTTATTAAATGTTCACATGCTACGACATCCCTGATACGTACCAGGCACTACGTCGATCACCAGAAAAGCCTTCTGGTAGAAGATTCCACTGAATTTTCGTTATTTTCTGTGACAGAAGGTTATTGATATTAAACGGGAACTCCATTGTGTATTCTGATGCACAAAAGTTTCATACGATATAAAATATCGCAGAAATTATGAATAATGATAATATATCACCAAAATTACACCGTAATGAGATGTCATTGTACACCAGATTCCACCACCCATAAATATCTTTTCGTTACAACCAACATCGACATACCACACACCAAACTTTCGCAACTGACAACTGTTATTACACGCATGAATGAACGTACCAGCTCTCATCCATGCCATGTACGTCATACGTTAACACAGATTACGTTAACGGGACTGCTTAGGCTGCGGTCACATTAGATGCGATTTTGAAGCCATTCCCATAGTCCCGAAAAGCACCTATACGTTTGTAACGGTTCCGTTCGTAACGTACGTCCGTCTGCCCGTCCGCATGTATCAGCGCGGCTCCCACTGGACGGAATTACGTGAAATTGAACGCGCCACAATCTTACGTTATACGTACACTGCCTGTCTTGTTTTCGTACGAATTCGTGCGACCAGTGTGGTCACGTTAAATACGACTACACACAAATAGTTTTACGACAAACCAACCTACCGCCGTTTCGGGACATCGCATAGGCCTCATCTTCAAGGGTCAAGGTGCCGCCTTGGACATCTTTACCCTTGATGGGGCCGATACGCTGTCCCGAATCGTCGATAACAAATCAACCTACGCTGACCAACACACCCAAAGAGCGAAGATCTTAACTACACCGCGTCAAAAGCATTAAATCTCTCAATTTGATAGTAACATTTAATTTGACGGAGTTATTAAAAGTGAAATGCTATAAACGTAAAGCATGAAATTTAAATTTTCTCGCAGTTCGCTGGGCTGAAACATTAAACCAGGGGGCCCAAACTTTTTTGGAAAAGAGCCACCACCGTTATTGTGGGCTGGTTCGCCTGCTGCACGTGTAAAAATCACAATAAACGGTACACAAAAAAGCTTAAATTACTGGCATGTTTAATTAGCAAGTGTAAAGAAATCGCTTTCATTTGCATCCAATGTGACCGGAGCCTACGGGTGATAACTGCCCAGCTCTGATCCGTAACTGCCGTCGAGACCCACGGATCACGGATACACTAGTGAAAAGACACGAGATCCGTTACGTGAACCAGCTCACAGTTGCAATTTACACATATATAAAAGAATTAACCTTCTTTACTTTGTATATAAAACACAACACACTATTATATATCAGAAACAAAAGTAACAAACAAAAGATGGTTAATTAACTCTTATTACAATAAAGTAGCAATACAAGAATTTTATTCATTTCATAATAATCCTGAATTTGACATTTTTAATATACTTTTAATGCTACAACAAACATGCTGTCATAATAACACAACTATATACAAAAACTTCTTAAATTATACAACTAATATGTCATGTTAATTTTGATACAATATTGTAATTGTAGTAGATACCTTGCACAGAAGGGGTCTATTTCATACGCATGACAATTCAAAGTATTTAACTGCCTTCCTTTTTTATATTCACACCTGACGATGATGATGATGACCCTTAAGGGTCGAAACATGTAGCATTATATAAAAACAAATATTGTTTTTATAAAAAAAGTAGTTGTGCTGACATTGTCTTCATTACTTAGTTAACATATTTGTTGGAGCACAAGTAAAAAAAAAAACCTACTTTCTTTAAACTACCCCCGATATATATAAGAAACTCTTCACATGACGTATTGTTAAATATAATTCATGCCCAAGCACATTTTTCACTAGAAACAAAAACACAAAAGGAATATGTTAATATATTCTACTTTGACTTCACATGACAAAGGAACTGACACTCATTCATAAATACTTGAGAGCAAATTTTGTCCACCATCTGCCAAGTGTTACTGTAAGTTTCTGTAACGGAAGCCCCACAAATGACAACAGTGGCCCACATTTAATTGTTACGATTTAGTTTTCATAAGGAACAATATATTTTTTTTGACACTGACACAGCAACAAAGCAGCAATAGTACTTGCAGACCAACACATCCATCCTCTTGAAAATATGATGTACAAATAAGAGTGTTGTTCAGAACTTAGCAATGCAATACGAGTATTTTGCAAAAATTGCAATGAGGTGATGTTTGTTTTAGTATTTAGTAAACAGCCAAGTGCAATTGTCACTGGCCTCCATCCACTGCTGTGTATTCTCCACCTATTCTCAACCACACAACTCACTGTTCACCATCCTTACAGTAATACCAATGGTGAAATGACTGCAGGACATTCGAAAATGAAGAGAAATAATAGTAATATCACTGGAGAACACTAGGAAACATAAACTGGAAATCCTTATATGCATTTTTCACAGGAATTCTAATCTTTCACATCACATATCTGAACCTTACAAAAAACAATTATTCATTCATCAGCTGTAATACATTTCAGATATTTTTAATTTTCTTCATTGCAAGATTGATGGTAAAATCCCAGATAATTACACTTTGAAAAAATCTGCCTGGATATAAATGTTAAGTCTCAAAATGAGGACATATGGTAACCCTGGATGCAACACAGATCAGAGCTAAGGTTACAAAGAATGTGGGCAAACAAACAGATATGAAGGACAAAGGGATACAGCATGTCTTCACCAAAGTCACTTCAGTAGCAATGTGCACCGTATTTCTTCAACCTGAAAACGGACACATGAATAGCTGGCCACTCATCCAGTGACATAGTGTCACATCCTGGAAGACCAGAATTCTCAATTATATATGACATTTAAATCAGAACTTCAAATGAAGAGACCACTAAGGTAACTTAATATAGATGGGATTGAAATTAATCTCAAGAAGGCTCTTAGTTAACATCATTTATTATTATACACACAATCTGATGTTACCATCTTCAGTGACAGGGCTACTGCTGGATTTCATGACAAATGCTAGTATGAGCACTGTAATGAAAATTCACACCATCTTCAAGTACCATTTGTGAATGATGAACTCATTACTCACATTATTATTCAAATGATTTCACAGTTTAATTATGAATGAGTTTAAGTGTTTAACACAGATACCTGCATAATTTGACAAGGAACATCAAGTTTCAAACTCAAATATACAGGGAACCATCTGCTGGACCTACATAATGAAGAGATATTAGAATAACATCAATCAGAGTCCAGACACCAAGTCCACCAAAACTGAAAAGTTTCCCAATTCCTTCTTGCCAATGACCAAGGTAGAACCTGAGAAGAAAATAATAAAATAACAGATGTAACAGACAGTGCTGAGCACATAGGAATACAAATTAGCTCAATTCACTAAGGCAAACAGATAACAGAGTTGATGACAACAGTCAGGGCATTAGGAACATTTGTCTTTGTCACTCAATGCAGATAGCTCCTAGGTCAGGATGAAATTTTGAACAATAAGAAAAGAATTGAAATTTCATTTCTCACTTGTATATAAACCAAAATTTTCTTAACTTCAATCTACCATGTAAAATTATACCCCAAGAACATTCAGTTATGTTATTCTGATGATCTCGGTGGTTTAGTGCACTGACACTTGCAAACATAAGCACCAGCTGAGTCAGTTTTCTTTGTTGAACATTTATTTTCACTTCATGGAACCCCTGGGAAACAATGCATTCACCAATCAACCAAAAGTCATCTGTTAAAAACTTTTCACTACCATACTGATTTGTCAGTCAGAATTCATTACAGCTGTGCAGCCTTTGACCAACACGAGATGGAAAAATTGCATAAGTTGGAGTTAAAAATGTCACTCAAAAAATAAGAAAACTAAACAAACAAATGAATAAAAATACATTAATATTTATTCAGATGTAAAGTTTCCTGGGAACTGTGTTCTTTACAACTATAAAACAACTTCTAAAACAAAAATATTTAATTTAATTAAATTGACACATGCACTGGATATTTTCCATCACCTCATTGTGGTTGAAAAACATGTTCTGGAAGCTGGTCGTGTTTTCATAATTAAAGATCTCATATTAGAGACGTGCTAGATCAAATGCAGATTTTTCCAGTGCTTACCTCAATCATCACCCAAGAAAAATTCAAAACTTTCTAAATTTGTCCCCCACACTGGTTCAGAAATAAGTCCCTTGCTGCATTAAATTTACTATATCCTGATGCAATCAGATTGGCTAATTTGAATCTCTGTACACAAAAGATTATGATATATTATGAATGGAGAGGACATTTATTGTTATGACATTGCAGTACGTCAAGTGTATAAAGGTGCTGACTTGCAGATTCCCACTATCAGTCATCATCATCTTTTATCAACCCTGAAGATGGAGGCAACACACTGCTTGGGAATGTTTGTACCTATATACCAATCCACAAGGTGTCACACTGCAGAAGACTGGAGTCTTCAGTCATAATCTTCATTATCTCCTGGCCATTGGCAGTACATAGAGTACAAGACATGTCCACCTCAGACCTGATTTCTTTCACTTTTGCCAAACTGGCACAGACAGGTTAGATATGTCACAAGACCACACATGAAGGTACCAGAAAAGCAACAAAAGTCAAAAGTATATGACTGTTCATGTTTAACTGGTATATTCACTGATTTAACCTCACCTGTCAGCCCCAAATCCTCCCAAAGTAATGCTAAGGACAAGTGCTGTACTCCATTTATAGCCTCCTGTCCAGTTGCATGGAACCTTCTTCAGGAACGTTCTATGTCCCAAACACAATACTTCACTTTTTACTGTACAGTTGGTCCTAAAAGACAAAATATGGAAAGATAAATTATAATACTGACCAAAATAAGGACATTTTAATCTAAAAGGTTTTAAAAAAAACAGTGCAATCTAAAACGTTACATATTAAGCATTACCAGATAATAAATCAACATTGCCAAAAATTCAGTACTGATTAAATGTTAGAATTCCATGTTGCCACAGATATTATAACAACAATATCATGGGACACCACACAGCCCAGAATATTAATAATCTTAGTGTACCATCCTCCTACAGTCTTTTCTTCTATCCTTAAGATGGAGACTGCAAGTTCCTCCACCCACCCCATCACGCCCAAAAAACTGGTCTATCTGCTAGATCATACAGAATCACATCCCAGAAAACTATGCTTTTTACATGTAGTCACTACATGCTGCATTAAATACAACAACAATAATAATAAAATAATAATATCATCAGAACACTATCAGATTATTATTGAACACATTAATGAAAGTCACAAGAAAAAGGGTCATTTATAAGTAATGCATGCATTTACAGACATCGTTCAAATACTTGGTCAATGTTTGTATACCGTTAACAGGTTTTTAGTAAGAAACTTAAAAGAAAAGGGATCAATATACGCTATATCCTTTTCCAGCCTCCCATACAATGGGCAGTGAGGGTTCTCCTAGAGCAGGGGCCGGCAAACTTTTTTGGAGACGGGCCGGAAAGTAAATATTTTAGGCTTCGCGGGCCAAGAGGATGGAGTGAAATCAAAGATACATACAAGACCAGAAAGCAACATCTGCACAAATTATGACATCACGAATAATGACCGATTTCTTTATTTCTTATCACCTTACCAGGAAAATTCCTTTAAATAAACACTATATCTCTACAGTTGAGTGATTTTTAGTGATAACAGACACCGCAAAAAAACTGAATTACCAAGGCTGCAGCATTGTTAGACTTTTAGACAGTCTAAGGGCAAAAACTTCATAACCCTTGCAAAAGACTACAGGGTTGAAAAAATAATGTAAAAATAATGTATGGTAAACTTAACTATTCTCAGTTTGCTGCAGCTTATAAGAAATGGACTATTTATTCAAAAGGTTGATACATCTTTGGTGGGCTGCATGAAATGAAGACCCAACCCAGATGTGGCCCGCGGGCCGTAGTTTGCCGACCCGTCCTAGAGCACAGAGCCAGGGTATGTAGTTGACCACTCACCTCCATCTAGTGCCAGGGTTAAGAATGAGTGCAGTTCTACGTCTACTACCTCTATATGCCTCCAGCACATGCACAGAGCCAACTCTACTTCATTTTTAATACTCTTTATCACTTTTGGCATACATACTTGAAGTTGGAATCTCATAGGTACCTGTAATATGCTTCAGGTGATGTGGACTTGCATTTAGCACTGTATGCACAAACATGTTCCCAGTTTTCTGTCTGATAGCAGTACCGACACAGATAACTACGTTGAAATGTTTGCTCCCCCTGCAAATGTGTAGCAAAACTGAACATGACACAGCTTAGCACAAAACGTTTCCAAATGTGGACCATTTAATTAAATTATATGACAAACACTGAAATGTGTAGCAAAACCGAACATGACACAGCTAAGCACAAAACGTTTCCAAATGTGGACCATTTAATTAAATTATATGACAAACACTGAATTTATCCATGTGCAATGTACATATGTTTATGAAAACAAAAATGGAATTATAATCACTTGAAAGGACAGTAAGAGTACATACATATATTGACGTGTAAATGAAAGTGGACTTCACAGTACACACAAACAAGTACATGCTGTACCTTTGGTTATTCTGCGAAAGTAACGTTTTAAATATAAACTTGTTATATTGAAATATCTGTGCATTTTGTTGGATATATTTTATAGGATTGTCGATTAATGCATGGAAATGAATGATATTCAAAAAATTAATTTGAGATTGTATATTCTTTGAATGTTGGTGGTTATGAAATAAACAAAATCAGGTCTTCCTACCTTTTGTAGTACAAAGCATGTAAATCTTATTATTGGAGAAGTCTGAATTTCTAATGCATGCTTTGGAGATAATATATTTTTGACAAGTTTATGGCTGGTATTTTAGACAAAGTCTGCTCTGAAGCACTTCATTTAATTATTATGAGAGCATTAATTTGACCAGCGCTTTGAACAAAATATACTATCTAGAAACCAGCCTCCTCTGCACTGAGTTTCTTTTGTTTTGGTAATGTCAGTGAAAAGAATCTCCCTCCATATTTATATCTATAGGTCTCCAGTAAACAAAGCAAATACATGCCTGAAACTGTAACAAAACTACAGATAATACTGCTTCCTAAAATTAAATTAATTTAAAATAAAATTAATTAGTTTCAGAAAATAAGTTGTATCAAGCATCTGAGATCAAAAAAGCTGTCTCAAAATATCCACTGATATTCTGCTATTTAAAAACAAATTAACAATGATTTAAGAATGATTTACTCTGACAGGATGCATACATTCACTTACTAAACTCTAGTGGTTACTGCACATACTGCTAGGGTTCAGCATTGGAAACTTTCCATTTTGTCCATTAGTGTATGAGGTCTGTTCAAAAAGTTCTCAGACTGATTAAATAAAACACAATATGTACCAGAAGAATTTTATTAAATATCATTCCCCCTGAAGTAGTCCCTTCCTGCATTAATAGAATGACTCCAATAATTTTTCCATTTTTTTCAGCATTCCACATACAATTCTGAACAAATAGGCTATGTGGTAGCTGCTGTGGAAGTTTTTCTTGCATTTCCTCTACTGACACAACTCAACATATTTTTAAGTTAACTTTCAATTCTGGGAACAGGAAAATCCATGCGAGAGAGATCAGGGCTGTAGGGTGGCTGTGCCACCATTGGAATTTTGATTTTCACAAACTTTAAAATCAAAAAGCCATGTATATGGGAGCACTGTCCTGGAGAAGAATCCTGCTGTGCTCCTCTTGAAGTCCCTGTCATTTCTTTCACACTACTTCTTGTAGATGCCATAAATTGGTCAGGTAGAATTCTTCACTCTCCACCTGGTAGGAATGAACTCAAATGCACCAAACCTCAACAATCAAAGCAAACAATGTGCATGGTCTTCACATCTGATCTACTCTGTCATGCTTTCTGCAGGATCAGGCATAATTTTTAATTCCATTTTGAATATGGCTGCATTGTTTTGATATCGTGCCTGTAGACCCATAGTTCATCACCCATAATAATTAGTTTCTTGAAGTTTACATCCACTTTAGCTTGCTGCAAAAGGTTTGTGCAAATCTTCAGTAGGTTCCCTTTCAGTTCAACTGTGAGAAGTTGTGAAATGCATTTTGTGGAGACACACCCCATGCCAAAAGTTTCACTTAGAATTCTAAACCATGATTCCACACACATTCCTATGTCTTTTGCCACTTCTCATTATGGTACCACTGATCTGAATGCACCAAGGCATCGACTGTGTTGATTTGGTCACGTAGACGGGCCGTGAGAATAATGGTTATCTTCCACGATTCTCAACCAATTTTATAAAGTGTTCGTACCACTCCAACCCTGTTGATCAGCTTAATACCTCATCACCTTATGCCACTTTTAACAAATTATAAGTTTCTTTCCCAGTTTTCCCTATTTTGTAAAAAAAGTCATACAAAATACGCTGTTCTGTTAATAACATTTATAAAAGTTTGGTGATGCAGTCAGTGACTTTACTTAACAACTAATCACATTTGGACTGAATAGAGAACAGCAACAGAATTCAGACAGTCTACTAAACTATACTCAGTCATCATACAGCTGTTGTATGATTTTACAGGGCTGTTGTGTGCACAGTCCAAGAACTTTTAGAACAGACACTGTACACCTCCTCTCCCTCATATGCCCTTAGGGTGCAGTGCCTAATTAAGCACAGGAATAATTTTGCTTTTTACCATGCATAGTAGTCTGCCAGTCTTATCTTCCTTGATCTCATTAAGCTAATATTATGTAGCAAGTAGAAGTGGAACACCACAAAATGCCTAATTTTGTGCTATACAATCAGAGAACTTGTTCTTCATTTGCACAATTCTTGCACGGACAGAAGTTCTGTAGATTGGATCCAGTTCACAGGCAGATGTGTGTGTAATTAAATTATACACTTTTTCAGTGTACAATTAACCCACCTGAGCCGGACTTAAGTGTGCTCTGTCAAAAGACTCAGGATTTAAATCGCCATCCATTACTTTGTATGTTCTTGGCTGATGACTTTAACGTATGTTCAGTTTTCTCAGCATTACACTGCACGTTGAAAATAGTCACCTTTCGGCACCAAAGGGTTAAAGGTACTGCCAAAGCCTGGTAGTCTAGTGGCACAAAGTCTTAAGCAACTTAAAAGAAGCGACTGGTCTGTATTCTACTTGGGACATGCATGTTTTGTGTTGTGAAAACTGAGGCCTTATGACAGACTAATTCCAGTTATGAGATGCTGACTGAACAAGATTATGAAGAAACTCTTGTGATGAGAGATGGCCAAGATACAAACCATCTTTCAACATAAAGAAGAATTACATAATACTCACAGTGCAATTTCCTATGGCCTTACAAGTGACATTCATGGGACTTCCATACATACAAGACCCATTGAAGGAACAATCAATACATGGGCCTCCTAGTTTAAAGCACTCGATATCAGAGGGACAATCTGACGTTCCCACCTGAAATAAAGCAGAAACTGTTACCAATTTCTTTCTCACACTGAACACTACAATGCATGCCTCTTAATATGTGTAGGTGTGTGAATATGTTTATCTGCATCTATGTGGGAAATGTTATTTATCAATCATGCCAAGCAATGAAAATGGCATGAATATCAGTGAAAACATCTTTACATATTATTCACCCATTTACATTTTGTTTAGTATTAGGTATTTCCATCAGTAACCTACACTATTTTGACATTTTAAAATACTGGTTTCTCAACTGCACAATCAGAGTTTTTAGGTGTGAAAAGTAGAACCTATCTTACACCTCAAGTATTTCTCTTCCTCTTAAGCATGTTCCAATGGTTGAAATTCTAACCAATATAATCAGTGTAGGTGAAGGTCACAACAGCCTACCAAGGGACCCAATCCATAGCTAAATGAAACCCACTAACAACCTATATATTTAACATACACTTTAATATTAACTTACCATCTACGCCCAGATTTCTCACATGGCCTATTCCCTTCTGGCTTCCTACTAATATCTGCACAAGCATTTCTTACCCTCCTGTGCAAGCTACATGCCCCACCAATTTCATTCTCCTTGATTAGATCATCCAGTAACATTTAATACAGAATATGAAACCCCTCTTTATGAAATTTCCATAAGTTTTTGCTATTTCCTCTCTAGTAAGTCCAAATACATTCTTCAGCACTTTATTCTGAAACATCCTCAATCAGTTCTTCACCCATCATGTATTTATTACAATGATTTTAGAGTGTTTGAGTCACATCCTTTTACGCTGAAACAAACCAATGTTATTTAATTTGTTTCACTCTTAACAGCATATATTCTAAAACAAGACTTAGCACTTATTACTAAACACAGGATCATCCTTTTATTACTGCACTCAGAATGAAGCTTTATTGCACTGGAAACCTACATCTGCCAGGCAATCCCATGACAGGTGTGATGCTGAGCACAGTGATAAAACTGACACATTGTAGCAGTATCATATATGTGAAAGATAATAACACTTAATGCACACATTCTAAGAAAAGCTCTCCAAGCAGTGAACTATTTAAACTACTTACACTGCTGTACTTCTGTGACTGACCTTGTCGTGGATCTTTCACCTCATCATCTGAAATCACAGATCAAAAACCACAGTCCACAACTAACTAGCTTACTAAACTAACAACATGGATCAGAGTACTTATTAAGAAGCTAATAGATCCTTGGCTAGTTAAGAAATTCACCACATTTTATGAAACCTGAGGGTTCATTATGACATTCAGAAGAACCTGCCACTTGTAACTATCCTGCACCAGATGTATCCAGTTCCTGACAGCCCAGCCTACTTCTTTAACATCCATTTTAATATTATCCTCCCATGTACACCTAGGTCTGCCAAATAGCCTCCTTCCTTCAGGTTTCCCCACCAAAACACTGCAGACATTTCTCCCTCATATGTGCCACCAATTTCACCCTCCTTGATTTGATCATCCTAACAGTATTTGGTGAGGAGTATAAACCAAGACACTCCTCAGGGTGTAACTATCTCCAGCCTACTGTTAATTTTCCTCCCTCATATGCCTAGTACCTTCAACACACTACCCTTGAACACCCTCATCCTTCATCATTCTGTTAATGTGACAGACCAAGTTTCACACCCATACAAAACAACAGGCAAAATACTATACAACAGCAACTACTAAATAGGAACCTCAATATCTTGTAGATTGTGTCAACCAAATTACTAACGTGAGGTAACTCACAATATAACACAACATTCATACAAACCTTAAAGCCATGTTAATGTGCAAAAACCACAGTTCTTAAACTTATCATGTGATAGGTTAACAAATAATGACTCAATGGTCAACTGAAAACTATTAAAAATGAGATTTATAACCCACTGTAATTTCTTTTGTAACACACATCTATGATCAAATGCTGTGGCAATTAAAATGGTATGAAGCTGTGCTGATCTGATCTGAAGTTAAAAACTTACACCATACTTTAAGCGAAAAGAGAAGTGATAAATTTCTAACACACCTAATACATGTACCTGCCTCTGATTCTAGCTGTAAGTAAAATTTATTATGCTTCGCATAACCATCCCAACATGCATAACTCCCACCTACCCTGTCACTGAAATAATGGTTGATACATCTTTATAATACAGAATCCAGCAGCATCAGTTAAGTTAGTATGATCAATGATAGGGCTAGTAACTGCAAATGAAATACAAAGTCAATGGGGTGGGTGCATGAGAATCATAATTTGCAAACACCTTCAGAATACAGAAGTAACAATTACAGTAATTAATTGGTGTATTTTGTTGTACCATACTAAAACCATAACTAGAACACAAATAACAGTATGCAATAAAAACTAAACCAATTTTTTATATTATATTTTAATATTTTATCCGGATGATGGACAAAGTCCAGAAGACAATTGGTTCTCAATATTATACACCATCGTCAGAACCTTTTAGAATTTAAACCAATTGTGTTCACTTTCCTGAGCAAGAACATTGTACACTGTACATGCACTTGTCACTATGTTCTGAATGGGTAGCCATAATTTGCACTTTTCAACATTATTAGCATATTTAAATCAAGGCTGGAGTGGAGACTGCATGTTGCACAGATGGGAATAAACAGAAACATGAATACAATGTTAGTTAAAATGATAAAGAGAAGAAAGCACCTAGAAGACCCATTTGTATATAGTTGGGCAATACTTAATGTATCTTAAAAAACTGGGTGACAGGGTACAAACTGGATTTATATGTATCACGGGGCAGCCCAAGATTGGGTTTTTGCAAACATGCTACCAAACTTTAGGTTCCATTCACAGCTGTAGCTTTTTGAGTGACTCTTAGCTGCACAGTCAGTTAACTGGTTAGTTATGTGCATCTGAGAATACCTGAGCCAGTGTTGGCAACCCTGATCTAACACTATCAATCATTTACAAATATAAATATAATTACAAAGGGAACTAGGACAGCACAGTCAATATAATGACTAACCTATGGGTTGGACGAGCTGGGGCTCGAATCCCGGTAGGGGCGAGTGATTTTTCTCTGTTCCAAAATGCCAAGACTGTCTCTGGGGGGCCATCCTGCCTCCTACTCAATAGGCACTGGGGGCTGTTTCCCCCGGAGGAAAGTGGCCGGTGCGAGAGGATGCCCACTCACCTCCTCTAGTGCCGAAGTTATGAATGAGTGGCGCTATACCTCCACTCTCCTACATGCCTTCATAGCGTGCACAGTGACTTTAATTTTAATACTATTACTGGGTATCAATAGCAATATATTTATTCTCTGTATTTATATAATTTTAATAACTTACAATACTGAAACTATTTAATACTTTATATAACAGATTCAACTGTAAAATATGTATTCTTATACATCACGGTTGCCAACGCTAATTGCAGTTCGCACAAGTCAAGTTCTTTGACGTTATCGTTGTCAAGGGATTTGTCAGAACAACATAATTCTTCATAACTAATCGAATATATCTCACAAATACATGCCATTATGGGTTGACACGTTTTCCTAACAGAGATGCAACTTACTTGACTTAGAATGGTTTACTCCATACAGAGCCACAAATAATATTACGAATATGACAGAACGAATATTTATTTTAATGCAATGCATGGTACTGACCAACGCTCATACACTATACGTTTGGGCAGTTATACGGCTTAAAAATGTACACAACAAATATTCCTGCTTGCCGTCAAAATACATTACAAACAACTGTACACAACCTGCGCCCAACTGCTATCGTAACTGAGCATATGTGAGTGACACACACTACCACAGATAACCTATGGATCACGGAATAGAGGTATACGGATTTCAGCCCTTTCGAAAGAAAAAAAATAACCTGCGGTGCTACCACGCATCAAGAAGTACGTAAACATACGACAGGTGTCGCAGATGATCTATCTTTCTTCCCGGTTACGACCACAGTGGCTCACGTGGGTACTAACTAGCTGGTGTGCAATTGCGCTGTCGTGCACTTTAATATCGACTCAGCGAAGAAACACGAAATTCTTACATTACATATCAACTGGAACGCATGAATCTTCTATCAAAAATTACTTCAGCTTCCACAACACGGATGAACCCAAGGATACTGGGGGGTGCACGAAGAGGCAAATGCCCCTCCAATATTTTCTAAACGATTATTTGCGTGGTGTAAAGACAGAAAAAATTAAAAACCTGCGTTTTACGGGCGCAGAATAGAGGCATGGTCGATTCCCCCCGCCCAATGTTCTGATTATTTTTGGTGTTCTTTATACACAGAGTGACAAAGAATGCTTTGGGAAGATTGTAAGCCTCCCTCTACTCTATGTAAAACCACAAGTTGTGTGTAGAAATTCATCTCATTTCCCATTTAAGACTGGAGTGTCTAAGTATCTATATGTCAAATCAAAGTATTATCAATTTGCACTGCATGTTGAATACTATTTACTAATTTATATCACAAATGGACTATCTAATGATGTATAGCTGGAACATGTAGCAAAAATCCTAGCAATTGAGAATATATTAGTTGTGCTGACTATATTAAAATCTGATTGTGAATTTTATATTTGTATGTTACATTTACCAACTGGCAAGTAATACTGACTAGATGAATCAGTAATACATTATTTTTTTTAACAAAACACAAGAGAATGCAGATTTATACGAACATTTCATTTTGTTTCACGTGATAGTAAATTTCTATTCTTTACCTTAGTGCACATGTGCAATACTAATTCTGAAGCCTCAGTATCTGTCTGTGCCAAAGCAGCAATGGCACAACACAGCTGGAGGCAAATGACTAGTAAGATGGCCTAACTGTAGACAGGAGGCTCCTCCACCAGGCCTGGGTCCCCCTTCAAAGAGTGGTTGCTGCAGATCAGAAGATAATTGAACACGCCCCCCGTCAGTTAGGCTCATGAGACGAACTACCTTGCAGATATCTGATAAACCAATGGCAGCCAATCCAGCTGGCAGACTACATGATGTTCCACTGCTGTAACAGGGATCAACTTTTTCAGGATTTATACCTTTCAATTACACATGTCCTGAAATACAGAGGCAGTCCTCATTAATACTGGGGTTCCATTCCTCAAAATCACAACACAGAGTTAACCTCCTGGTTTGCCTGAACCCTCTAATGGCATATTCCAAAGCAAAGCTGAAAAACATGGCGATAAAGCATATCTTTGTTTCAAACCATTCTTAACAGAAAACGCGTCAAACGAATGGGCTAGTGAAGTGTTATGCAGTGTCATATCTAAAGCTTTGTGGGACTGTGAAGAGGTGAAACCAGTCAATGTCAGCAGAATGTAACATTCCTGGCCCTTTTGCTGTTATTGTTCATATTATTCCTATTGTTCATGTCATTTGTGAATACCTTCATTGCAGTCTGAAAGCAATAATTTTAACAGGTCGACTACTGATCGTATATTCTGCATTCGTCAAATACTTGAGAAAAAATGGGAATACAATGAGGCAGTTCATCAGCTATTTATAGACTTCAAGAAAGCCTATGATTCAGTTAGGAGGGAGGTCTTGTATAATATTCTCATTGAATTTGGTATCCCTATGAAACTAGTAAGGCTCGTAAAAATGTGTCTAAATGAAACCTATAGCAGAGTCCGGGAAGGCAAACATTTGTCTTACACATTTTCTAGTAAGAATGGTTTGAAACAAGGAGATGCTTTATCGCCATTGCTTTTCAACTTTGCTTTGGAATATGCCATTAGGAGGGTTCAGGCAAACCAGGAGGGCTTGAAATTAAATGGTACACATCAGCTTCTAGTTTATGCTGATAATGTTATTATATTGGGTGGAAGTGTACATGCTATAAAGAAAAACACAGAAGCTTTGGTAGTCGCTAGTAAGGAGATTGGTCTAGAAGTAAATGCTGAGAAAACTAAGTGCATGGTCATATCTCGCAATCAGAATGCAGGACAAAATCACAACATAAAGTTAGATAATAAATCCTTTGAAAGGGTGGAACAGTTCAAATATTTGGGAACAACCCTAACAAATCAAAATTCCATTCAGGACGAAATTAAGAGCAGATTGAAGTCGGGGAGTGCTTGTTATCATTCGGTGCAGGATCTTCTGTCTTCCAGTTTGATATCCAAAAATACAAAGACTAAGATATACAGAACTATAATTTTGCCTGTTGTTTTGTATGGGTGTGAGACTTGGTCTCTCACACTGAGAGAGGAACATAGGCTGAGGGTGTTCGAGAATAGGGTGCTGAGGAGGATATTTGGGCCTAAGAGGGACGGGGTAACAGGGAGTGGAGAAGACTATATAACGAGGAACTTAATGATCTGTACTCATCACCAAATATTATTCAGGTGATCAAATCGAGAAGAATGAGGTGGGCGGGGCATGTAACACGTATGGGTGAGGGGAGAGGTGCATACAGGGTTTTGATGGGAGACCTGAGGGAAGGAGACCACTTGGAAGACCCAGGCATAGATGGGAGGATAATATTAAAATGCATCTTCAAGAAGTGGGATGGGGGGCATGGACTGGATTGATATGGCTCAGGATAGGGACAGGTGGCGGGCTCTTGTGAGTGCGGTAATGAACCTTCGGGTTCCATAAAATGCGGGGAATTTCTTGACTAGCTGACGACCTGTTAGCTTCTCAAGAAGGATTCTGGTCCATGGAGTTAGTTAGAACACACAGTGTGTCAAGTAGAACACAATTTACGAAGTGCAGTGTCCTTTTCTTCAGAATGTTTGGTTATTCCAGCCCACGTTTATGAACTTGCTTTTCACAGTGCAGTGAGGTTACATGATGTCATCTTCAGTCTTTCCTGTCCTGTTTGTCTTCACAATTCTTTCTGTTTATCCCTCCAAGCCTGCAGCAGGATGTCATTATTCTGCCAAATGAAGAATTACCACAATTCTGCTGTTTGGTTCCTGGGTTTGAACCCTTTGGCACCTATGGACAACTATAATTGTCATGCAGTGTAATGCAGATGAAGGCAAATGACCATTACATTCTATGGTTAATAACATGCAGAGTAACAGGTAGGCCATTTAAATCCTTATCTCTTGCAGATTTAATGAAGACTAAAAATAAAGGTAGTATCTAATACAAGAAAATGAGACTTTTGTCTAAAATGAATGACATTAGAATTCATTAAATCAGACATTTTTCAGTGAAAATTAAATGTGGGGATGGGGGAGGGCACGTTGAGTTATGAAACCACCCATGGAATCTAACTTCCATGTAGTCTGGGGGTCACCTGTATATTCACTGGACAGTTTACCATCAAAATTTGACAGAAATTTGAGAAAATTATCAGAAATATACAGTTAATGGAAAGTTAATATTATTACAATATATGTGTGTAACCATCAGAATACAACTACTAGCTTAAAAGTTGAAAAGTAGCAGTTGCATTCCGATGAAATACATACACAATAAAATAATGAGTATTAGCATATTCTTGTGGATTCTTCTCCACATCAAATGTGCATAAAACTGAGAACATATAATCAAAAACTGTAATACGGTATATACTGAAGTGTCGTAGTTAAACTAGGCTATTTGTGTATTTTTTGACATACGGAGCATGGAACAGAAGCTTCTACTTGAAAAGATGTTTGTGAACATAATCAGTCATTGATGTTTCTACAGAGTATTAACAAAGAAACAAGAAGGGACAAAATCCAAAACTGGGACCTGAAAGTTGAATACCTGCAAGAAAAGTTTGTGAAATTGGGGATACCTTGGTAAGGAAACATGTTACACTGGAAGACAGCAATTAATCTGAGAGCAAGCAAATTATGTTAAATAAATGACAATGGAGATACAAAGCTAAGGCGGATAATAATAATAAAAAATAAATAAATAAATAATAAAAAATAAAAAACCTTGCAAAAGTGTGGACTCAGATACAAGAGGAGCACTTATGGGAGGAATAAAAAGAATAGAGAGGGCAATGTCATAAGATTGCATATGCAGATAGACAGGGCAATCGGTAATAAATTCTCAACATAAGGTAAAAATATTAAGTAATTTGCACTCTGAACACACTGTGTACTATTATTATTCGAAGCTTTGTTTCTTCACAGTTTGCTAATGCAATGGAGCTGCCACAGGGTATCCTAGTAATGAAAGGTACAGTTTTAAATGTATTTTTAATATGCATATTTGTAGATACATATACAGTTACCACCTCCAAAGAATGGAATTATGCAAGTGACTTGTGAGGCAGGATTTCACCCTTGCTTCAAGAACAGGAGGAGGAGGAGAAGAAGAGGAGGGGGAGGAGGAGGTATGTCATCTATATAATACAAGCATTAATAGTAATCGTCACAGTGCTTCCTCAATATCTGGGACCAGAGGTCTAATAATAATAAGCAAACATTCATGTAAAATCCTTCAATTTTATCATATTGATAAGTGGGCAGGGTGTGGTCTCCTTGTACATAATACTCAATTTATATGAATACATGGGCTGTAGGTCCATAGGTCCTGTAGGTCCAAAATGCCACAGCCATAAATGCCATTATAATACGCCCATCTGTTCTCACTGTACTCAACTGCCCAACAGCAGTACGTACTGACATCTTGTACTGAATTGTGTCCAAATCGGATAGCTGTCACTAAGGCAGTTTTCATTAAACTCGCACTTGTTCGAGATACTTGTTAAGGTCTGTAATAAATTTCACGAAAACCGGGTACAGAGTTCAATCACTGATATTGTGTGCTTTCCGGACAGGTGGACGTAGCGTCCGCATAATGTTTCATTTTACTCTGTAAAGAACACCTAAACTGAATTGTCGTGTAGTTTCATTTCACTGGTTAAAAATACTGCTCGGTATTTGGGAGGATATGTGAGGTAACATGGGGGTACACAGTGGCGCAGTTGGTTGAGGCACTGCGCTACAAGCCGGAAGGTTGCGGGTTCGATTTCCGATGGTGTCGTAGGAATTTTTCATTGACTTACTCCTTGACATGGCTCTATTGTCGACTCAGCCTGGGAGTAAAGGCGGCCGGTGCCGACTCTCTGGAAACCTAAGAGTCTCAACGTCGTGGAACACTCAGGGCCTGTACAGGGATTGCTTTATATTTATTTGGGCTAAGATCGTTGGTGTACCTCGAAGCAGTATTGGTGAGCTGAGATGTGTTTAGCTTTGAAGTGTCTCAGGATGCTCTTGTACATGAAACATGTAATTACTGATGTCAGTACTTCACCATCCCTGTACAACATATCTGAAGACAATGCTTGCGATACAAACTATTTTGTTGTTGCTCAGATGGACCAGAACGCACTGCGTCGTCATTATGCTATATAAAAATTTAAGTGTTGCACTTGATAAAATCATACTAAATTAAATGTTTATGAAGGATTTTTCCTAATAGTTCCAGTTGTTAAAACTGTCGTTTCAACACTGTATTTCATATTGACATTTTCATTACTTCTGTTTGTTTTACTGTATGGTCTGTTTCATAACTTCAGCAGAAAGTAGTGAAACTTTCACAACTGATCTAAGGACAGGATAGTAATGCAATATGCTTTAACAAATATCTTGCAATTTATTACACTTTTTATGTCATTAATATGCCTACTGACATACCTATAATTGCTGACTGTATGACTGCCTCTTCTACCTCTGTTTACCCATGTACACATATGTATACAAAATAAATTACCTTACTGATACACACTTTATTCCCCACATGACATGTAATTCACAGACTGTGTAGAAATTCAGTTGACTTTACAAACAGATTCTTTTATTAGGTTATTTGGTACAACATAATAAGAAATCAAAGTGAATCATACAACTTAAAAGCAAAAATGATTTTTGTGAAGTCCAAGCAATCGTGTTGGTCACTGTGAAGATTACTATGTTCTGGGATTTCATGCCATATGGTCTGGAAGAAGTATACCAGCACTCCTCAGAACTTGCTGCCTCCATCAGAACAGGAAGTGATATTTCTCAAACCAGATAAAATGGTCACAGTCTTCAGTACAAAACCTTGCTCATGAGATTACAAACAGTGACGTAAATATGCAACATTTCTTCTTTACGTCATTCTCTTGCACAGGACTACAAGTATGCCTAGCTATACATGTGTATGAACAAATCAAAACGCTGCAATCCCAGAATATATTCTTGCACACACCAGTCTTACATGTGACATAAATAGGGGTGTTCAACATTATGTATGACCATAAAGAAAGGACTAGACACATATGTTAGAAACATACACACTTTATGTAGTAATAAGTCCTTAGACTAATCTCATTATTATTGAATCGCATCACAGAAATATGGTCAATCACCACCACAATTGGTACGTGATGAGACAACTCCTTCAACTGAATGTCACTGACACACGATAGACGATGGGCACTTGTGACTGCAATTGCTATAATGTCATACCAGGCTGCCCTGTCTACAATATTGTCTTATTCTACACATCACAGAAATTAACACAGTGACCACTACTCAGTTCTTTAAAACACTTTTATAAAACCCGACATATGTTTCGGCTCTTCATAGGGCCATCCTCAGGGGTTTATGTCACTAAAACTGCATATATTAAAATGTCTTTACATTGGTTCACTTTCAAGCTCAAATTTATCCCCTTATCACTGTGTGCACAGTCACTTTTATCTTGTGTTAAAATAATAAATTAGTATTTTCGTAGGTGTTACTATACTGATGCATGGTACTGCTTTATCTTGTTCCTTGGGTCGTATTCTTATGGTGTGTGCTGTACCCGGTTGTGTGTGAGTTGGTGTTTGTGAATAGTGATTTGAAAAGATGCACGGTGATTTTAGAATAAAGTTCATAGAGTGAAATTGGCTATTAGTGGATCAGAGTGTTAATAATTCTGCTGTGGGTGATATGCCAAGTGATATGGAGTATTTGTAGATCAGAGTGTTAATAATATTGTGTAAATCACCTTTTATATAACGTAGGCCATTATAGCTCTTTGGGTTAGTGAGTTACTAAACAAAGGTTATAGTGAAGTAGGTTAGTATTGTAATAATTAGCATTTAAAATGGTTTCTAGAAGTCTTTCAGGGAAATGCGGGGCATGTCATAGGTGGGTCACCCTCCTTACTTATGAACAATGAAGAATTAACGGATCCAAAAAGCGTGGCTAATGCCTTCAATACCTTCTTTCTAACAATTACTGATAAATTAAACATACAGCAAGTAGAGAAAGGAGATGCTGTCTCATTTTTAGAAGATTAATTTCCAGGAAACTTCCCTAGCATGAAAACAATCCCAATCACCGAGGCTGAAATTAAAAGTATAATACATTCCCTTAAACCAAAAAAATTATCAGGTTATGATGAAATAACAAGTAAAATCTCAAAAGCTTGTGCATCTCTCATTAGCCATCCATTAAGCTACATTTGTAATCACTCACTACCTACAGGTGTTTTCCCTGATCGTCTTAAAATTGCAATAGTAAAACCACTATACAAGAAGGGAGACAAAACTAGTATGACAAATTATAGATCTATTTCCTTATTAACTGTTTTTTCTAAAGTATTTGAGAAAGCTATGCACAGTACGGTAAGCCAGCATCTACATACTATCAACATACTGGTCACAGAACAGCATGGTTTTAGGAAAGGGTTATCTACTGAAAATGCTACCTTCAGACTAACAGATAGTGTATTTACATCTGCTAACCAAAAAATGCATGTTGCAAGAATTTTCTGTGATTTGGCAAAGGCTTTTGACTGTGTAAATCATGAAATTTTGTTGGCTAAATTACATTTCTGTGGCATTCGAGGAGTAACTGCAGATTGGTTCAAATCCTGTTTAACTAATAGAAGACAGAAAGCACAAATAAAATCACGAAATGCAACTCAAATAGTTTTCTCTCATTGGGGTACACTGAAACATGGAGTTCCACAAGGATCAATTCCAGGGCCTTTACTATTATTCATAATATATATAAAGACCTTCCTCGGAAAATAAATTCCATATCAAAACCAATACTTTTTACTGATGACACTAGTGTCATAATATATAACAGAAATTTAGGAGATTTCTCTACAGTGGCAAACTTAGTTCTCACTTGTATGATTGAATGGTTTACTGCTAATAAGTTAGTATTAAATCTTGATGAAACAAATATTATGAAATTTATAAAAAAATATTCACCACACTGTGCATTACATATTGATTATAGAGGAAAGTATACAGAAGAGACAATAAACACAAAGTTTCTTGGTTTACAAGTTGATAACCACTTAACTTGGAAGAATCATATTGATCAAATGGTTCCTAAGTTAAGTGGAGCATGTTATGCAGTTAGATCACTGTATCATATCAGCAACATCAACACTCTTAAATCAATTTATTTTGCATACTTGTATTCTATTATAAAGTATGGAATAATTTTTTGGGGTAATTCCTCCAACAGTAAGAAGATATTCACCTTACAAAAAAAATCATCAGAATTATGGTCGGTGCACAACCAAGAACTCCATGCAGAAGTCTGTTTAAAAAATGAGAGATTTACCTATTCCATGTCAATATATATTTTTATTAATGAACCTCATTTTAAACAATCCAGAAAGTTTTCAAACAAATTCATCTATACACAGTATAGACACCAGGAATAAGCACCACCTGCATAGACCAAATGCCAACCTACCTTGTTTTCAAAAAAGTACATTCTATGCCGGTATCAGAATTTTCAACAGACTCCCACTGAGTCTCGTAAGTCTTAAGAATGAAAAGACAAAATTTAAAGTAGCATTAAGAAAATACTTAAATACACACTCCTTTTACTCAGTAGATGAATTTTGTATGTATAAAGATGGTTCATAGTGAGGTATGTAACACATTTATAGTGTTTTAGTTTATAGTGTTCAAATGTAAAATTCTATAGTCTGTATAGCTGTATATTTGTATATTATGACTTATTGCACATCCAGTTGGCACTTCGACAGACTTATGGATCCATGGAAATGTATGTATGTATGTATATGTATGTATGTCAAATGTTTGTTTTTTCATAAACACATGTGATTATTCACTATCACTATTATAACAGAGTCACTTAGTCCTGAACAGGGTGGTAAACTACTAACGTTAAAATATTTTTATTTTGAGCTCCATATGTAGATATAAGGTTCCTGTCTTCTACAAGGTTCTTTATGGTTGGAATGGAGTCATGTAAATGTGAAGTTTTTCCTGCTGACACCACGAAGGCATACAGGGGGAGTAGAGGTATACCCCCACTCATTCTTAACCTCAGAAGTAGATAGGAGTGGTTAACTTTATACCCTGGCCGATTTACCCCCGGTACCGTACTGATTGCAGGCTGGGTGGGCCCCAGAGCCAGTTGGGAGATTTTGGAGATGAGAATCATTTGCCCCTAACAGGATTCGAACCCCAGGCTGTCCAGCCCATATTCGAGTAACTACACAGACTACACTGCCCTGGCTCCTGGTGGCAAGCAGCTGTTCTCATTTTGTGCACATTCACTTCTTATATGTCAATAATTAGAGGATGTTGTCAGTATCAGGCATTTGGTGTAGAAAATGCATTGCTAGTTTGTCGCATACTCTTGACTCATTTATCAAAGGTGTACTGCAATATTATCCTCTCGGTGATGGCTGTGTCATCTATTTGATGCATACACCACACTATCAAGGCATATGGGGGATGTGGTGGTATATTGGTCACCTTCAGGCCAGTCGCTTTACCCCTCTGGGAACAGCCCCGAGCACCTACAGGATATGTAGCTGGGTGGACCTTGAACTGGTCTGGTTTTTGGGGGGGGGGGGGGGGGGGGAAAGTCTCCTGCCCCTGCCTGGAATCGATGTTCAGCCCAGCGCCTGGTCACTATAGTGACTGAGCTATCCTGGTCCATCCCATGCAGTTATGCATTTCTTACTTGATTCAAGCCATATGCCACACCTTCTTAATCCAAACACACATCTTCACAAAATAACAAAAACTATTTTAGTGAAAGTTATTTATTACAACTGAACAAATCAAAATAGATCTGTACATACAAGTAAATTGTATGAAATAATTAGTAAGCTGTATTGCACTACACTGGTAATGCATCAAGAACACACATACATATTAATAGCAGTAAAATTTTAAAAAATTCAAACATAATTAAACATACTTTATGACAGTATATACATATATAAAACAAGGTTCTCTTACATTTGTTCGTTATAGGAGGAATTCCTACAGGATATATAAAATTCTTGAATATCTAGAAGTGATTATGCAATGCAATATAAAATATAAAGATTATTCAACACTGCTCTGGTTGTCAGGTCGTTCTTAAACTCATTAGACTTCAACAAATTTACCAACAATTAGCAAATGTGGGACTTTAAAAGCTGAATCAACATAATCTCTGATAATGACACAATCTTACCATATACATATTAATTATATAAAATGGCACTTCTAAGAAGACAACTCACATTTTCCAAATACCTTCAGTACACTCAAGTACACACATACGTCAAGAATAGAACTGAAAAGATGATTACATAGAAATCTGTAACAATATAGGTACAACAATTGAAATTTGTTTGAGGATGCTCACATTGCAACAGTTATAAAAATCAACCCAGCCATTCAGACAAGAGCCCCACTGATGCACAAGCTGACATATCCCTTCTGCAAACAATTTCTTGCACTGCTGCCTAAACCACTGTATCACAACCTCCTGCAGACTGTCATCTGAATTGAATTTCAGGACTTTCTTTAATGGTCCAAAGATGTGAAAATCACATGACAGTAAGTCTGGATGTTTGAGCCCGTCCCATAGCATGGTATTCAGTTGGTCCTGAACTCTGCGAGCCACATGGGGATGTGCACTCTCATGCAGGAGGATGATTGTGTCAGTGAGTTTACTCACAATTCAGAACCACCTGAATGCCATGCAATGGGAGATGCTTAAACTCCTTTATACAGCCTGTACTTACTGCCATGCAATTTTCATGTCTTTGGACCATTAAAGCATTCCCTCAAGGACTGTATATTTACATCAGACAAAGGTGTGCAGTAAACTGTGGTACAGTGTAAACAGCAGTCCAAGGAATTCTTTGCAGATGGGATACACTAACATGTCCATGAATGGGACTCCTCTCTAAATGCCAGTGGTGATTTTTCTAACTCCTGCAATACCTTTACCCATGACCAACCTCAAATGAGTTTCAGCTGTACATGCCTTGTAATGGAGGTCAAAAATGCAATGAATTGAATAGCTGACTTTCCATATACAGTGCAACCTGTCTAAAATGGGGCCTGGATTAAAGGTAAACCTGTCTTTGTTAGAAAATTTCTCTGGTCCCCAGAATTTAGAATGACAACTGAGGTACAAACCACCTACAATGAGATTGAGGTCCTCATGGTGGTGTTTATGAAGATTACTGTCTTCTTGAAAACACTGCCATCCTACAAGGTATAAGATCCTAGAACGCAGTAACCTTCACCTATCAAAAACATTTAACTGCTCACTGTAGAAACAGAAAGGAAGAATAAAACTTTACTGGATGCTTACTGATTCTGTTTCAGCTGTTTTGTTCCCTACTCTGAACATATCTGTCAAGGAATATCCCAGTTGGACATGCAGAAGCAAGAAGCTCCACCTATGACAAAATATGTGAGATACTTTTTGATCAGAAAAATTAAATGTGGTATATACTGTGCTGTATTTTTCATGTAGAGTCAAGCACCCACATTAAACAAAGAAATGTTCAAGTAACTTGAGGTTCTTTTATTCTAAACATCCCGTTGTGATAATAAGAAAGTGTAATCAAGTAAACGTTAGTCACAACAAAACTTTTTTATTTTTCCAGAGATTTAGTGTACTTTACAACATTTTTTTGGCCAACTTGACCATAATCAGGTAACATACATGATGTATGAAATACTTGGGAGGAAATTATCAGCATAAAGTACTATAAAAAGAAATTAGATCTCATTTTTTACTAGAGGTTCCATTAGAAGCAGGTTTTATTGTGAATAAAATGCTTAATAAAGCATAAAAGAAGCTTTCATAAGGACAGAAAAGTAACAGAGTATGAGATCAATATATTCAAAATATCAATAAAAAATTATCTAATGAAGTAATGAAGAAGAAAACTTTACACAGTTTCAATACAAACAAATACAACAGGAACATGCATACACAGAAAATGCCATAAAATAAATCATAATTCCTTTTGACTTATAAGACAGACAGTTTCATTTGCATATCTAAGGATGCAATATCTTGAGATACAGTTATCACTTTCCAGCTGTAAACACACACTGTTGTGCAGACCGGAACATTGTATCTCATGGCATAACAAAGAGGTGGTTGAATTCTGTATTGCACAAACACATGCTACATGTATTAGTACAACTGTTGGTGTGTTCACAGTCCTGCAGAACTCAGTTCATCTGCCCATCTGTATTATTGCAACAACTTGAGAACTGCTGAAAAGATTTCCATAAAATCTGATAGTGAAAAATTTAACAAAAACTTATAAAGTCATTTCAATTTTCATTTAGATCATATACTTTCAGGAACTCTACCAACAAATTCTTGCTCACCACTTGTAGGAATGCACAGAACTTTATGTCAGCATGTCCACATTCATATCATAACTGAAATACGCACTGCAACTTCGAATGTGCTGGCACCGTCACGAGACTGCATGAACAGATAGGTGTAACACTTAAGCCACATTCTCTCTGGTACAGAACACACACTGTAAGTTTCCATCACATCAACTTAAAATCAATCACAACCAACATCTTGTAGGTACTTATCTCATAAATGGCAAGGTTTACAATTAATCATGCCCGATTGTTATGTTTAGACAACAACTTTTTCTTTGGCCTCAGCTAGTACCTAACATAGAACACAGTCTGTCTCAATTATAGAGGCCCAACACAGCAAGATATCATAAATGTACATAGGTTTTCATGTGAAGTCTGATTTAACCAAAATGAGAACATGCTGACAAATTTTGGTAAAAATTCTGAATGTGAACCTTCATGAAACTCTGTCCTGTGGGAGTTGCTGTTCCATGTAGGCAGATGAACAGACAGGCCTGACAAGGCCTACAGTCACTTTTTGCAGTCACGTTGTAAATGCATCAACATGCAATTCATTCATACAAACTCATGTAATTTTTTCAATCCAGACAAGCACATTTCCAATTCCAAGTACTCAAAACTCCCCCTCCACCCTCACTGCCAAGTAAAAGTGATGCCACAGTTTTTATTTTTTTTTGTGAAGGGCCCCGCAGCAGTTGCTACGGACATACCGCAGCCTTGAGGCTTATTGTGCAACCCTGTGATGAAGATGATTAGTTTTTTTTTATTTATCCTTGTAATGGAGCACCAGTGGAATGAAATTGATAGGGGTAACTGAAGTACTCGGGGAAAAACTTGTCCCAGTGCCACTTTGTCCGCCACAAATGCCTTAGTTACTTCTGTATTTGCTTAAATGTGTCATGTATACCTCATGGATGGGTTGCACACCATCAGGCATTTAGCCATCGCAGCATGATCCATTTTTACCCTCACATTTCATCCAGCTATGTCTTTGCAGAATCCAGTGGTGGTGCCTGAATGTGCAAAGTGTCAGGACATATTTCAGATACAATATGAATGTGGACAGGTTGACACAGAATTTCACACTTATCTGTAGGTAATGAACAGGCCATAAAATGTTGCTGGTAGGGTCCTAAACACCCTGTACAGCACTGAATGAAACAGGAAGATAACTATGAATGGTTACGCTGGGAATTGGAATGTTGTGGATGTGCGTAGTTCACGGTACTATGCTGGTATTCATCTGAAGAGAATGAGGAAAACCACACAGATATTCAGTCAGGATAGCCAGTAAGTAACCTGGCTGAGAGTTATAGGGTATATCCTGAATACAAGCCTGAAGGTTAAATGCTATACCAGTCTGCTCAGTAGAGACACAGCTGTGTGTGCAGGGGGGATGTAGGAAGGAACCACAGATGGGCCGATAGTGTGTAGCAGTTGATTGGGAAAGGAGGGAAGAACAGATGGTCAGAGTGAAGGAAGGGTGCATTTGGCTCTTTGGCTCAGACATATTTGTTCCAATGGTTACATCACCTAATGAGTAACAATCATGAATCTGCAAGGTTCCATTAACAAAACTGTCAAAGCTTTATGTTGCTGTGTTAATACCATTAACAAATTTGGTTAGTATAACACATAAAACAGTTGTTACTACCGTAGGACTGTGCCCAAAATGGACCACCACAGTATAATATGGAATACTACAAGCAGCACAACCAACTGATGTACACACTAAATATCATTAACCATTTTGTCATTATTACTGGAAATCACCAGTAAATCTTTCCACATTCAATAAACTTCCTTTGACTACATAAAAGAGTATCTATTTTCATGGTATAATGGTATTACAGATGATAAGTAGAAAGAAATAAACCTAGTCACAAAAATATTCACCTTTTTACTGTTTTCAACAGAACAGTTACACTGTAATTAAAAGCACACTGTGCATTATACACCAAACTGTTCCATGACATAAAAGATGCTGTAATATGTCTTTGTTCCAAAACCTCCACCTTAAAGAAAGGTACAAAATTAACCCCTTGGTGAATTAATTTTAAGACATCCCTCATGTGCTGCTATGTTTGATCAGGCAGTGAAAGTAATCCATGACAAAATTCTATAAATTTTGCATTTATTAAATAAACTTAACTCAGCAATGAAGGCCATATCAGTGCAAAGGAAATGAAAAAAATATTGTAAAAGATTAAATTAAGTTATAGACCAACTGATGCACTTTTTAAAGCACTTTTTAAGTAGCTTTATTAAAAATGTTAAAATAGTACCCCTACACGTGTTTCGATCCTAGGATCATCGTCAGGGGGTTTTTTGCTAAAAGCTACGTCACTTCAATCACATGGTTTAAAATATTCCATTGGCACTATAAAACATATGTTAAAATCTTGTAAAAAGATATGTTAAAAAGTTATAAAATTATAAAAACACTGTAGATGTTAGAAGTGCGGAACTGCTGGCTTGTGGTATTGTGGTGTTATAAGCATGTGAAATGTTTTCGCGTGGTTAGCGAAGTGTACTGTGTACTGTGTGTTGACGAGTCCTACGGTGGAATATTTTAAACCATGTGATTGAAGTGACGTAGCTGTTAGCAAAAAACCCCCTGACGATGATCCTAGGATCGAAACACGTGTAGGGGTACTATTTTAACATTTTTAATAAAGCTACTTAAAAAGTGCTTTAAAAAGTGCATCAGTTGGTCTATAACTTAATTTAATATGACGAAGATGCACGGTGTCAACAATGTGAAATTGTAAAAGATGTTTATGAAATTCTTAACAAATTTGAATAATGTGATTAGGATATTATTACTATTGTAGGACAAGCCAGAAAATGCCACAGAGTCAAACACTTCTGGCCAGTTCATACAACCACAGCACACAGTAACATGGGTGACCAAGGTAATCATCGTAACCAAAATAGTCATTACTGTACACAAGTCTCATTTTAACTAAAACTGGGAGTGTCAACAAATCAGTAAAAGTCCACAACATAAACTTTCACAAAAATCAATCAGGTGGGAGCCCAGCTCTTCCTTGCAGACATATGGAAGGATGGACAGACATGACAAATGTAATGGTCGTCTTTCAAAACTCCTTTGCAAATATGCCTAAAAATGGTTTAAAAATATGACAAATTAAAACAGAACAGTGTAACACAAGCACAAGTGTAAAACTAATACTGAATCAGAACTACTTCCAATATTTGAATAAATATTATAAGCAACCTGATGACTTCCCAATGTGATTGAGTATCAAATCTGAGATATTATAACAAGAAGTCAAGCAAAAATGCTAGTCAAAATCATAGAGAGCACAGAAAATAATTTATGTGCAGAAATTTGTACTGGAGAACTTCAATAAAATGCACAATAGCATGACTTTACATGGAAGCAGAGAAAACTGAATTCAAAATTTCTAGACAGCCATGTTTATCAGATATTATCATTAAGCCACCCAGTGAAACATGTGACCACCTACAATTACTTCAAAACACTCCCCACACCTCACAAAGGAATATGTCAGTTACTATAGAGGCAAAGCAGGAGTTAGGGCCAATAACCATGACAGCATTACGTTAAATACAGTAGAATACCGATTATCTGACCTAATGACTAGCAGCAGACACATGAATAACTGAAAGCACCGATAATCCAACACATTTTGTTTGGTGCATTCACAAAACTTCATTATATATATATATATATATATATATATGTATGTATAAAAACATGAGCTGTGCAAAAAAGTAATATGTATACTTTTTTATACAACTGACATTTATTTTGATAACTAGTTTCTAATGGTCGCGTTTTTTGTGAAATGTAGCTGCAGTATCACTGCATTCAAACCCTCTCTTACCCATCTACTGTATATGTGGTAAGTGCTGAAACCAGTCTATGATGCACCCGCATAGTATGAATGTGTGATGCCACTCACAGCACAGACCAACTGCTTTTGTGCGTGTGTTTCAATATCACATCATGCACAGCATATGCTGCTATGGATAATGGCCTTAGCCTCTTTAATAGTTCATAAACAAAACTTCATTCACAGCCCCAGTCATGAAATTAAACTTATGTATAATTATGTTTCTGAAAGCCGAGACACAATCAGGAGCCTCAGAGAAAGGGGTGTAAGAAAGGGTGAGCCAGGCACGTGGTTAATAATTCAATACTTTGCACCACATTATGCACGTCAGCAAGTACAGGCAGGTATCGTTTTTATGTGATTTCTTTTTGCGCGATTTCGCTTTAATGTGACTTGAAAATTTACACCACTTTTCAAATTTATGCCGTAATATTTGGTTTAACATGATTTGGCATAGACGATCTGTGGCCACATTTATCTGCTGTAGGAGGCTAGCAGAAAGTGACATCACTGTCACGCCATCAGTCACATGTATGGATTGATTATGTTGGTGATACAATCACGTGGGTACTGTAGTTTCCTCTTCAACAGCACTGGCATTTCTTACCAACACGAATGAGAAACGTTAAGCTACATCACCTAGTGCAATCCAAGTGAAAAATCGGCGAAAGACAATGGCTATTGAAGAGACATTAGATGTAATATGCCCAATTGAAAAAAGGTGAACGAATTGTTGACATATGCCGTAACATTAGACTCGCTCATAGTAACATATGTACATTTTGTGATAATGCTGATAGAATTAAAGAAAGTGCTAAGTCAGGAACTACAGTGTTTGTTTGTGTAGCAAGACTACCACAGACCTATCGGAATGAACCGTTCCAAAAACTATGGATGTGCGTCTCTTACAGTTTTATTGTATTAGACGCAAATAAATATATTGTATAGAAAAGTATATATATTGTATATACAGTATGTATATACTCTACAGGTCCGTATGTCCACTAGTGGTATAGTCACACACTATATAAGATGAGGCTGTCAATCCCCTAATCCCCAGGAAATACACTGTTTTAAATGGGAACTTTGTGTTCAATTTGCATGACTTTTTCAGGAACATAACCCTGGCATAAAATGAGACCTGCCCATATGAGACAGTTAGCCAGCATTTCAGACCCTTGGTAAAATATGACCACTATGGAAGGAAAAGACTGATGTGGATGACTCCGAAAAATGTATTATATGACAAACACTGAATGAATACCACCTGTCAAAGACACAACAGCTAACACGAATAGGATCAATACAGGTTTTAAAACATAAATTTAACTTTTCCATTTTCATTTTGTCTCTACAGAATATTCTGCTACAGTTAGGTTTTTGGTGGAAACAAGCTGCCAAGAATCAAAGGTTTATAAAATCTCAGGCCATGGTATCTGTAACAGTCAAAGTTATTCAGTACACCATGACCAATGCGAATAAACCTCCCTATCCCACCACTGATATTAAGTCTTAAACATCACAAGAACAGTCCTGTGCAACAGCATCATCTATAGACCCTCCAAACTGTACTCCAACACCCCCCCCCCTTCCTCCAAAGGGGACAGTACAGTGTAGAACAAGGACAAAAGCCTAGTTCACATATGCCAGGTTTCATGCAAAAGAAAGTCGTGCACGGATAATCTGGAAACCAGTGTAATCTGAACATTCATAACTGGTCGTCTACTTTACACACCAAACCAATGCTCCAGAAATACACTTTCTCACTCACCATGGGCAAACTAACAGCCAATGGTAGCAAGCATAAAAATAATTATATAAAGTACTGCACATTACAAGACTATGGGCGATTTAAATCTGTAAAATGCCCAGTACATTTAAAGTGCATTTCTGGAGTTCTACCTCGACAAACAGATAATATCCCACATCACTGTAGGACAATGAATGTGATAAATTATATGGTATGTTGTGAACCAAATTTGATGTTTATTGGTAATATAAAAGTATGAAAAAAAAAACACTCTGCCCAATGATTGGAAATATAGCATGAAATTTTATGAATCAAAGGGTTAATATCTTAAAAACAGGTTGAGCTGAATTAGTTATTGATGACCATACTCTGGCAACTGACTGAACACTGGCTAATGCACATCCAACTAATTTACCTTTTTATTTACACTGAGGGTTAAAGAACTCAACACTGAAATGAAACATTGCTTACAAATCACATTCAGTAACTAGGGTATCTCAGTTTTGGCTAGGGTTTGGGCTGGCTGGTTCTGGTTGCTCTTGCTGCTGGGTTGCAGCAGTGGCCGTAAGGAGCAGTCCTCTTGGAGAAAATGTATCACAATACAAATTCTCCTTCTTATGTACACGGCGAACATGAGAACGAAGATTGTCTCGGCGAGCAGACCGATATGCACAGTGAGGACATAAATGTGGCTTCTCCCCTGTGTGCATTCGCCTATGCTGAATCAACTGCACAAACCAACACAGTGAAGTGAAGCAGCAGCATCTATTACATGTAGTGTATGTTTCTTGATTTATTTGTCAAGTGCAATGATTCTATAGCAACAAATGAGGAATTACATAATGATCATGAATTATGCATTCAGAACGATGTCAAAAGAAGTGGTTGTGGCCTATTTTAAGTTACTATCACAATTTCACAAATCTTAAAATTCGTCTCAAAACCATTAAAACATTCGCTGTTAGGAACTGACATGCTGGTCTTATCCTTTGAGCACGTAAGCCCTGGCTGAACATACTAGCACAAGCATTTATCATTCCAAAACCAAAGAAAATCCATACACATTTTAACATCTCAGAGCATGGAAAGAAGTTCTTACATAATTAGATGCTACCTGCTGGAGAAATTTAATTTCAGATTTGTTCCTTTATAAGAGGTAATCACACAAATTCTTTTTACAGATTTATCATCTCACCCGTCCAAGCGGTGTGCCCAGTCCATCTAGATCTCCTTTATTTGACACATGAATACATCAGTAAACTGTATAAATCACGACGTTTATCATTACATAACACTTAAGTTACCCACCTACTTCAACTGTCTGAGTGTTCAATTTTGTTGTTAAACACTTGTAATTTACATAAGAAATTACACTCTGCAACCATACATACAATTGAAAATACATGAGTATCTTCATGTATACTGCTTTTGAAATGAGAAGCACTGTTAATAGTTTCCGAATTACATGCTGATTATTGGTAATGAACATTTTCTGCTCTTAATTGAAATTTCTCATGGCTGACATGACTGTCAAACTTCACTCTTGTTTGTTAAGTGTACTGTCTGTGAACTTCCCATTTTTGTCAAGTGCTGCCATTACTGTCAACATCTGAATATGCCCTGTGCATATTTGCATCCTTGCTTTAATGAAATGTTATCACTTGCATGGTACAGAATCATATTCCAGGTCAATTTTAAATTGGAAAGGGTATGGATGGAAGGTACATCTTATTTTAAGGTACTAACTTATCATCATCCTGGAGAACTGAGGAATACCATAAAATGCAACACAATCATACTAAGATGTGGAAACCTGAACATACAGTAACAATGGTAATCACTACAGTTATATCCAGAGCACTTACCTTTTTAAGCTGCACTGTCCTAAAAATACATATGTCGCAGCAAAAGTATCTGTTGTCTCGGTGCCGTCTCATATGTTTATTCATGTCCACTTCTGTAGGCCTATCTTTGCCACAAATAACACATGAAATTTTAACTGATGAAACACTGAGCCCAAGTGAATGTAGTTTAAGGTGTTTATAAAATGCCTTCTCAATTGTACATGTGTATGCACACATCTGGCAGCGGTATTCTTCTCTCTCATACCTAAGAAATTATGTTCTCATTACTTTATGAAACAACTACAAACAAGAACCAGACTACACATTTCCATTACAAACATGATGTTACCATTGTATGTGGATCATATCAGCCTTCTATCCATCAATACATAATTCCTTACCTGACTCTTTGAAGTGACACCGGTCCTGCACGCTTCTTTCCCGTGGGACTGTATCCTTCAGCAACATGCCTTGCTACATGGGCTTCCAATTCATCCCGTTCAGAAGTATGAAACCGACATGAAGCCATCGGACATGATGCAGACATTTTGCTCAGGAGGGCACGGGCAAGGTTGGGATCTGGTCCTGGAGCTGGATGGCATATTGCTATGTGCTTCTTCAAGCTTGGCCGCGTATCTGCCACAAGACCACACTCTCCACACTCATATCCTGACCTGCCTCCATTACTGCCACTTCTATGTGGTGATCTGTAACAAATGTAGCAACAAACATTATAAGGGACAAAAGCCAGAAAATCATCAAGTAAAACCCTAATGATAAAAGTTCTCAAACAGGAAAGAATGGTATGGGCACATGCTATGCATGCATGAGAAATTACACTGTTTGTTCTGATTTACCCACACAGCAGAAACATTTTGAAACCTTCAGCATTCACAGGCACAGCAGAAACATCACATTCCTTTTCACAGCTTAGTAAATGTGAATCTACAATCTTTCTTCGACTTATGAACTACTGAGCTCTCACTTGCAATTCACATACACTTCTGTATGAACACTGCATTTTATATGAATTCTGTTCAGTTGGGTGTACTGCCAATATGTCACACCACATGTTGGAAACATTGAACTGGCAGAAATTAACATATTTCCCTCCCGAGTTAATAATTTCTACAGTGAGCCTACCGACTAGGAAGGATATTACTCGTACAACAGTTTCCCAATAAGTTTCACAAAGCACAGGGACAAACAGTTTGAAGGCAATGGTAACATAGTTCAAATAATGGCTACAGAATAACTGTCTTTGATTACTTAACCTTTATCTGACTGGGTTGGTATTTAAATTTCAGCACACAGTTTATGAAAAATGTATTATTTGAACAGAAAAAGATAAAGTTATGAAATAAACAGCATTTTGTGAAAATGAAACAGATTATCCTGGATGTCTAAAAAAATGCACTAAACTTCCTTGTTGTCTAAATATATAAAATTAATTTTAGGGGTGTTTATTTATGTGCAAGGTTAACGATATTCCAACCATGGAGGGCACAGCAGCATGGAATGATATGGCAACATTATCATAAACTGTGAGTAGATAATGACTGCAAGAATACTGTCATGGCTTATCATAAGGTACTAACCCAGCAGTAACCTGACATGACTGAAAAATGCATGTATCAGACACGACAGCTTGTAAAAGATCTGAACAGGATACTTCTGAATGCAAGTGTTATATGTCCCCAAGCATCATGTGGTGACCCTTCCATTGTAAATAATAACACACACAATTTACAAACAAGAGCTGGGATAGGACAGGTCATATAGTAACCAGGCTACAGGCTGGACAACCAAAGAATGGTGGTTCAAGGCAGAGGCATGAGATTTTTCTTTTCTCCAACATGTCTACAGCTCCAGGGCCCACCCAACCTTCAATTCAGTGGGCAGCAGGTGCTCATTCCCTGGGGATATAGTGGCTGGGATGTGAGGCTGATCAGTCTTCTCCATCTAGAGCTGAGGGAAAGAATGCTGTACTTCCACATTCCCTACATGCATTCACAGGATGCACAGGGACAATGTTACCTGTACTTTAGCAAACTTACAAACCTGTTAGTTAATGAGGACTGATTACTGTAACTATCACCTTCTACAACTTCATTATCATTATCATCATCTTCTTCTTCATCATCATCATCGTCGTCATCATCATCATCATCATCAGATGCATCTGATGCTGTGTCAAGGCTTTTATTAGTCAGTCTACCAAACATCATACTATACATTGGATTATACTGTTGGTTCAGATACTGTAACGTACTCTCAGTCTTTATACTGCGATTCCACACATTGTCAAAGTTATCATTTTTGCCAATAACAGCAAAATTCTTCTTATGATGTTTAGGAGACTTCAGCTGTAAGCAAATCAAACAAATGTATGAAATGTAAACCACAATTCATTAATGGGTTTACAGTGAACTCAAATCTACCAGGTATTTTCAAATACTACTGCAAATACACTAAAATTAAACTTTAAAAGTATGGCTGCCTCACATATAAAACATATGGATATGAATGAATCTGTACATTATCCTGGGGATTCCTCATCACATTCTCACAATAAACCTACATTACGGGACAGAAAAATACTTTTACTATTCCACAAATAAGGTATGAAATTTTAATAAGGTTCTAGTACCATTACTGGCATCACCATACACCACCAAAATACATAAATGGCATGCCCATATTTTGAAACTGAAACCTGGAAACCTTAGTTGTGATGCCACTGACTTTACTTCCAAATGTGTATCTTATCAGTTACCTTTTTATGATTTTGCTGCATAGAAGTACTTTCAAGCCTTGAAGGAGGCGTAGCTTCTGGATTCACAGTCAGTGAAGAACTGCCACTCAGGCCTGACTGGGTATGTGCAGAGTTCACACTCTCAACGCTACTGTGCTCCACCATAACATCATTTTGTACTGACATAACAGCCTGCCAAAAGCACAAACTCTGTTCTAAATCCCTTAGCAAGGTGTACCATATATAATTAAATACACACAGTCAATTCTTGACTATCCATAACATAAAGATCATCAGGAACATGGAATAATTACAAAACATGAACAACACAATAATACATGGAAGGCAAAGTTGCCTTTGTGCCTAAGCATGAAAGCATGTCAACACATATGGCATGTGAAGATAAAGCATATCACACTTTACATCAGTGATAAAACAACCCACTGATCTTGGGTCAAATCTTGTGTAGCCATTGGCTATGTTCATACACATAAGATTACAGGGAAATTTCAATGTAATGTGTAATATCAGCATAGTCAGTATAGAAATTAGACTACAGGCTGCAAAACCAGGCAACTGTGATTAAATGGGTACCAGCAGCCCTTTAAACTAGGTATAAAGCAGTGACGGTGTGAAGCTGACCACTTACCTCCTCTAGTGTCAATGTTAAGAATGAATGAATGAAGGTATACCGCCACTCCCAAGTATGCCTTCATGGCACGCAAAGGGACAACTTTACCTGTATTTTAATTTCACATATTTTAAAGGAGTAAATGAAAAGTCATTTAACTGTACATTTTAAATTTTCATTTGTGCATATATCAGCAACTATGTTACAGACCAAGTGAGTTTTCGACATCACTGTGCAATCCACTGCTTTGCTGCATGACTGTCTCCCCCTGCAAAAGGTCTGCTTAGGGAGTGGTGTTGTGGTGGTGCCATAACGTCTTTTTTATTTTGCTATCCAACAATTTTTTTTTTGTTTGGCCAAAAGCAGACAATATTTAAAACATTTTACAGAACCTTTGCTGACATGGTAAAGCACCATTCCTAATAGTTTAAGCTAATAATTTGTGCTTTACCCACTGTTCCAAGTTTTTATTCTAAACCAATACATTTTGGAAATTGCCTCAATTTCCTTCATAAGGCAAATGAAATACAAAAGAAGAAACCTACAGTGCTGGGTCATTAGGTGGAGCTACTCTCAAGGTTTAAGTCCATAATTATTGAATACTTTTACAAACGGGAGATTAGAAATTGCAAAGAGAGCATTTCAAAAGTGTGACATCCCACAGAAATTTCTCTCACTGCTTTGCAAGTAGTCTGTCCTGTCCTCTCTCCTGAAGAGCCTCCAATGATTTCAGACACACCAGAAGGACCGTCAGATACCACAACCGATGGCTTCATAGCCACATATTCAGGCTGACTTCGGTATGAAGAACGACATGGTGGAGACGTAGCAGCACTTGGAAATGATAAACCATCTGCAACAGAAGAAGAGATCTGTATAACTGACAGAACTACAGCTGTAACATAACTCAAAACTGACAAAGTAGCTGCAGAGAAGTAAAATAAGTAACAGGTTAACTATGGCATACTGATTAATTTCACAGTACAGTGTAAGGTTCACTACTACATCTGCAGTAGTGGCAGTGTCAAATGAGATGGAAATATGATCACGAATGATGAGTACAGAATAATGTGGAAGTAGGAAAGCTCAAAATACTTTTTCTTGGAAGACTTTAACCCTCTTAATGACGAGCCTAACACTGCAGTCTATATAAGAATTTACAGCCTGCTTAGTGTGTTTCTGGGGACACATGGTAGCGCAGTGGGTTGAGGCACTGTGCTACAAGCCGGTAGGTCGTGGGTTCAATTCCCGGTGGTGTCATTGGAATTTTTCATTAACATAATCCTTTCGGCCACACTATGGCCCTGGGGTCGACTCAGCCTCTAACAGAAATGAGTACCAGGAATATTTCCTGGGGAGTATAGATGGCCGGTGCATAGGGCTGACAACCTTACCACCTTCATGTGCCGACTGTCTAGAAATTCTGGGAGCCTCAAATAGTTTGTTAACTTAGTGACTCATGTTTATGTTGCTTATTATAGCAGCAACGTGACTATAGTTATGCACATTCTGTCAGTAGCTAAGTCTGACAACAAAATCTATTTCAGTGATGTGACTGGGGGAAAGTGAATTCTGTGTATCACCCTTATGATGTAGGAGTATAAGGTGACATGAGTATTTCTGTTATTAATTCATCAGTTACCCATATATATTTCATACACAAACAGGTCACATGCAAAAACTTGTGGTAGGTAAGTTACTATTACATACAAAGGTCATTCGAAAATTAAAAGTAAATACTGTTCCAAAATGAAAGCAATTCACTGCTGTCTCTTCACAAACTGTAAATATAGTCTCCTGCCACAATGCAGACATGTTGTCAGACTCATGGAAGAAGTCCGACACCATCAGCGGTGTCCCTTCTTGATATATCAGTTACTGCATGTTTTAATGCACTCAAAATATCAACTCTCATCCTGAAGCGAATGCCACACGATGGTTTTTTCACTTTCTGAAAGAAGTCATAGTAACACAGGCACATATCAGGTGAATATGGTAGATGTTCCAGAACTTTCTAATTCCGTCTTCTGAACAAATCACTCACTGTGTTTGCAATGTGACAGCAAGCACCATCGTGTATGGCAGCAGGTTTAACTGCAGGAGATGGTCATTTTTGACACAATGCGGGACACAAATAATGTATTAAAAAGTTTCTGTAGTAAACAGCGTTTACTGTAGTGCCAGCAGGAAAGCATGTGTGGGGATAATATCCTTGTAATTGTAAGCCACAATGAGCATTTTCATGGGTGTGGTAATCCTTGACAACGTCATTCATATCACTATCTCTTCAGTTCAGGCTCATATGAATGGGCCTACATATCCAGTAAAGAAAGACTTCATCTTCAAGTTCATAGCAACTCAAATGCAATCTGGCGGTTTCCATACATTGCCACTTGTGTACCTCTGTCAGAGTGTGTGGTACCCACTGTGCACAGATTTTCTCCATTTCCAAATTTTCAAATTCTGTGTTAGGATTTTGTGGATGGTAGATGATGCAATACCAATCTCACTTGACAGTTAGGCACATGTCCACCATCAGTTTGTATCCAGTAGTGTACTCATACGTGCAACAAGGACCTCATCAGCAGTTGTGATTGGCCAGCTGGCTCCCAGTTTTTGCTCGCTGCTTTCCCTACCTTGAAATGCACACACCCATCTGGCAGACACATGATACGGCACAGCTTGTTTACCACAAGCTTCACGCAATCCTTTGTGACACTGATATGCATTTCATTTGCATAAGGTAAAGTTCACCCTATAACATGTCATGAAGGCACAGAGGGGGAGTAAAGGTATAGCTCTACTCTTTCTTTAACCTCGGCACTAGATGAGGGTGGATGGTTAATGCCATGCCCCGGCCGCTTTATACCCGGGAATGACCCGGTACACGCTGTCTGGACAGGTATGGAAAATCTTGCCCCCAACAGGTTCAATCCCCAGACTGCCCAGCCCACAGCGAGTCGCTGTACCGACTACACTATCCTGACACACATTTCACCCACGTGTAACCTTAATTTTGATGAAGCAGCCTTGTGCATACTTCCTGAACGTGATTTTTGAACATCTCCAAGAGATAAGTGACAAGTGACACCATTAAAAGACACTTAGAACAGACTGTAGATTCAATCCAACAGGCTCACACATGCAACAAGTGTCACTCCTTTCACGAAGCATGTATATGTCGACAAGCCCAGTTGGAGCACTGCACAGCACCACCCCAGAACATGTATTTTATATAGTTAGACAAAAGGACACTTACATTTTTAAAATATCCTGCACAATCTGCAGCCTTTTCCGCACAAAATGACGTGTATTTCATAATTTTATCTTTTTTGGTTCATATAATATTCCTGTTTCATGTAAAGGATGTGCTAAAATTTAGATGTCCACCGCTGTTTTTAAAGGTTAATTCTCAATTGACCCTTGACAGTATTCTACAATTAACCATTTGGTAAAGTTCTCTTCAGTAGTTTCATAATGTGTAGTGGCAGCTGTTGTTTTAGTATGACTTTGTAGTTAATTTTTAAATGTAAAGTGTAGGTGTGTCATAAAAAGGTAAAGTTTTCACTGTCCACATCACAAATGCATATAGGGGGAGGAGGAACAGCTCCACTCATTCTTAACCTCAACACTAGATGGAGCTGAGTGGTTAACCCCCCTCCCATGTAAGAACCCTAGTGCCCACTGAACAGGAGGCTGTGTGGGCAGTAGAGCCGAGGTGGATGTTTTGGATAAGGTGTCATAATATTTCACATTCAGGACCAGCATGAACAGTATAACTAACACCTCCACTTACAACCTAATTGGTTCCTGGAGGATTTTCATAAGTCAGGCCTGGCTTCCATGAACACATTATAAATGACAGTTCTGTCACTTACAAGATTGTACTTATAACTGAATGACACAACTGGAATTTATTAGCAAGCTCATACACTTTTATCCCCAAGTCACTAACTGCAAAATCCCATGTTTGAGTTCAAACGCAAGTGACTTGCTTGATTATTTTTATACTTCTTACACTCTGTAAGTCACTTTTTAGGTGCATTTGCATAGTTGCAAAAAAATCACCTATTAGCTTTGTCACGTCTGTCTGTACATATGTCCATCTGTCTACAAGTATCAGCTGGGCTCCTACTAGATGGATTTTTATTAAATTTGATACTGCAGAAAATCCAAATTTGGTTAAAACTGAACAAAAATATTGGGTATTTCACATGGCAGAGGCAATCCACTGTCGCACTTAAATGGCAACATTCAACAGCTTTATATGCTGACGATGACGTGGTTCAAAAATACAAAAAGAACAAACACATGTGTTTTCAAGGAACACTTTCAATATTTTTATAATGCTGACAGTGAAACATGTAGCTCAACAATACACAGAGAAAGCACTGTCACATTTCCATGGCAGCAATGGTTACACAAATGTGCCACATATGTTATGTTATAATTACACTGCTTATTGTGTTTCTTTTTTCAGACATTAAAAGGGCAAAAATAAAAACACATTGCATGATAAACAAAGATCAGAAAAGGTTGAAAATACTTTTCACACTTTAAACACACTTTCAATTCACTGGGCAGTTACAGACTGATGCTGGCAGCAGATTTTGTGCCTTTATATGCCTCAAGAGTTCTGCATGCTTGGCAAGAATTAAACTGCTATGTGTGAGGAAAAACTGTCAGAACTATTTGGGGTCATATGGTGGAGGTCAGCAGTATGTGGATACTGCAATAATGCAGAGGCAGAGAAAAGGAAATTCCCCATGCCTCAACATAGAACCATAAGGGCATAGCCAGGATATGGAGGCAAAGCTCAATGCATTCCGCACCTTGGCACTAGCTAGATGAAACAGAACATTAGCTTTGCTTCAAAAAAAATTTTCCTTCCTCACCTGCACAGCCATGAAAAGGTCCACTGCTTCCAGCACTGACTGTTGTATAGAGAGATCTGCTCACACTGTCCCCACCACATGGGTTATTGCTTGCCCAAAAACCCCCATGCAAGTTCCACAGGCCATAATCCATCTGAAACAGAAAAATACCATTGCTTAAGGTTTTCTAACAAGATGAAGATATGAGATGTATATACAAAAACTGCAATTCATACCAGAATATATGGATACAGACATTCTTTAAAACTATACAATCAGTACCCACATACACATGGCTGTAAATGCACGAGTGGTTTATTACAACTGACAATTGAATAAGACATTTATTCCATAACGTTCTAAACTGTGTGGGCCCCAAGAATTTCAGATTAGGACCCAGTTCCTTTATGCCTCCCTTCATCCCCCCCCCCCCAACCCAATAATCTTTAGTATTGCCATTGTCAGTATTCCCTCTACATAGACTTGTAAAACCTTTTTCTTAGTGTATTACTTAATGGCACTGTCAGTTGCTGAGATTATATAGCATCAGTATCAGAGGAATGAATACAGAGTATTGGATCAATGATACTGACTGGGGAAAACCAAAGTACTTAGTGAAAAACCTGTCCCAGTGTCACTCTGTCAACCACAAATCCCACATGCACTGACCTGGGATTAACCTGAGCCTCTGTGGTGACAGGCCAGCAACTAACCACCTGAGCCATGGCATGGCCTACACTTCTAAAACAAATGCAGTACGTACACGCTTGTAGAACTACGAAACACATGGGTTCCATACATTACTTTCTTATGTAGTACCAAATACAGAGAGGCAAAAGAAAAAAAAAACAAACACAAGAACAGCAGGGCTGGAAGAGTGTTTTGCAGAACAGCACATAATGTATTTAAATTCCATAGTTTGTAATTCACCTGAAAACTGTTATCAGAAACCTCCAATACAAATACTCATCAAAATTCATTCACTGTTGGCAATGAAGCAGACATCTTATTGTACCATTATCTCTTCATTCTGTATTTCGTGCAAAGATTTCACCAAATACTGCTTTGGTACCTGATCTGCAACATTCATTCAACTGCATTTAAAGCTGCTTAGTGTTAACTGCATCCATGGTTCAGTACCTTCCTTCAGCAGTTGACAATCATTCAGTTTATCAAGAAATTATGATAAAAAGTTGCAAGTCCATCAGTATCACAAAAATCCATCACATGAATCCATCCAGGGATAGTGCTGCTTAGTAATACTGTTTGATAGGCTTAATGATTTTAAGAGTGTGCAAGATGCTTCATTATACTTTTTTAATTTATCATGTCCCAGTGACTATTACCAGGACAGCTGAAAATACCTAATGTTAGTAATGTTGATATTTTTATGCAGGGTCTAGCAAGAATAGCCCAAAGCAAATCACCCTACAAGTTAGTGTTTGGTAGGTCAATATGCTTCCCATTGGGTTCTCTCTCTCCCTTGGAATGGAATCTTTACTGGCCAAATTCTGAAAAATATTCGAAATTTCATTATAAACATTGGGTTGATGCACTGATGAGGATCTCCTACAGTAACAGAAATACGCGAATTACAATTAATCAAAAAAAATCAGTTAAACCGCAATAACAGTCCTAACATCACAAACTATAACCCATAACCCTTTGACATCTCAAACACATCAATGGTACATTCGTCTTACAAACATAATCACCGCCTTCTACATTTTCTTGACGGATGCAGTTTCTTTCAAATTTTGTTTTCAATTTCGTTAACAGCAATTTTCTGCCATTGTATATTACCGTACTGATATTTTACATTCACAGGCCAGCTCTGTTTACTAACCTACCTATCATAAAATTGCAGACGACATTTACAGCAAAGCCCCATAAACATTCACACACACCATGTTTGCCACGATTATTTATAGACATAGATGAGTAGCTGAGTCCCTCATTCACGGATAATATACGGAAGTCAGATTCGTCCGACATCTAATGTTGCTTCATGGTAAACAATTTGCAACGCAAGATTCTTGAATCGTTGTTGTAAAGAATGGCAATTTGAATCTTGTTAGCATACTAGATAATGACTCCATACAGGTCAGAATTGTGGCTCTCAGTGCGGCAATTGAGATTACGATTATCTGGGATCCCCGAAGACGGTGATTACATCGTTACTCAATATAAGTATTTTTAGTACTTCTATCGACAACAAACAGTGGTAAGGGTTCAGTGTAGTATCTTCTTATTATTCTTCGTCTTCTTCTTGGACTTCTTGACCCTTGCAGATGAGACCGATAGGTTGTCCCGAAACGTCGGTACAGAATTACCACTCTACGCTGCGTGATATCCCAGACGATCGCAGGTATCTTCGTTCATATTTCCGTCGTGTTTTGAACTGAAATCTCAAAGGAAAAATATTAAGATAGGTCGAAATATGTCGTAATTTTTGCGTAAGATACAATAAAGATTGTTATGCCGACCGAAAAAAATTCCCTAGTATTTGTTATTTTAAATTTCAGTGTAGTATCTTTATTTACAACGAAGACAATAAAATTCCGTTACCGCAGGTTTTACAAGTATGATTAAAAATTTTATTAGACCAACATGTGCACTATATTCTTATAACCAAGTCGATCACCCCTACATATGTTTCGGCCTATAACAGGCTAGTTTTTACATAGACTTTACATCTGTTGTTCAATTTTAAAAAAGTTAGTACATCCACATAAAAGTAAAATGAATCTCAGTTCCCAATGGTTTTAGGTATTATTTCTTTCAGCTGTAAAATCCTAGGGAATGTGTTTACATAAAAGGTTAAAATTACATATCTGTTGTTATATATAAATTGAAGGCAGTCCGGTCTGTATGCAGTTATCACAAGGATGTTGAAGATTTCCTGTGTTATGTTGTACGAGTTGTGTGTTGTGTACTGCACCGGCTGGTTGCGTTGTGACAGCCGGTGCAGTACTGAGAATTTTCCTTTCAATAGGGTCGATTATAATGATGGCTTACGTTTCACTACCATATAGGTCAATGCCGAGGATCATGCTTTTTATATAGCATTACTTGAACTCACCAGCTGATGTTAAAATACTTGATCAGCGGGAAGATGAAAAAATATGCTCTATTAACTATCTGGATCCGGCCCTTATTTACAGTAGCTCCTTATTTTGGCTTGTGAGGCAAACGCCCAAGTGTACAGAATATTAGGGGATTAGTCTGGAGATTAGAAATGTTGGATTACACAGTAAGCCTACTGGGGAGCAAACTCTGACGAGAGTGGGTGTCCTTTTCCAGAAGTCATAGTCCTCCGTTTTGTGCACGCGTATTTACACATTTACGGATTTGTGTACAGTAACAGCTCGTCCAACGTAGTTATGACTACACACGGTGGAAAATAATGAAATGCACGAGGAAAAGCATTGCACAATATTGAAAAATTTAAATACACACGCATAAATGCGGCTGGTTATTCAACAGCCGCGGAAGCTAGCAGTATCAGCTACCCAAGCACTGTATAAATCTATAATATCCAAAAATGTGCGTATTTTAAGCCCCGGTAAGGGGGTGGGGCAGTGTTCATATGCGTCCGCGTTCACGTAACCCTATTTTTCTCAAAGAAAAGTATGTGCAACGCGTTATTGCTCAATACGCCGTGAAGGCATACACGGGGATTAAAGGTATACCTCCACTCGTTCTTAAACTTGGCACTAGATGGAGGTGCGTGGTTAACTTCACTCTCCGGCCTCCTTACCTCTGGGGAAAGAACCCAAAGCACCCACTGAGTATTGGCTGGGGTTAGCCGCAAAATCGGACTGGACAATTTGGTGATGAGCAAAATCTCTTTTCCCTGCAGGCATTCGAACCGTAGTGTCCAGCACGTAGCCTAGTCACTACACCGACTACATTTTGCCCGCTCCGTCATCAGTTGTTGTGTAACAACGAACATGTTCTAGTTGTGATTCAATAATTCCGCTAAAAGGGCTGCGGCAGAGCAATCACCATTATTCAGTGATCAGTCTTGACTAGGCCTTTCCTAATAAGGCGTAGAGACGATTCCACGGAAAACGCCTTGAAATTACTTTATTTTTCGCCCTCCAGCGTAGAGTAAATTATGAACGACTAATGCAATAATATCAAAACTGCATTTTGCCATGAATGTGGATTTTAATCGTACAGCTCGTTCACGATTGCCATTTTAGAACTTCATGTTCATCATCGCCTGAACTACAGGTGGGAAGGAGATCTGGTTTATTGTCACATCCCCTTCAGACCCAGTCTGTTTCCTGAGCCCAGTCGCTGTCTTTATCGTAATCCTCTTCCTAAGTGGAATAAAATCAGGCGTATTTCACCTTGCTGTTGGTGCATGTGTGTTCACGTTTCAATTTTTGACCGAACTGAAGAATTCTCACCAATTTTCGTATCAGTGTCATGCCATTGGAGGTTATTCCCAAAGCCGTATTTTTTAATTTCCTACGAACAACGTGGCTGATGCGCGAGCTTTAAAGGCAGAAGTCATAATGTGCAATTGCCCTTGGAAAAATACATACCTCTTTTTATGGTAATATTTTTGTGTAACGTGAAACAACATGGTGGCCGTGTGAAACTCTAGGTTTCGTTTTGGTGTCGATAATTAATGAACCATCGGAACAGTTGTTTAGATGTAGATTACTTATGTGCCCCATACAAATTTTGTCAAGTAGGATGAATTAACCAAACTACACGTGTGAAATTCAGTACTGGGGTTATCTCCATGTGAACCTGCTGTCATGGATTAGAGCCTGCTGTATACAATTGCGTGTAAATCGACAAGTACAAAGATGGTGGCGATGCGTAACTTGGAGATGTGTGTGGGGTATTTAACTTATACAGCATCTGAACTTCAGAAATAAATTTTCACAAAAAAAAAAAAAATAAAATAAAATCACGATAAGAATCATCATAAGCGTAAAAGATCTCTAGAAATATAAAGCTACGCAATAGGAAATTAGGCTTTGAGTTCGGCTCGGAAAGCCGCGATGAGATATTTAAATTATTGGACTCGTTACTAGTTTCACTAGTCAGGCGGCTCCGAGCTGTAAAAGGAGTTTGCTGTGGGGGTAATTTTGTAACATGTAAATCTGTGATGCAAGATTACTTGATAATTGAATTCCATTATAATTTCATATACTCTGGCCTGAAAGCAGTTTGAAGGTAGGAATAGTGTGTTACTGTACCTGAGGAACACCTAACCTATCTTGTGAAATTATACTTGTATGATACACAGCATGGAGGACCCCTACGAAAAACAAGGGTTTCGCCCCAAATGTGTTTCGTAGGAATGATAATCAGACGTTCTGTTTCGCAGTTCGTTCACCACGTCACTGCAGTCGAAGACATAGTGTCCCAAGAAAATAAAAGTAGAAATAGTGGCACCAACTTCCAATCTCACCGAACTAAGGCTATATTGCGGTTACGAAACTTACAAAAAATAATTTTAACACACCGACCTTTCTATGTAGAACAAGGAAAGCACAAAGAATGTTTGTGCAGTTTTCAATAATTGTACCTATTGCCAGAATAGAATTTGGTTGCTTTTAGGTTAATTTAGGATAGGATAGCTTTAAAGGATTTGTGATAAGAAGAGAAAGGATCATACACACCCAAATTAAGTAGTAGATAGGGACTGTGTAAGGTAGAAGTTCCTGTGTTATGGTTAAATCTTCAAACCTGGTGATCAATCTTTTGCTGTTATGTTAAAATGAACATTGTAAGTAGGAAAGACCGTCCTACTCTGTATCATCACATAAGTACTTGTATGCAGTAAGGTATTTAATATTCTACTATAATTATATTTCTGTGGGGAATTGAGAGACAAGGGCTTCTGCAGTTAGAAATTGTGTCTTACAGCATGATCACTTTAGAGGTTCTTACAACAACTGCTGAACTGTGCTGGCAGAAAAGTTTGATACCCCTCCTATGCAGTGGGGCTGTGGAGACTTGGACTACTAGCAGAGCCAACAATACCATAACTCAAAAAATTACAAATTCAACCCACCCAGACCAGAGAAAATGCTGGAATTTCTCATTGATATCAGAATATTCAAGTCTAGCAAATTTTTCATTATTACTGATGAGGGAAAGACACAGAGTAATAATCATGGAAGAGAAAGTGGATGAAATTGGGGCTGTGCTTTGATGTTCTTATCGAAAGTCCCTCAGGTACCATGCTCAGGAGACCAGGGTTCTAAGTTTCAAGTTTCTTCTATACCCTCTCTGCCCCCCCCCCCCCCCCCCCCCGCCTAAAAAAACCCTTAAATACGTGAATGTAAACTTTTTCAGAGATGCGTGAATGACAACAACATGTATGTCATCTCCTTTAATGTAAGTAAAGTTAATTTTAATTTGTTGGGCTATGAGCTTGTTGATATCAGTGTGAGTCTGCATGACCCTACTGGGTGGGAGAAGCAACAGACTCCTCTGTGTAAGTGGTGTAATGATTTGGAGGAAGCTTTAAGACACTATACTATAAATGCTATACCAATAGTTATTGTATTAGGAAAGACAGAACCATGTTCTCTTGTATTTATAATGCAGTAATTGTTAGTACAGTACACTAGTCTTAGCAGTCTGAATAAAAAGCAGTGGTTACTGAACAAAGACCATATGTATTGCATCGGTGAACATAAAAAAACACTAAACACATGTAATGTATGATGATAGAAGGTCATGAAGAATGAGTTTTGCAGCACATGGAAATAATAAACTATACTTTACCATTCACTTTCAAGTGATAATTGACTAGCATTACTGCTGTCATGTGATAGTTTAATAATATATTAAGGTGTGAAAGGAGAGCCCTATTTCGGGTATTAGTATTGCTGTTGTGTCCCACTATTGCCTTGTTATTAACAAAGAATCGAGGAAGGGTTTTAAAGGTTCATCATTGGTTTGATCTAGCTTCAGTTTCTTAGAGACGGTGAAGGTGGAGAGAAACGTCTGATCCTTATGTCTTCATTTACATGCAAGATTCATAAAAGCAGTACATTACTAAACATGCTGGAATGCTATAACCCTTATTGAGCACAGCTGTCCATCTGCTGGATGCAGTGTTGTGTCATTTCATTTCCTCTTCTTTCCTTTCTATTTATCTGTTTTTTGAAATAATTGTGAAAGAAGCAGCAATACAGGAAATTGTTGAAGATATAAATTGGCTTTTAATTGTAGAAGTGCAGAATATGGTCTGGTTAGCATAACCAGAACTATCCCAAAACAACTTATGCTTGGGGGACACAAAGCTACTTAATATATTTATTTATATGTTCACGAATACATTTTTGCACTTATATTTAAATTCTAATTAACATGTGTCACACCAGTATATTTTTCTTTGATAAAACCAAAGTAGTTAATTTAAAAATATGCATGTATGAGCCTTCACTTATTTGTGCTCGATTTTCTAGGTAAGCAGGTAAGCTGTAGAATCATGCCAACAGTGATAGTGATAGATGTATCACTCTCAATGACAAGGCCTGTCATTCTGCCAGAGACTGGGGAAACATACAGTCGCCACCAACTTGGTGTATGTGGAATTAATGTCCTCCTTGACTATTTAGCTGTACATTCAAAGCTGGAATTTGTTTCTCTGGTGAGTAACAACTCTTACATAATGTCAAGAAACTAATAAAAGAAAATGTCATAAGGTTACTGCAAAAAGTATAATTCTTAGTATCCGTACTTTGCGCAAGGTTGTTGTAAGGTAAATGAAAGGAGCTGGGATAGCTTAGCAAGTGAGTGACTAGGCTGTGGGCTGAAGAATGGGGCTTTAGTTTATTTAGATAATATCACAGAAGTTGTAAGATATCACAATGCAGCCTTCTGTTACAGATTGCCTTCTCTTCATTGTATGAAGTAGTTTCCCCTTTCACACGTGATTTTGATGCTTTGAAATCGAAGCTGCAGCAATTGGACGAATATGATAAAACTTGCATTGAGACAGCTTTACATGGAGTCAACAGACTAGTTCTTGGAGAATGGGGCAGTGCTACTCCATGTCAGGTAAGAATACACAAGGGAATTTTAGACAGGACACTGACTGTCCTGATAAGAGTTTTGATGCTGGAATACCAGCTGTCCTGTCCAAGGGTTTCCATGCTGAGGCAGTAATCTGAGCAAGGATATCAGTGCTGGGGAAACAGATATCCTGATGGAAAGTCTCTTTATGTCCATAACATTTCTTAGGCATGCCCACACAGCTGCAAGGTCATGCCACATATTACAGCTTACAGAAATGATAGAGAATGATCCATGATGCATTGATCTAAATATTGTGTCCACCTGTTCTCCATGCCCACCTACATACCTTCTTCACTGACAAGAACAGAATTTGTGAAATATATGAGACTTAATTTTGTTCTTAATTTGTCAATGAAAAGTGTGGTTGTATCTGTGTGAATTATGCAGTAAAGTGTGATAACTTGATTTGGCATGTAATTGTTGGTTATTTTTAATTCAAAATATCATTGTTTCAGGTGGTACTGGTGACAGATGGAAGTCCTGGTGTAGGCCCCATGTCATTGAAGCATTCACTGAGCACGCTGTCCCAGCGTGACCCTGCATCTCCTTTCCCATTACCCTTTTCCTTCCCCAGCAAGCTAAGTGTTATGTGCATTGCTTCAATGGATGACCCTGGATTACAGTTGGGTTTGCCACTCTACCACAGGTTAGTAGAGTTGGCAGGATCTGACAGTTCGGTGCTTGTTCCTGAGGGACCCCTCTCTGTGAAGAGCGTGCAGGCAATGTTTCAGAAACTGTCTGAGGCAAACTTCGCATCATTTCAGGGAATGCTGAAGTGTGGGAACCTTGGCTCTCAGATTATTCTGTCTCCATCCCCTCAGGTACTTCATATGTCTTGGTGGAAATACACCACACACACACACACACAGTGGGCACTTGATGTCTGTCATTAGCTGGTTCCTTAAACTATGACAGATAAGAAACAGCGTATATGGAGCAGTAGACTCAATGTTATATGATAAACTTGAACACTGTACTCATTTTTGGGGAACAAAATACCAATAAAGGCTAGTTTAATAGTAATCTCATTGCTTTCCACACACACAGTGTGCATATTCATCTAAATAAATATAAAAATAAAGTAAGAAACACAACTGGCATAGAACTGGTTTGAGAACATCTCAGCAGAAAGACTGATGCTTCTAAGACACAGAAGTAACATACACGGCACGAGACATGGTGACATGATGACTGCTATGACAACCAACAACAGATACAAAAATAATAATGTTAAGTAGTGAATAATGTATATGAGAAATAAATTGCAGAATTGAGGGATATTGCAGGCCCACTATATATTTTTTGTTGGTTTCAAGAGCACATTCAGATAATGTAGTATTCTACAGTCTTTATCCATCCCTAAACCCATAGTGTAATATACAATCTTATCCCTCCCTAAACACTTCGTAACTTTCCTTCTGTTAATGATATGATTTTGAAACTGTGAAGTCTACCAGTGTTCTGATTTTGAACCTATGAGACAATTTATGATAGGTCTGCCATGATTCATTCTTTCTGGTGCTTACAGGCTCCACTGTACATATGTGATATATATTGTATGTAAAGATGTGGTAGTGAATTTCATTCACATTGCTGCTTTTCCTGGGCACAGACATCCTTCTGGTGAGCATAATTTTGCATATGGGAGTGGGGTCATATCCATTCATTGGACTGTATGCTTCACCTCTAAAGCTCCTGAATGAATTTTGACAAAATTTAATACTGGTTAATTTGGTTTTGGTGTCATGAGTCCAGTATGACATTTACTATACATGATGCTGAAATCAAATTTCACAGATTTTTACACATGCATATATGAGGAAGGCTCATATAAACATTATCTACAATAAACATATGACACCAGCCTTGTTGCGATACAATTACAGCTGTTGCCATGATATGCTAGGAATAAAACTAATATGAAAATTGGTAAATGAGAAGAACTAACATGCAGGACTGTAAATAATACATTTGCACAATGTGTATTGCATTGTGGTACAAATAATTTCTCCTCCGTGTTGAATTTTTACAAAGCAGCCTAACAGTTCTTTCATATCCTGTAGCACTAGGCTAGGCAGGAATAAGGTTAAGAGAATTAAAATCATATTATTTCAGGAACCTCTTCCTTGCCCCTTAATCACATATCAGACATGCACTTGACTGCCCTATCCCCCACGCACACAGGTAAACCTTCACATGGTGTTTCAAATATCAATCTATATTTAAAGGAAAGGACATTCATGTTACAGTATACACTTCTTAAAGTAATACTGGCACATAAAAAAGTTCACCTTTACAAATTATCACACTTGGGACATTTTGTATATTTGCAAGGGGTTCATGAGCCACTGCTTGGGGACTAATGATATAATAATATGTTTTAAAAAGTGTATTAATAGAATGTTGATTCATATCAGAGCAAGAGAAAGTTTGATAACAGGAACTAAAAATTGTATTCTATGCAAAATTTAAGGAGTTTGATGGTGGCTTATTTACATTCAGGGTTACATGAGATCAGTCCAAGAACTGGTCATGCAGGCTAGTGGCATGGATGGGGAACATACTGCAATGTGCATGTGCATAAGTGTAGCTGGACTGCACTGCCAGTGGCATCTTGTGCATGTGTGCTATGTCACCTTACAGCACAAGGCAGGTCAGTTACAAATTGGCCTGGGATGTGCTGTACATGTCCATTTGTTTTAACAACTTCTACACCATTTAAATACAATGGGTACCGGGTCATTCCTGGGGGTAAAGCGGCCAGGGCGTGGCATTGACCACCCACCCCCATCTACCGTCGAGGTTAAAGAAAGAGTAGTGCTATACCTCTACTCCCCCTCTAGGCCTTCGTGGTATGTTCTAGGGTGAACTTTACCTTTACACCATTTAAATGTGCTGTTTTTTGTATTCTCTGACAAATTAATTTAAATGCCCTTTACACACATGTTCTGGTAATTAATTATGGCACAGGACATATAAATGCTACAGTACACTGTGTTAGATATGGCAAAGTGTTACCTGTTAACCGCTTCATCACTATAGGTAGAATGTTTGCACTACGTGCATAGACCCTGTGCACTGTTCCACTAAATATATACAGTACTGTGTAGGAGCACTTTTTTTTTAAATTCCACAGTCAAATTTGAAATGCCAGAAAGTAATGTATTAGGCACAAATTGTGTTATACATCTAAAAAAGTAATACAGGTACATGTAAAAGGTAAAGTTCACCCAATAACCAGCCCTGCAGGTTCTGAGGGGGAGTAGAGGTATAGCTCTATTCTTAACTAATACTGAGGGGTGAATATAAAATCATATGCCATGTTAAGTACATTCCTTTCACAGTCACAGCAAATGCACAGAATCACATCACTATCTGCATCTCACACAAAATTGCTTTCTTGTGTACACAGGGATAAAACTTTGCAGTCGAGTGGTTAGTACTCCTGCTTCATACTCAGGAGGTCTTGGGTTCAAACCTTGGACTAAAGACTGGCTACCCTGACATTTTTTTGTGGATTTTCTCAGTCCTTTTGAGGCAAATGCTAGGATAGTATCTCAAATTAGTCTATCACCGCTTTCTGCCACACACATTCCAACTCATGTTCACTAATCATCTATCATTCAACGTTGTATCATTACAAAACTATAAATACATAAACAAAAAAATAAATAATACGTAAATAAAATAAGCCCAGTGCTATCATATTGATAATAAAATAAGCCCAGTGCTATCATATTGATAAAGTAAGAATACAAATGAAGCTGCCTTTATTTTTTTAATCTCTTTTGACTGTGAATTATGTACGTTCTATAAGTACACTAGTGTTTATCAGTATAATTTTCATCATTTGTGATTTCTACCTGTAAAGGGCCTTCACAGGACTTCACTTGCATTCACAAACATTTTTCATATGATATGGCACATCTAGTGTGGGATGTAGATGATTCCAGAAGTGAAATTACATGGCAGAAGTAGGGGAAGGATTAACCACTAGATATTGGGCTTAAAACTGGAGATACAATTAATGAAAATGTAGTTCAAGCATGTAAGAATGATGCGTGAATTTTTCATTACTTTCAGCCATTTTGTAAAACAAATGACTTCGAATCACTGAAAAGAAGCATCTCTGACACAATTGAAGTATGTGGCTTCATAGATGTAGCTGATGTTGGTAGTCCTATGGCTATTTCTAGGCATTTAGTGCTTCCCCACCCAACTGGAAAGGTAGAAGGTATGTTTATACAATTCTCTGCATTCATGTACTGAATTATTATTCACATTATTAAACAGTACCCTTCACCACAAAAAGACAAAATTTGTGGGGTTTCTGGTAAAGTGATACAAACACTGATGTATTTATTTTACAATAGTTGTAAATTCTTAAGCTAATATGAATGACGAAGAAGGTGAAGATAAAGCTAAAGTTGTCCATGTATTTAAGTATGACCATGAATGTGTGGGGGGGTAAAGACCATTGCATTTCTCACCTCAGTACTAGATGGAGGTGAGTGATCAATACTGTATCATGCCTCAGGACAGAGGTCACAGTACTCACTGGATATGGAACTGCATGGGCCTCAACTGGTCTGGATGCAGTGACAAAGAGAAAAATCACTGCCCATTTTGGAAACTGCAATCCTGTCATCCAGCCAATCATCACTGCAGCTTCCTACAGCCCCTCTACCCTAAAAGATATGAAGAACTAAAGGCAAAACTACAATTTCATTTCCACTGCTTGAATTTTACAAACATTTGTTCTCATTTTTAACCCATACCACATAAAAGTGTGGCAGCTGTCATAAATTTATAAAGTATCCATTTCTTCCCATTTCTCTTGCAGGTATATCCACTGGAGTGAAAGTAGAAATAGATTCAGAAGATGAATCTATGGTAGATGAAGGAAAAATACCATCTTTTTGTGTATTACTACATGGTGCACTGAAAGTGGAAAACATGGCAGCACTTTGTTTTTTAGCTGAAGACTGGTTTGGAATAGTTTATTCATGGGCTGATAGCAAGAAGAAGTCAAACTTAATGCTTACAATCCTAGAACCTGGGTCAAATGTTGTACCATGGCTGGGTGATCTGAATAGACTGGGTTCTTTAGATGAATTTCGTTCCATGTGTCAAGACAATGAGCCAGAACCTTCATTTCCTGTTCGTCCACTTGAAAAAAGAAGCTATTCACAGAACTGTGTGGTCTGGATACGACAAGCAGGACTGCAGTCTGACATACAGAAAATACTTCGACATGCACGTAAATTGCCAGATAAAACACAACAGTTTTACAAGGTTGGTATATTAAAATATAGATACAGACCTTTTTCATGTTATGAGATATCTCACTTAAAACACCAACACTTCTGGTCTGAACGTGCTTGGTGTCTTACAGTTCAGTAAAAAAAACCCTCCCACGATTTTTATATAAGTTTCTTTTCAGTGGTAAATACATATATACCAGCAGTTTTGAGGTTTCTTTTAAATAAATGGCACTGAAAGGGTTAAAGTAGCCAGTTCTTGGAGGAAAGTTTGTGTGCTCGCACACCCATTGTAATGTCAGAAACCTAGTGAATACAACAACTTTTTGAATAAACTTTGTTACAAGAGAAAGATTTGATTTGGATCATAATTTATTTAATGACGTCTTCTGAGTTGGATAAGGTAAATTACATCAAGTGAGAGGATAGCTGTGAACAATGAATGGGAAAGAATGTAGAAACAAGTGTGGCCTGTTTTAAGGTACTATCCCAGCATATATATGGATGAATTGAACTTTCTACCTCCTGAATATGATGCAGGGCTGTTAATTACTACAATGTGACACTTGGTCAAAGGACCAACACTCACATCAGCAGCATAGGCATATGTGACTGATGAACATGTGTAATAAAACAAAGGGTTTTTCATAAAACTCCTGAAATTCATGAGCATGTTACTGTACTAAAATATTACCTCTTTTAGCAGTAGTTTACAAGGAAAAAATGCCATGCAGTTGTTTTTTATTTTGCAAGGGCAGTGAAAAACTGTAACTGGCATGTAACCTTCGGGTATGAACAAACTTCAAAACCACCAATAGTAAGCCCCATCACTGAACACAGTTCTGAGCCAATCTGATCCAATTCAAATTCCTAAAAACCCCACCTCCCTTCACCCATCATAATGTCATCACTTGATCTCTTCTTGTCTTCCAGGTGCCCACTTACCAAGAGATTTCCTCACCAAAATTGCATGCATATTTCACTCCTTTATCAAAATGGCAAATCTGCCCCATCATAACCTCTCAGAGGTCTCTGCCTTAACTGCATAAATCATGTATTTCTCATTATGTAATTTGCATCTTCTAAACTCTCACTTGATCCCTTTCAGGTGCACATGTAATTGTAATGAAAAGTCCGTATTTCACAGCCATACAAAACAAGTAACAGAATTGTTGTTTTATACACTGTATTTACCCATACATAAGATGAACCCCTTTCACAATCTTAAATTCTCAGGAAAATGCCTGTACAGAGCATGTCTGACTTCAGGTGTGACTATAAAGTGACACCCCATTTTCTGTATAATAAATAGGAAAAACTTCTCTCTTATATTCAGGTAAATATGGCAAGTTGGTGTATAGTGTTCAGGAAAACAAACAATGGTAACAGTTTCTTTATTGCCATTCCCTGACTTCATATAAACATTTTCAAACACTTGCTCTGTAACAGCCCAGAAGAATTACGAGTTCTTGTATAATTTTATTTACCATTGGTCTAGTTAGTATGTGGGTTAATTTATATCCACTGTGTGTGTGTGTGTGTTATATATATATATATATATATATAAACAGATAGGAAATTTAACCCTTTCCCCTTTTGAGATAGACTGTGCCCCCATATTTTATGAAAAACATCTGTTTTTACATGACTTGATGTGAAGACAACTCATAAACTGAAATCAGTGTGCACAGCATACACCTACCTCACATAATGTACAATCTGTTGAACCACCAAGAAGTTCTTCTAAACAGGTTTATAGCGTGACAAGAAGAGAACATGAATACTTTCAGCTGAGAGGGCAAAGAACAACAAATTCAGTGCCACCTGTTAGTCCCATCATTCATTTCCTAAAAAAGTGATTTTTGTAGTAGTGGAGAACACAGAATTTGAACTTAACTTTATTCTACTGTTACAGGAACTGAACAGAGTGCGACGTGCAGCCATAGCATTTGGTTTTATTGAACTGTTGGATGGTCTAGCAGCCATTTTTGAGCGTGAATGTACATTACTACCGGGTGGAGCACATCCAGACTGTGCCCTGCAGTTAACACATGCAGCAGGTGTTCTGCGTAAACCTTACAGCCGAGATATCAAGTACAACGTAACTCCACTACGAACGAAGTTTATTAATGACGACTGAAACAAAGAAACTTTTACTGGAAGATGACTGAAATTCAAAGTATTAATGTGTATTTTACATGTTTATTCTGGTTCCATTTCATATAAACATTAAATTTATTACAATTCTGTTGATCTGAAATGTTGCATGACAATTTTCATGCTTGTTTCACATGCAGGTTTGGTAAAAATTTTAAGTGTTCCCCTCCTGATCCAATTAATATATCTTTATTTTGTCCACAAAGAGCTGGGATAATTCTGTCAGTGACGTGACTGGCTATAGATTGGAGAAGGACCAGTAGAGGATGAGGGATATGTCTTTGCCACCACATCCAGATGCACTTTGGGGACCATGAAGCCTCTTTTAATGCGTACTGGGTGCTTTTTCCCTGCACAAAAAAACAGCTGGAGCATGAAGCCAATTTTGTAATTGGCCATTAGGTTGCTAAGTCAGCACGTAAATAAACAAGAATTGAACTGAACTGAAACTGTTGTGTTCCTACTTCAGCAATTATTGTTCAGGAGAGGTTCCTTTTGCAAGTGCTAGAGCAGCCGAGAATACAGCCAGAGCAGGTGACACTCCCATATGAAGCAGAAGTGTAGTTCCTGCTTCAGCTATGTTGCCAGCAGCCACAAGTTGATTGGCTACTGTGTTCCATGTTGGTAGGTCATAAGCAGTTTCTGTCAGCATATGTTCAATCATTTGTGAGTATGCAGGAGTGGCAATCAGGGCAGGAGCCAACCCCTTCTGGAGAAGAAGGGACAGCAGCCGATCACTTAATCTGGGATTGTCTGCCTGCAGGGGGCCAAGAAAAACAACTCTCATTTTACCATGATCATTGCCAGACACATAAATACCAGTTAACCCTATTACTGTCAATCCTAAATGTACAAGTTGTATAAACAGGATGTGTACTGCATCAGCCTACTCAGAATACAGTTGAACAACACATATTGCAAACATCTGGATCCTAGAACTTGATTCAAAGAACTTATGCCAAAAGAAATAGTACAATATTTCTGCTAAAATCAAGACTTCCAATGCTGTGTGCCTGAACTATTGATTAACTCCAGAGTACAGCCTTTCTTGAGAAGCTGAGAGTTCTTCAGATACTCAGTTTCCCTATATTTTATGGAACAAAAGGTTTTATTATCGTGTGACATTCACAAGAGCCCACCACTAGTCCCTGTTCTGAGCCACATGAATTCAGTCCATACCTTCCCATCCTATTTGCTTAAAACCCATTTTAATATTATCCTTACATCTATGTCTAGGTCATAAGGGGTCTCATTATTTGAGGTTCTTCACCCAACATTTTACATGCATTGTTTCTCTTCTTCTCACCCACATGTGCTACATTCCCCACCTGATTCACGTTGATTTGATCATCCTAACAGCACGTGCTTGGTGAGGCACACAAGTTGTGAGGGTCCGATAGCACGATACAGTAAGTGTGCAAAGGAGTGTACTGGATATACAAAGCTCACAACACGGCTGTTTGTGAACATTTCAGGTCCATGACTGCATGGAAATTTTTGAGATCTTCGCTTTTCTGGGATGTTATGCAGCATAGATTGGTAGTTAGTTACTGACGTTTCGGGACAACCTATCAGTCCCATCTTCAAGGGTCAAGCAGTCCAAGACCTTTGAAGATGGGACTGATACGTTGTCCCAAAACGTCGGTAACTTAACTAGCAATGTACATTGCATAACATCCCAGAAGGGTAAAGTGCTCATTTACACCACAGCAGAAGCCTGAAATCATGCAAGGAAATTTTTTCTTGACTATCTGAGTAACTATCAACTCTTAAAGAAAGATCCTGTATCAAGTTAGTAAATGACCCTTACAATTAATGAAGGATGCAAAAGTACAAACAGCGAATTTGTAAACGCTGTTGTACAAGTAATACGTAACTCACATGAAGATGTTTCTGTATCAGACTTGTTGCTGTAGTGTGCAAAGATGAGTGGTTTGGCAAGAGACATAGCAGCAGCAGCAATGGGAGGTCTGTGGATCCTTCAGTCACGGAGACCAGCTGTTGAATACTCTATAAGGAAGTCAAGTTCTACTTCAGTTTGACTAGCAAGAGGTACTAACACACACAAACCCCAATCAGTGAGGTCTCAATATTTCTTCCTGTGTGTTCATCATAGTGAAATGTTATGAATACTTATGAAGTCTTGTATGTCTGTCCATAAGTTTTAACTCCAAAACTATTCAGTGAACTTCAATTACATTTGACACTGGAAAGTCAATTTCCATTTTTGTCTGTACTGCTCTGAAATAATTGTCACTTTCCACAGAGACACAAGTAGCCATGTATGGTGTATCTGTGGAAAGTTCAAATACCCATATGCCATTTCTGGTTTGTAGAAACCAAGAAGTATAACTATGATACCAACTTCTATGACATTTGTATTTTATATTTGGTGGGAAGAGAAACAATTGGAATGTTATAATATACCAGCAGTCCCATTCTTGCTATATAGCTCAGAAACATGGATCATAAGGAAGAAAGATGGAAGCAGAACAGAATCATAAAAAATGGCATTTCTTTGGACAATGGAAGGAATGCAGGATGGTCAAATCAAGGATGAGCTGGGCTGGGAATATGATGCAAACAGGACAGAAGAGGTATGTGTGCATTGTTTTGGTGGGGAAACCTGAAGGAAAGAATGACTTCCAAGATCTAGGCATAAATGGGATGATACTAAAAGACAGGAAATGTGTGCAGAGCAAAACATTTCTGGCATGTTCACATAACGACAGTGACCAAGGAACACTGGTAAAATTGGTAACCAGAAAATAAACAGTAATGTCAGCAACAAGTATGTAGGACTTCATGTAAAGTGTTTATTTTTGTCCAGTTTTAATCCAAATACGAATGTGTTACCAAATGTTAGTAAGTCCCCAATATATACTGCATACGGTATAGAAGACAGTCATATCCTGCACTATACTAATCAAGCACTGCTGCCAAAAACACTGTACATAACAAACAAATAATGGGAATAATAACATAAGAAAACCACAGTCAATACCAAAACAAAATTGTGACTCAAGAATTGTAATCCCCTCCAACAAGAAGAATGCCCTACTGTTACAGGAGAAAAACGTGACAAATATTTAACTGATGAAGTGCCATGCAGGGCACTGATATGATAGAATTATTACAGCTTTGTATGCAAACAATTAAATCACTGCATGGTAACAGTTACTTACAGTTGGTGACAAGTCATTATGTTGAAGGATATCTTCCAGTACCCTTTCCACATCATCCATTTTTCTATCTTCAAAAATCAACATTCTGTGTATAAGCTGAATCCAAGGGTTTGTTGGTTCATCACTGCGATTGTAAAACAAACAACACATGAAGGAAAAGAGTCAATTCAATTACAAACACAGAGAACAGGACTAGACACTGAAACAGATGCTTAACATTTCTCCACTGCCCCATAATTTAGGTGACCAAAAGCTTTTGGTCCTTATCATACTAAAGTTATTTCTACAGACATTACGAGGACTGACACAAAAAAAACGAGACTAACCCTATAGCTCTGGAACCAAGAGTGGGGGGATGAAACAAATACACGGCTATGGAACATGATCTGTCCTGTCACAGTGTTACAAGTTTCAGCTCGATCGCTTCACTCAGTAAAAGTTGACGCATCTTCAAATATAGGCGTGTTTTTACCCTCGGACGGAAAATGTCGGACTGCAAAAGTGAACGAGTTAACATCAAGTTTCTTGTTAAACTGAAGAAATCCGCGACGGAAACTTTTCAATTATTGACTGAGGCTTATGGTGAAGATTGCATATCTCGTGCACGCGTTTTTGAGTGGCACAAACGATTTTCGGAAGGCAGAGAAAGCGTGAAAGATGATATCGCCCAGGCCGGCCACACACAGCTGTTAACGATGACAACATTGAAAAAGTGCGACATGTGATTCGAAAACACAGAAGGTTGGGTGTTCGAGCAGTAGCTGAGAAAGTTAATTTGGATAGGGAAAGTGTTCGACGAATTCTAACGGAAGAATTGAACATGACAAAGGTTTGTGCAAAAATGGTTCCAAAAATTCTGTCAGATGAACAAAAAGAACGCCGCCAGGAATTGTGTTCGGACCTTTTGCAACGCATTGAGGATGAACCAGATTTGTTGAATTCGGTCATTACTTGTGATGAAACTTGGATATTTACGTATGATCCAGAAACCAAGCGACAATCAATGCAGTGGAAGTCAACATCATCTCCAAGACCAAAAAAAGCACGCATGAGTCGTTCGAGGTTCAAGGCCATGTTGATTGTTTTCTTCGATATCCAGGGTATTGTGATGGCAGAGTGGGTACCTAGCGGCCAGACGGTAAATCAACACTATTACATTGAAGTGTTGACGAAATTACGGGAACGTGTGAGAAGGAAACAACCGGAATTGTGGCAAAACGGGTGGATTTTGCATCAGGATAACGCGCCAGCCCACAACACTTTGCCTGTGAAGCAGTTTTTAGCCAATAAAAACATCACTGTGATGAAGCACCCACCTTATTCGCCAGACCTCGCTCCCTGTGACTTCTACCTCTTCCCAGAGATCAAGTCGGTGCTCAAAGGGACCCATTTTTTATCGGTAGAAGATGTGAAAGTAAAAACGACGGAGATCCTCAACAGTCTGACAGAAAATGACATGCAGAATTGCTTTGAACGTTGGCAGCATCGTATGCAGCTGTGTGTTAACTCAGAAGGGAACTACTTTGAAGGTGATCGTAGTTAATTTGCTGAATTTGTCAAACAGAAATAGTTACAGACACAGTCTCGTTTTTTTTTGTGTCAGACCTCGTATATACCATATCTTCTCACAGTACATAATGTTTAACAGTTAAGAGGAAACAGAGTGTTCCACATTTGTAAAATGATAGCTAGTTGCATGAAACTGTTCGGGTGTCTCTCCCTCTCTCATCTTATTCAATTACATGCATCAATGTTGTAAACAGTAAAGATCACATTGCTACTTGTGCCATTTCTCAAATGCTACCTTATCTTAGAATTTAACTAGAAGTAGAACATGAGGTTATGTGGTTCATTTGCAGTATCTGTGAAAGTTAAGGATTGCTAAAAATACATAAATGGTTTTATTTCTCAAGTGAGATCTCACATTAGCAGAACTAGCATTGTGGAATTGTGTAAACTGGGCTTAATTGACAGAATTTAAAGAAACTTGTCATGCTCATCCTTTCCAGTTCCCTGTTGTCAGGAATGCTAACATGGTGATCATAGGCTTGCTTTAAGGTGGAAATAACACTAGCATCACTACCATATTCAGGTTTTCTTTTATCAATGTAGTGTCTCTATGAAAAAGTAAAATAGCAACATGGCAATCACACAAAATATTTTGGTGATATAACAATAACAAGTGAATAACGACATGTCACATCAAAATTTGACATACAGCTGGAGTACTGATGTTGGCTGCTAGAGAGCAGACCAATATTTGGAGCTGGCCAGCCATCGAACAAATTATAATTAGATGAAACGAAACTGCATGTGTAACCTAGTGAGCATTATGGCTGTGGCAACAGGTCACTTTAGTGTTTTATAATAGAAAAGAAATAAATATATTTACCTGAAACTGGAGTCTTGGAACAGAGGCCATTTGTTCAAGAGATCCTTGAGAATAACTAACTGTTGCCATGTATGTGCATGGTTTAACAAATTGCTGAATAGATAGATACGAGCCTCAGGTGTTTTGAGGTCTGTTTCTTGTAAATTTATAGGTGGCTGTGGCCATGCTGAGGCAATGGTCGCTTGCACATGGTGATACAGCAGCACCATATCACTTCTCGACTCGTGTGGCTTCAAGCTCTGAATATAAAGTAATGCATATATTTAAATTGTAGATCTTATGAATAAATCTTGGTACACTTTATATTATTCATATCATACATTTTTAGTCTATCATACATCTCTTTAACCAACCAATGCACACTTATTATTCTTTATTATACAATACAATTCACCATAAAACTAGTTCGACATGTTTTGAGTACCTATTTTGGGATCATCATCAGGGACTTGGATTCTGAATTACACAAATTACAAATCAACAATAATGGTACATTTTGAAAGTACAGAGTTAAAATGTAGGATATCTCAGTTGTTTTCTGGGTCCACTGTGCATCAGAAGTGTCTACGTGTAGAAAGCTAGGACAGTACTGTCCTAGCTTTCTACATGTTAAAGACATGTATGATAAATATTGATATGTTCTATATTTCATCAAAAACAATAATGTTTTCAGTACTGAACGTTCAGGTTCTGTTACCACCATGTCACTTTAGTTTTAAAATACAACCATCATAATTCTTCCAATTGGTTTGTATGGTTGTTGAGCTTGATCTCCTTGAGTGAAGAACAAGTATTTCATGTATGTGGGGGAAGCAAAAGGTGCCCAACAAAATACTGAAAGGAAACAGAAAAGGAGGGCATTACATATTGAGGAGCCCTGTGATTTAGACAGGTCACATAGCTCAGAGAGAGGGAACAAAATTCAGCCTGAAAGAATTCTGGCAGGGAAACCTCTTGGAAAAACAGCCACTTGAAAGGGCCAGACACAGATAAGGTTCAGGATAATGTCCAAGGATGAGCTTCTGTATCAGCAGTGGTGGCACCTTCATATTCTACTGTCAGAATCTTACTTCAGTTTTGCAGCTAATGAGCAAAGTTAGTATGTAGATTTATTATACATTTATGTATCCTTTACATGCTAATTAAAATCTATACATAACCATTTGTAAAACATCAGTATTAATATTTCTTAATTGTAATGTGTGTCATGTTCATATATTTTTATGCAATGAGTACATTACAGTTTTTTTGCATAGTGATGCAGAATAAATGATCAAGAAGTATGGACTGTTTACCATTCACTTCAGTATCATGAGCATGGTCCTTGCTATGCATGCAATGGCCTATCAGTGGTACACATTATTCAGTAAGGAATTTCACGTTAAATATCCATATCACAGAGTGGGTAATCAAAACACTCTTCAGCTTGAAATGTACCTCCATTTTTTGCAAAGTGTTAATACAAAAGGCACTATTTTAATTCTGAATATGTAAACATATGTGTGTGTATATATCATATATGGGAATTAAGCAGTATGATGTAGCCAGAACAGTGAGCTGAATCAGGCAACCTATATGAAGTATGCGAAGTACGCTTAGGTTAGTTGTGATACAGCACATAGACACCTTTTATAGTGTATCGTCAACACAAGCAAGCAGACAATACAGTAATGACCTAGTTCAAATTTTGGCACAGAGTACAGTTCTTTGTGCATGCATCTGGTGACTGCTGTCTACTGATAATCTCAAATAAAGGGCTGTAATCAACTCCTGCCTGCTCATTAATTCACCTGTTGTTCCCTTTTTATTGAGATAGATATGTAGGTTTTCAAGTGCATTCATTTTCCATCCCATATGGGCATATGTGATCAACTCCACACTAACATCTATGGACGCATACGAATGTGTCATTCAGGATGTGTAAAGACTAGGCGGACCATGGCTCACTGAATCTAATATAAGTAATGTGCTCATTGTATCACTGTTTTAGAGCTCTATCAGTCTGACCACCATAAAACTGATTGCAGTGAAGACATATCAAGATACTGAAGTAGATGACAATCTGTAATTCCTGATCATTTATTCTGCATTTTTAAGCAGAAGAGCTGTAACATAGTGACTGCATAAAATTGTAAGAGGAAGACGCACATTAAAATTAAGAAATGGTGATATATAGATGATGTATCATATAACTTTGAAGAGATCTATATGATGGTTGTATTTACACAACTATGTAATACTTCTACGTGTGACGTTATGCCCAGCTTATATAAGTTGGTTTAATGGTTTATTTAACAATGCTGTCAGCACCTCAGACTATACAGTGTCAAATGGTGGACTGGTAAGTGAATATGAATTAAAAAGGATGTGGAAGGAAGCAACCATGGCCCCATTAGAGGTTCTATTCCAGAGTTTGCCTGGAAGAACTGAGGAAAGCCACAAAGAAGCCTCTTATAATAATGTTCCAGCCAAGATTCAAATGGGATACCTCTTGGAACAGAGGAGTCCTATGTATCATGTATCATCCACACATAATAATATCCATACCACAGTACTATTAAATTAACAAACTGTTCTCGTAATGTTTCTACTTTCAGATTTTATCCCATCTAGCTTTATTTCATAACCTATCAGTGACACTGGGGTTCAAATTCCAAGTACTGTCTAAGGTGGAGGGGTTTTTAATATACAGTACCCTTAAATGCATGCATGAACATACAGTGTGCCAAAGCCAGCACTGAAGGTCAAATGCTTCATATGCAACCACAATATAAATGCAGAACAGTGACAGAAATACAAATATCACCAACATCATTTTATGTACCAACACAGACGGGATTAAAGCACACAATGAAAGGAGGAGCTTAGATAGGATCTTAAAAATATAAACTCATAGGAAGAAGATGCTTTGTAGGTGGCAATACTATTTCATAATACCTGTAATCATCCAATGAAGCATAATGTTGGAAGGATGAAGATAAAAATATGGATACTACCTTAACATAAGAATGATGGTTACATTGTGTATGTGGTATGTATATTCATACAGCTGACAGGAATATAGAAATAAGAACAGCTTTCTTTGCACCTGCAGCAGTTCTAATGCTCGAAGTCTTATTTCTGGTGTCAAACTGGCATCCCCACATAATGTTTCCACCTCCTGCGGTACTGCACTGGCACCACACTGAAGATTATCTTGCATCCTTCTCAGCACTGCAGACAGCAACTGGGATCCTTGAGGTTCAATTCCACACCTTGAATATGTAACACAAGTAATGGAAATACAACAAAATAATCTTCACTTAAAAAGAAAATGTAACATCATGGTTATTTTTAACACATATGTAAGTAACTTGTTTCTTTATATTGAATCCTGTATGGCCTTTTGAAGCTTATGGCCTCTGCATGCTTGAAAAAGGAAACTAATCCATATCTGAGGTAGGAATGCCCACACAGTAAACTTTCTTGATAGACTGATGACAAAGACATATGACTAGCAGAGGGACCTACATGGACTCTAAATTACAGTCGGTGCTGGATATATCTCACATTTACGAAGCTTTAAGTTTGGTTTATCAGAAGTGGGGAAGTGACAAGATATAAAACAATTCAAAACAGACTCATATGGTCTTCAAATCTCAAATGTTTTCAGCATAAGAACATCCTACATTACATGTACATCACCTACTGTGTACACCTGCTACTGCTGTAACCATGGCACAGGATTCATTTTAAGAATACTGTCTTCTGGCATATGTCACCGTGTATTCTGTTAAACAAACAGACTGATGTTTCAAAGGAACATTCTGCGTCTGTCTCTTCAGAATAGGCCGTCTTCTGAAATGTTAGGAAATTTCTACCATATTACATGGTGTCACAGCACTCTTCATAGTGACCATAAATTTCAGAGGAACTTTTAAATTAGGAAACAAAAAAAAAAAAAAAAAAAAAAGTGAAAAGATTGTACAATCTCCTACGTATTCTTGGAGGAATTCTTTTACAAAGTCGCCCACTCCTCTTCCCAGTTTTGTGGGTTACAGTTATCGGCTGAAACCACAGTGTTTTTCTTCTAACCCTTCCAGAATGAACCCCAAATATACTTGTCTATCACGTCCACTGGTTCTACCTAACATGTCCACAGCACCAACTCCAATATACTTTTTTCCAGTGTTCACCTTTTTATTCACATCAACTCTGAATATAATCTGATGAGGTAGTCAGCCATTTCTGCAGGCAAATTTGAAAGAATAATAAGAAGAAAAATAGTAAAATCTGACATGCAAAAAATATGGGCTGGAAAGTATGTCAGCACTTTAAAATATGAGGGTAAAATGAGTAAAATCAAACCAAATCACAGCCCACACCTTGGACACTTACTTGATTTTTTCAATAGCCTCTTTCAGTAAATTATCAAGGCAGTTTTCCACTGTTTTTGAGGATGTTGGTAAGAGGGAGATCAAGATTTTTAGAGAATCCAAAGGTATGTCACTTGTCACAGCTGACTGCAGAAGTTCTTGTACATGCCTAGCCTCTCCCATGGACACATCAAACAACCTAATTGAAAATAATACATAAGTTAGTAACCTCTTCCATGCTGGATTTTTAGAGACACAGAATCTGACTTTTTCCATGTCCACAGCATGACTCAAAAACTTTGGTCCATTAAAAGTCCATGAATAAGTATTCTGGGCTGTCAATGGTCAGCAGAGAGTTCTTTCCACTACAGCAACCATAATTAAAAGATGTGTACAGCAAAAGATATGAAACATGAGCTAACTCATTCACAGCCTGGTCACAAATCTTATGAATACTGGGATATTTAACAATAACTCTTCAACTAAAAAAATTACATGGTATGAATGAAATGGTAATATTATCAAAGATAGTTAATGGGTAAGCATTTGCAAGTATTGTAGCAACTGTGGCCTATTTCAAGGCTCTATTCCAGCATGTGCAGCAGAAAGGAAACAATCTGTTTTCAGACCACATCACTTTAACCTTATTTCTTTCACTCCATTAAAAATTAAACAAAAAGACATGTATACCTGAAAAGATGGTGACCTTGTTGGTTCAAACTTCTGAAAAATTCTAAAGCCTCCAGAGATCTTACAACTTCCAAATGAGCCAACCAGTGAGTCAAAGTTTTTACAGCCTCATTCCATTCATCCCTAGAAAAAGAAAGGGATGAAAGAAATAAAAAGACACAAAATTTGCATCAGAGTGAGACAGAGGAAAAATTAGTTTTCATATTATACATGTCATGAAGCTTTCATGGCAACAGAATTCAAACCTTCTTCGGCTGACAAGTGGTTTGAAAACACAAGCTTGCCACAGAGTCGGTCTCTGAAATGTCAGTTGATTTGAACCACCTGACATGACTGTCAACCTGAGAAGATTTTACTGTATTCAGTTTTCACATGATCACCATCATGCAGATGTGATTATCACATTTTGTTTGTTCATTCTTTCATTCAGTCTTTGATCTTTCTTTCTTTTCTATGACCATTCATTTCCTTCTAAAGTATATAAAATCCTATATCACAAGGATATACAGAAACATAAAAAATGTAAGTACAGTAGAACCCTGTTAAGAAGCCTTTCAAGGGACCAGAGGATTAGGGACTCCTTAAGCGGGAAGACTTATTAAGAGGGAAGCTTATTAAAAGCAATAGGATTTCGGGACTTTAAAAATCAGACGTCTTACAGTAGAAAACTTCTTATGCGAGGACTTCTTATCTGGGTTCTACTGTAATTAGAACTATAAACTAAATAACTAACCAAAATACCTACGTAATTGAAGAATTGCCTTTTCAGAATATGTAAAGTGAATATGTAAGTATAATTAGGATCTGTATACAGCTACAAATCAGAGTACATACAACAGACTCTGCACACAGGCATTAGTACACCTAATTAGGTAAGCTCCATTGAAAGAGCTGCATCATATGTTTAAACATTCATCAACAGTGTAGAGAACTTTATGTTGCTTTCACCTTCCAGCAGCTCCTATAAATACATCGTCATAACAATGAAATGAGCAACTTATAAGGTGTGATTACTATATCAGATTTTGCTTAAGAAGGGGAAACCACACGTGCAAAGTTTTCACTTCACATCAGGTGTGAAAAATTGGTAAAACTTGAAAATATGGTAATTATTGCATTGCATCAACTGGTCTCTGATGTGAGGTTTTTGACATGGGGCCAAAACAGCATCAAGTCCCCCTCTTATTAGGCAAATTCTCAATTAGTATGTATGTATGCTTTACCAATTTTTCACACCTGATGAAGAGAAAACTTTGCATATGTGGTTTCCGATCTTCATCGTCTTCTCCACAAAAATGTCAATCAGGAAGACTAAAGGAGAAACTTCTGGGGTTTTCCTGTGGTCACTCATTAGGCTTGGCATTGAATATTACTGCCACCTCTCCTAGCCTGAACACCACTACATGTACGTTCTTCATAACTACTGAGGACAAGGCATCTAGTGTTACCAATGGAAATCCTAATTCACAATGACCCAACAGAGGCAGAATATCAGTTATGGAATTGTGAACACCAATTATCAAAGCTAACTGCAATCACTGTTCTGATTAACAGTCATTTGTATCAATGTACGAGTATGCATACTGTCTGCTGTTCTGCTATTAGCAACACATGTACTGCACTTTGGCAACTTCTTCACCTGGAAGATAATAGGATGCACACAGTCTGTTGATGCTGACCAGGTACGTATCTGCATCCGATGCACAGCACTCGCAACAAAAATATACACCAAATTAGTTGTACGGTAGGAATCCTGTCTTACCCTTCCTCATCCAGTGGGTGAATGACCTTCAGCTGACAATATTCCTTGGCTTGGGTAACAATGGCTGTTCTGCATTCTGATGAGATAATATCCACTCCACAATCAGAGAAGCATGTCCCCTTAACAAAGTTAACCACATGTGCTGCTGCCATTTTGTTGAAATATTCAGCACACACCTCATACTGTTGAAGCCAGTCTTTGGTTGACAGACGATCGCAAGCATTTGAAATCTGATGAAGTCATAATACAAAATCATACAATTCTTATTTTTTTTTTTTTTGTGGTTCTGTATAGGTCTCTCTGTGCTGAGAAATAAGACAATTCAGACAATTAAAAAGTAAACCGAAACTAACATAATACAAAGTCTGGTACTGGAATTTCTTCCACATCAGAGTAACGGTTTTTTTTTTTGTCAAGACCCATTTCTTCCAGAATGCCATAACACCAAGTGTAATGGCTGTAATACAATAAAACATTCATCAGAGCCAAATCTGAGAACACAGAGCGCACCATACATAGGCATACATAAGTGAGTTTGTCAAGAAAACAGAAGAGCCGTCATACTGCACATTACAGCCTTCACTCCCCTCTCTGATTACAGGGTGATATGAAACTGTAATGACAAATATCTTTGCTACACAAGATCCACATCTGTTTAACACAACAATCCAAAAAACGTTTCATGTTTACTGCTCACAATAATTTACCTTGAAGAACTCCTTTTGAGCCCAAGCAGAATACAGTTCTCCTGTCTGTATCATATACTTGATGGATGCTGGCATACTCTTCAGCAATTTGACAATAAGTCCTATGTTATTTCTTTCCAATGCAGGCAGAAGAACTTCCATGAGACTGTTTGATGGATCCACCATCTTTTTGTAATCTATGTCTAAGAAAAGCAAGTAATATTATTACTTCATCTTATTAAGTATGAAAGATATCAATCCTTCAACTTGACATTTACATTAAAGTCAGTCAGTCAAACAGGGTATGAGCATGGTCCAACTATTCAAAAATAATAGAAACTGGGGACAAATAATGCTTTATGATGACAGAGTTGAAGTGTCTGAACTGTGCAACACTTCAAGAGATTTAGTTGCTATCTCAGTACAGGGTGATTCTAAATTATCTGTAAACTTTTGAAAAAGGATAGCACAGTCAGTTCAATGTCTGGGCTATAGGCTGGGTGATTGAAGAATCATGGTTCAATTCCCTACTTGGGCAAGCAATTTTTCTTTCCTCCAAAGTATGCAGACCAGCTCTGTGGCCCTCCCAGCCTCCTATTCAGTGGATATCAAAGGCTCTTTCCCCAGGGGTATAGCAACTTGTGTGAGAAACAGACTACTTACCTCTACAAAAGCACCAAGGTTAGGAATGTGTGCAATCATACCTTCACTTCCCTATATGCCTTACAGCACAGTGATTAATTAAGCACATAGACATGTACAACTGTACCTCCATTGTTTTAAGAGGAGGAGGAGGAGAAGAAGGAGAAGAAGAAGAGGTGGTGGCTGTAGTATTAGTATTAGTATTATTATTATTATTATTGGTAGTAGTAGTAGTAGTAGTAGTAGTAGTATTAGCAGTAGTAGTATGGCCTTGAAATGAAACCCAATAAGTAACAATAAACACTATGACACTTCTCTTTACACTCTACAAATTTTATTATTGTATAAAGATTAGTTTTTGTAGAATAAATTTTTAAATGTGTTACGATTAATTATAAGCACCTTGCACTGTCATAATGTGACATAATAACCTGTGCTTATTGCTGGACTGATTTACTTACCAACATTTAACAGGTTTCCATGTTTTTAATGGTATTTAAATTATCACTCAACAAGATAACATGATCAGTGTAGACCGAGGCTGGTAAGTCCCATTAAATTCTAATCCCTCCCAATTACTTAGACATTAGTAATAGCATATTTTAAAACAAAGCTGAACTGCAACATTATTTTTCATACTATTCAGATTAGGAACTGCATTAGACAAATATCTAATATATACTTCACTACATGTTTGGCAACACATTTTAACCTTTTAAAGACCCGTGTTTGCGCACGCAAACACATGTAGGAAAATACCTCTACAAAATCATTTTATGTATTTAAGCAATGAGGAAATTTACTGCATTTTTAAGACACAATGCACATAATCTTTGCTTTATCTTCCACAAAATGCCAGTTACTTCATAATTTTATCTTTTTCTGTTCAAATAATATGTCTTTCCTAAACCACGTGCTAAAATTTAAATACCCAGCCAGTCGTTTAAAGGTTAATTAGACTAACCAGTGTACATAATTCAACGAGAATGTTGTACAATATTTTGTAATGTAAAGTGCCATTCAGAGCAGTAGAATTTGCATACTAGGTGATGTTGCCTTGACTTTCCGTAGAAGCTTGATGTGTTCCTTAGGTGTTAAGCTGTATGTGATATAATCCTCTGCAATGGACTGCAGCACCATGTAGTAGAGCAGCAGCAACTGATGGTCAGTTCCCTCTATGCTTGGAAATGCATACTGCATCAATCTATAAGCATAAAATAATTACAATTGCAATAATTACAATCTCATCACAGCTAATACCTTCATCTATATTTCTGTTAATTATTCTAGTCCTTCCTCTACAGCGTTATTAATCATGCTGGTCTCTACCTACCTAAGCAATGCAAACAGTCTACCTGTAGTGTGGAAGCTTGTACGATGATAGGATGATGACTGATGAAGAGGATCTACAGTTTAGCATCGACCACAATCATGATAAAGCCTGATACTCCTCACATTCGTAAATGTTTTAGCTGTCACATGGGAGGGAAAGGAAAGGCATACATCCACACTGGGTCTGACCAGTTTTAAACTCAAGACACTTGCCACAAAATCCAGTGACTTAGCAACAGATCATCAGGCAAAAATATTCCAATAACTGACACGCATGCATGCGTGCACACACACAAACATGGATGTTTCCATTATGCCCACCATCATCATTACCATTAGCACCATCATACTTGCCAACATATCTCCATGCCCATTATCACTGTATCATCCTCATCCCTACTGGTATTGTTATCACTGTCCCTGATATAATCAACATAATTCTCACAAATACCATTGTCACAGTAGTAGTAGTAGTAGTAGTTAACAATAATAATAATAATAATAATAATAATAATAATAATATGCTCCATTTGCCTGTTACAGGTACAACACAACACAATTTTCTATTTCAGCGATTTTCACATGATCCACAATTTGCATGATGCTCACATGGACAGTTTTTAATTTCTTTACAAACAGCTTACTGAACAAAGTATTGGCACACAATGTAACACACACATCTTATTTAAAACACTTCTAAATACAGTAGAACCCTGTTAAGAAGTCTTTCAAGGGACCAGAGGATTAGGGACTCCTTAAGCGGGAAGACTTATTAAGAGGGAAGCTTATTAAAAGCAATAGAATTTCGGGACTTTAAAAATCAGACTTCTTACATGGGAAAACTTCTTACGCAGGGACTTCTTATCCGGCTTCTACTGTATTGTGAATATTTAGTGAAGTACAAGGAAAATAACTGTTCACTATGTGCAGCTTTGCAACAAACTTTAATCTGCAACAAATAAACACCAAGGCCAACACAATTTGCAAAACTGCAAACAATATATTTACAGCACATCCCTACATCCCTGCAGATACTATGAATTATTCTATGTAGCAATATTAGTGACCTGAAGACAGATTTTATACGAAGGACTGATTTTACAACACTGTTCTTTGTAGCATAAAGAACAGATGGCTTGTGTTGAGTTTCGATACATGTTGCTCATAGGTAATTCAGTGACCATGTAATAACTGACTGGAGGGGTTGTTTAGTTTAAAATATCAAAGGGTGATTATGTATGGCAAACAGGGAAAAACATGGATAAGCACGTAAGCAGTTGTAGCCTATTTGAGGGCATTATTTGCCTCTCAATTTACATATTCATACATTCGCTATGCAACAATGCTATGTAAACTGCACAGGTCATTCAGTAACAATAAAACATAACAGAATGATTAAAAAAATGAGTCAAAAAGTATATGGATGAAAGAAACTGTGGCAGATTTTAAGGTACTGGAATTTTCTTGTAGGAAATTCAGATAAAAAGGACTGGTCAACATCAGATTAAGCCTGACAATTCTATAATACAAACAAAATGTTATAATTACATGCATACAAATATATATATATATATATTATTACATTAACCCTTCAAAGACTGAGACTGATCTGAATTGTTTTTAAAGGTTCAGTTCGTACCGCACAGTAAGCACTCTCCATCTTGGTTAATGCCGTGTACAGAAATAATCACTGTTTGTTCTGAGATACATACAAAACACATAAATTCACTGTGTGGGCAAACGTAGAATTTTTGAATGCTAAACCTTGTGGTACATAAAGAAACCACTAAGCATTAAAGGGTTAAAAGCAATGGATGCAGAGGGTACCTCTGTTCGGTTACCTGATCTGCCAGACAAGATGACAACCTTGTGAATTTGAAGTGTAAGTGTTGAATATTACAACATGTTTGTGTTCAATGTTTTATTCTGACACACTGCGAGAATGTAAAATACTTGCTATCCTCCTACAGTAAAACTGGGTACCTAAATAATTGTTACCTATCACACACAAAATGTGGTGATGTCTTCAGAAGTTCAGACAACTGTGGATTAGCCAGGTGTGCCATCAGCTCTGAGAGCTCGGTGTCATCACTGCTTAGCAGTAATGCAGTCAGATGTCTTGCTGTAACTTCTCCCAGGGGAACACCATGCCGGGATCCAAGCCTCACAGCAAAGAAGAACTTTTCTATATCAACAGTCCTGTAGAAGAGATGCAAATGCAGTCACAAAATTAAAACAATTACACAAACCACATCAACCCTTTCACACTGTGCACTGACTACAGTCAACATGCAGCGTGCAGTTGAGAATACCAATGGCGGCTAAAGTCAACACCAATAACATGCACAGTAATGGCGGCTATTTAAATTCTCAGCTTATTCAGAGTGTCTCCAGGCATTTAATTCCAACGTCAAAGGGTTAACCCTTTCTGGTCCTATATTTGAGCCCAAAGAAAATAAATTTAATCTGACAGGTTGTCATATAATAAAAGAAATGGGCCTCAAAAACCTACTGAACAGTTTGGCACATGGAAGTTTAGTTGCTTGTGGGTATAACAAATAAAAATAGGTGCAGTATATGTGAACCTCACTGAATTACTTCTTCATTCGCAATTAAAAAAACTAAAATGTACTTTTGAAAAGTGCAAAAATGCCTCTATCAACAATATGTGGTTAACATGTCCCTACACAAAAGTTCCTGATACTGTTTTATTAATGCATCAACAATTCAAATTAAGGCATCACAATGACTGATGTCAGAATGTGCAATGGAGAAACAAAAAGAATTATTGTATTCCTAAAGGAGGCGAACCTGAAAAACATTTTTTGGGCCCAGGCAGGGGAATTTCAATTCAAATGACAAAAAAATTACTGGAATTTGGGCTAGATCTTAATAATCTTCCTGTTACCAGAGAGACAATATGAACAAATGCGGGCAACAGAAGTCACTACATCTCTGAACAGTCCATGGCAATACTTAAAAGCCAGTAATGTTTGTGCAGTGAAATTTACGCATGTTAAGGGTTTAGCTCTTCGTCCGAGAACTGCATCAGTGCAAAAGCTTCACACAGGCTACCTAGAAAATTTAACAGCATACGGACAACAAATAATTAAACTACAACAAAAATATAATTACCTCTTAAGACAAATGTGTATCACATATGGAACCCCAGTCATCTCTGATATGCTGACAAACACTACAATTGATACAAAAGGAGCAAAACCAGTACTTGTCAGTAAAATGGGGCAAGAAAAATTGGGTTTTAGTTCTGGCTGATGGACACATTTGTTATTCCGAGAAGAAATAAACTTCCAAAATAAAGACTTTCTACTGGAGTTATATTTAAATACAATAAGAAAGAGCAGATGACAGAAAAACACATGGGCAAATGGCTAATAGAACCCTGGGGCAGACAACTAAGTTCTCTCACAAAGAAATTAGGACTGCTGGCTTTTTATGCTTTCAAGAGTCTCTAAGAGAGAAAGTGGCAACTCTACCTTTGTATCTGAACACATATATAGTGATCACACCGGGAAGCATGACCTCTCAGTGACAGGTTCTTGATGTGGTAGTTAACAAACCATTCATATGTTGCCCATATGCTATCTGGTACAGATTTTTATTCAGGTCATTACAGTAAAATGTGTGTTACCTGAAGAAATCAGGTGCTCACCAAGGCCTGGGACATGGGTACATGACTGAGACCTGCTGCAAATATGGCTCCTGTTTATTTTGCATCAATAATAAAAATTAATCTTCTGAGAGTTTTCTAGAAGCATCCTACTGCACATTATCTGGAGCCAGAGAGCTATGTTCATATTTTCACAACATATTTCTGTAATACCTGTTCATATTATTTCACTTACATCTGCAGTGTTCATTGTAAATGCATTTACTTACATGGCCAGGCCAAGGATTGAGTCCTGCTGGTACTGCGTATCATGTACAAAGCGCTGTAAATCAACTCCACATTCCAAAGCTTGTAACTGCTGTCCTTGCTGGAAGTCCACCAGTATGTTTTGGTATTTCAGAAGTAACTGAGCCCATGCTTCTAGCTCATGTTTTGAAGCTAGTCCAGTCATATGTTCTACTAACTGTGAAAAAAAAGAAGAACAAAACATATGTATATACACCATATTTCTCCTTCAAGTTTTACAATCATATGAAGCAACTAAACAATTACTCTTTTTATCTTAGTATTTAGTGTCTTGGGAAGTGGACAGGAAGCATTTCATGAATTCATTCTTCTATCAATTTCATTACAAACTGCATTTCTGTTTCACAAGTCTTTCTGTAATTAACTGCACAATTGGTTTTATTGCTCCTACATGTTTCAGCTAAAAACCAGAGCCATCTTCAGGGAGCTAAAGACATGTACAGCATGCTATGCAGGTTGGCAGTTACAAATGGTCAAATGTTTGTACATATTAGTGTTGTTCATAAATATATTAAAACCATATTATAATTATAATACAAATGAAATATTGAAGTTACATAAAATGTAGTACTCAAACATCTGCTGATGGTGAATTTGTCTCTGGTTTTTTGTAGAGTAGAGCTGTGTAAACATTTGTAATGTTGAAATGAGATTTATACATTTTAAAGTTAATATTTATGTATATGAGAAAGAAGAAATTAATGATACATACCCCAGGTTAGATAAGCAGGATGCACTCCACAAAAGCATATGCTGTACTAAGTAGGCTTGTAAACAGGTTTCTATTGATCAATATGAAGTCAACTCATACGTGTGTGAGCAGAATGTCATGCAGAAGATGTCTGTGGTTTTCAGCCAAAAGATGTAGGACGAATAAAACCAGAGTCCAGCAGAGACAGTACCATTATAACAAATTTGTAAGTTTCTTGCACTGGAAGCTACTGCATTTCCTCCCTCATCTCTTTTTCCCCTCCTCATCACTTGCATTGTGATCACAGCTAAAGCCATCAGAACTTGTCTTTTGATTATAGGTGGACTGGATAGACTGTTCAACACTAAGAAAACTGTCAAAACTACTAGGACAATGCATGCTACCTGGCAAATCCTCACATTCATTATTTTCTTCATTTTCTTTGGCACTTATTGCACTTAATTTCAGCAATTGTTTTCATGAGTATTTTCTCTTATTTTCACCGATATTTCACCCCAGAACATGGATTAGAAAATGAATTGCATAAAAAAGACAAGACAGATATTTTAAATGCAGGAAACATGTGCTTTCAAAACCCAACTTTCACAGCAGTACACAGCACATACAAAGGTTACTGTTTCCATAAACAGCACTAGCAACCCTCATATGATTACTAGTACATTAACATACTTTTCAGAGTGACTCACACATACTAGCTGTGGCTTATCCTCTGTACAGTCCACAACAGAAAAAAAAACTGACTCAGCTAGACATTCACAGAGATAACCAAAATTCGGCAAGGAATACACTCAGTGTGCATGCACGTACAGCTGAATTTTGGGTGCCTCTGCAAGGTCACCATGGTGTGCGGAATTTAATATTTCTTGTCATGGACAGTACTTGCTGGTAGCCAAATGTTTGCAGCAGCTTGTGAGGAGCTTGCAGAATATGTTGGAAGCAATGAACAAAGAAAAACCTGAGGCACCAAACTGTTGACATCATGCACAAAATTAACTGACATTTCAACAAAGCTATGTGCAGAATCCATTGAACTCAATTTTTAACCTTTAAACGACAGAGTTGCTATTTAAATTTTAGAGCATGGTTTATGAAAAACATGAGTATTATCTGAACAGAAAAAGATAAAATTATGAAATAAACAGCATTTTGTGAAAAATGAAACAGAGATTATGCATCATGTCTTAAAAGTGCAGTAAATTTTCTTGTCGCCTAGACATATAAAGCGAATTTCTAGGGGCGTTTTTTACGTGTGTTTGCATACCAAACATAGGTCATTTAAAGGTTAATAATAAAATGATTTTTTAAAATGCTAAACTGTACGACATGTGCCTGTATCACAGACTAGTATTTGGACTTGAATATTCACTGATTATAAGAAACAATTTTCCATAAACAATAAAATCCATGTTCTCAAAACTTTCTACTGTAGTTAGTAACTTTTCCCTTCAGACTAGTGACATCACATATGACATTAGAAGAGTTAAAGGCAACCTAATGAGCACTGCAATCACAACCCACAATTACAATTAAATAATAACTTCATTTCTTATTATCATCAACATTGTTCTTCAGAGGCCTATTTGTACATAAACCAGTGACAACAACTCAATCCAGCTGCACATAGTTTCCCTGAAGTATTTAGAGAACTTTCTTTTCACTTGTCTTACATTAAAGGCCAGAAGATGTTAGTTTTGGGATGACATATTTATTTCACAGCACGGAAAGAGCTGATGTGGTACGAGCAAATGATTGCCTTACTTCATACCTCATTCGGAGTAAAAAGGTAAACATTTCGTTCTCTGGTCCTGTCTTCTACTGAAGTACTGTGAAGCTGTTTGTAACCTTGAATAGCACAATAGTACATAGCCAGCTGCAGTGCTATGGATGTACATGGCATCTTGTTGAAACAACAATCAGACAACGTCAGATCCTGTAGTGGGAGAATATGTCCCAGGCCCAAACAGCTGTCTTCAGCCAGAAACTGCTCAGCAAGCTGCAGTAGAACTGCAAACACAGCAAATCATGCAACTGCCCTACATTCGGTACCTTTGCAACTTCTTACAGCTGCAGGCCTGAAGACAAAATGTGGAGCTGCAGTATGAATCTCATCTGTCTTGCTTCTCACTCATCTTTATGCTTCATTCAGATTTATCATCCTACAGATTACTTAAGTATTTTACACCACCAATTATCACAGTTCTGTGTGTCTTGCAATGCGTTTTTGTCCCCGTGAACCATCATCAAGTGCAACTTACATATATCTAATACAACACATTACATACGACCATTCTGTAAAAATCTCAAAGTGTCACTATCACTCATTAATGAAGACAAAAGTTCTTTCATTAGTGCCTTCTCTTGCGTAGCACTTTATCCGCTAGATGTGTATATCAAAATGCCTTCCCTGTAAAAGCACTCTGCATACTCACTGTAAATGTTTAGATAATATAAATAACATTAAAACATATTTCACTTTATATGCAAATTAATTACTATTTTCAAAATGATGATGGTATATGGGAACCAAAATACGTACTGCAAAACAAATAAAAGTGTGACTGCTCATGGTATGAAAACATCAGAGACAAAGACTGTTAAGTACCACATCACATGTGCACTTTCACACCTCAAATTTAAAATGTATACAAAGACATCACACCTAGCAAAATAACCGATTACAAATAATAAATTACCACAAAACCGAACCCCAAGACTGAAATCAACTGAATCTTTCAACTACTGCCAATAACACTTAAATAAATATGCAAACGAAACGTCTTTTTCAGATGGTATCTGTGTGCTGTCTACATGCTGGAAGACACCAACCATAAATTATAAACAAACAAAACATTACTACACAGTAGGGTAATCACAGGAGACTGGGCAAGCTTTCAGTTATGCACTTTTAGTTCTCACACTAGTGACTTGTTCAAAATTAGTGAGCTTTATTCAAGCATTGCTTAAGACATAACACATATATTTTATGGATAGCAACAATATTTATTCAAGATATTTTTCTATCAGAATACTTAGTGACATTCAAAAGTGGACCTTAAATTAAGAAAAGTAAATTAAACTTTCACAAGCTAAACTCGTAACAACCACAGTGCAGTGTATAACTGGCATTAGAACTCAAATTAGTTCCAGCGAATACACAAAGATGAACACCTTAAACAAAGAAAATGTGTTACTAACCAAAGCAAAGTTACGGGAAGTTCACGTATGCACATTTTCTATTTAGCAAACGGCTAAGCGAAGTTACCATTAGTGCAGTCAGTGAAGGTCCCTTCTGATGCCGTACCCTGCAGCAGGATGGTGCGAAGCAGTGCCTGGCTAAGCAGCACAATTGGATTGGAAATGTCTGGTTCTGAAAACCTGTCATATTGTGTGCTGAAAGAGCTGATATGGCATCCAGGTGCCAGTGAAGAATAGAATGCTGGAAACCCTTGTGACATGATGAGACAATTCCTCTCCATTATTTCAGCATCTGACATGTTTCTCTGCATCCAACTGAAACATATTAATAAATATTACTGTAAACTGAGAACAAAGCTGCAGTATGTACCTGATATTAATATTACATTCATTTAAATGCATTGCAAAGTCAGCAGCAGCTGCATAAAAAAGGAAATCTGACCAACAAAGAGCTGTGCAGAAATCTCTGAAAAACATCACAGCAACATACAAACAGTTGTATCATTACCATGAAAGATGTGACAGTTTTCTTCTTTTAATATGCTCTAACAACCACAATTCAGAGTCAGCCGTTTAAGAAAAGTCTGAATGTAAAAGGCTTTCTGTGACAACAAACATATAAAATAGCTGAAAACCTGTTCCAATATTTATCAACTGCAACAGATCAATCTAATTAAGTTCAGTCAACAAAGAACACTAATGATTAACGATATTAATGATGTTCAAATTCATTAGAAAAACTTAGAAACTGAAGGCAGAGCATAAGAAACCAGTGCTTCTAAATTTTGCTCTGTCAAGGTTCATCTATACTTCCACTTGCCAACCTGCATACTATTTTCTCAAGATCTTGACTCAGTTTACAACCAAATCTTCTATTTTACATGTTGTCAGCATTGCGTGTGGCAGGAAGCAGACTGGTGTAGTGGCATTACTCTAGATTTGTATTTGGCAGACACTGAGTTGAGGATCAGATCCTTTACTTCTGGAATACAAGTCTTGAGTACTATCATGTTACCACTACAATAACCTGCTTAGTAAACTTTGGTTTATACATCCTGTTGTGAATTCATACAGTGAGAGAGAATAATACACAGACTGTTGTTCACAACTCAATCTTTATAATTAACCATCACTTAGTACTACGTTTTGGCCTTAATAACAGCCATCATCAGATACTACCACTTAAGAACACCTTGAGGAAAAATACTAGTGCACAAACAACAGGTATTTTTCCTTGACGCATTCTTAAACTGTAGCACCTGACGATGACCAATATTAAGGCCGAAACATGTTGTACTAAGTGATGATTAATTATAAACACTAAGCTGCGAACAATGGTCTGTGTACTATTTTCTCTCACTGCTTGGTAAAATTCTCAACCAGGGTAGCAGCTATACTGACTGAAGTTTTTCATTATTTCAGTCTCTCCACGTCGTGACTTCATGAATAGTACCTTCAAACAGGTCATGCAGTCTTCTTTATATCTTCAATAATACTATGTCTTCTCGTTTGATGCTATATAACCCCAGCACTGAAACTGTGTCAAAAATTGCTTCAATTTCATCCAATTACCTTCATGTTGACATTCATACTAATACACGTTCACAATTTCTCATATAATAAATAAATATACCAGCACTAATACACATTCACAATATCTTGCATACAAATAAATATAGCATTATTTTTATTGTACCTGAATGTAGTTTTCCAGAAGCTCTTATTGCCTATATTATTGAGAAGTCTGTAAGTTGCATTTTTGGTAATTTCTCTCCACTCTTCTACAACATGCACCGGTCCAGGAAACTCCCTACTTGGGGAAATAGGCTGTAAAATAAATAAGCACCAAAAGTGCGAGATGTGAGTACAACTTATTTTGTGCCTGGATACTGGAGATTGATGGACAGGGAACTGGCAAGAACAGGTGTTGCATATCCCTTCACAGGACATAAAACAGGCTGCAAAGGGTTGCACTGAGGACCAATGGAGAATGGATGAACAGAAAAACCAAGAATATGGCACTCTACATCACTGTGCAACACACAAAAACTTATGGAAATGAAAATACCTAATCTTAGCTAATTTTGGGGTGCTGAACATGAAAATGACATTAAGAATTCACTCTGGTTTCCCATTTATGGAAGGGATCTCATAAGAACAACTTACCGCTCAGTGGACGAGTAGAGCGCTCACCTCACAGACTGCTACTTCTGTATGGTGCTTCCTATTCAGAAAGGGATTATCAAGAAGAAAAAGTGGACAGCGGAGTAACCAAATATACCATTGGCTATTCATCCAGTGCCTCAGTGTGAAGGTCTGCCTATTCCAGAAACCCCAGACAGTTTTTCTTTAGACTCAGATGAGGAAGAGGAGAATACAGCCGTAGAAACACCACAGCCATCTACTTCAAAAGATCTGGAATTTTTTCTGAACGTAACCTCTGCTGAACCACACAAGATCACACAGAAAGTACTTTCTGACCTCATCAGACATCTTGACTGTTGAGGAATAAAGCAGAACTGTTGTCTTCTGGATGACACTGTGAAAGTGACAGCATTTCGCTTCCGCCAAAAAGATTTTGAGCAGTTCTTCATAACACAAGGTGAACTCAGTGCTTGTATGAACATCGAGGATCTGATGGCAGCAATGTACATCAGGTACAATCGGGAAGAATGGCGACTATACATAGACTCTTCCATGCATAGCCTAAAAGCAGTGTTGTTGCACAAGGGCAACATACTGCCTTCAATCCCTGTTACCTATGCCATCCACAAACAGGAAACATATGAAAACATGAAGGAAATTCTCAGCTGCATGAACTACAAGACATATCAATGGCACATTTGCTGTGATTTGAAGGTAATTGCAATTTTTATGGTACTGCAAAAGGGGTACACAATTCTGTTATTTCCTGTGCGAATGAGATAGTCTGCCAGAAGGGTTCACTACAGCAACGAGAACTGGCCTCATTGTAAATCACATACACCTGGAACAAAGAACGTAGCTCACAGCCTCTTGCAGATCCATGTAAAGTGTTGCTTCCACCTCTACACATTAAATTGGGCCCCATGAAAAATTTTGTGAAGGCACTAGACAGAAATGGCCCAGCATTCTCAATCTTGTGTGAGAAATTCCCAAGGCTTAGTACAGAGATTAAGGCAGGTGTATTCATTGGCCCCCAGATACGTCAGCTCTTCAGAGACCCTCAATTTGATCTCATTCCTAGTGATAACGAGAAGGCAACCTGAAATGCATTTAGTCATGTTGTGACTGGTTTTCTAAGAAATGTAAAAGCCGTCAACTTCAGGAAGCTTGTGGAGAATCTTATAACTTCTTATGAGAAGCTTGGCTGCAACATGTCACTCAACATGCACTTCCTCCATTCACACTTGGATTCCTTTCTGGTTAACTATGGTGCCTTCAGTGATGAACACCGTGAGCGTTTTAACCAGGACATCTCAGCGATGGAGAACAGATACAAGGGCAAATGGGGTGCTGCCATGTTAGCTGATTACTGCTGGACAGTGAAGAGGGATGCTCTGGAAATTCAGTACAAATGACAAGTGAAAAGGCACCTCGTTTAATTCATGAAGTTCACTGTTATGTCCTGCTTCCATACAAAAATATAATCAAAACTTCTTTTCAACCAGAGTCAATCCTGTAATTTAAATGCCAGTTTAATGTTCTGCATTGCAAATTCTATTAAATAAACATATTTTTGTTTCTGTAGCAGGACACAACCCCAAATTTGTTGCAAAGTGTACTGAGACAAAAGCACATGAAGGGCTTCCTTCAGCTGCCCTCTGATAAATGATTTAGGGACATATGGGGACTGATGACAAACCAGTCATGACAATTAGCAGTACAGAATACTACTACTTGAAGTGACACCTATTAAAACTAGGACTAGTAAATAGTTCCAGGTATGACATGTGTCATAACAAAGAAGACACATTTCACAAAACCAGCAGACTACTATAAAGCCCCACTCAACAAGATACCATGCCTCATATGAGATGCATACAGGTGGAGGGGTTAAACTGTAAGATCTATAACATAGTGACAACTGGACATTGTGCAGAGATCGGTTAAACTGTAAGATCTATAGCATAGTTACAACTGGACATTGTGCAGAGATTGGTTAACACCCACATGTTTTTAATTTAATCTGATCTAAGATACATGCCAGTACTAATGTTACTCTGTTCAAGCTTGTCAAATCAAGTTTGGGTTTGTCCCCAAATCATTACATCTGACATCAGATAATTTGTCTTTGTTTGTAAACATCAGTACATTACAATCATGTCCACACTCCAGTAACATTCAGCTGCTCAATTCTCTGTAAATTCCAATGTGTAATCATGCCTGAACTTTTGTTACCCCATTTTTGAGTCTGGGATATCCTGACTGCAATAATATGGTAGCAGTTGTCAATTCTATGGCATAGTGCCTGCCATGTTTGTAACTGCTTGCTTATAAACAACATTAAACACATAATGCTCAGGTATGTTTATGATCTGTTACAATACCAAATGCCTGGTTCCAGTTGCCATTAACTCTCATTACAAGACAAAAATCTTGTGGCAAGAGAACACTACTGAATACGCTGAGAACAGACTACTGGCAACAAAGTACAATGCCTCATGATGGACATCTAACTTACATAGACCGTGTACATACTGTGTTCCATTCCGAATACTAAATAATATAAATGCCTTCAAATTACTTATACATTTAGAAATGACAAACATTTTTCTCTATTTTCATTTTTTCTGACATTCTGTGTCTGCTGGAATTTATAGCAATGTTTATTCCAGGGACAAAATTGTGCACACAAGCCACTTTTCTAACTCTGAATATAAACACGATGATCTTTGCATTGTTGCTTTCTATTTTCCTCCTTATAAGCATTGAAGGCAAACAAAATAAAGCAACAAGTTTACTTCTGTATTGACACAGTGCAAACAGGTTATAAAACTTAATAGGTCAAGTTACTAACATCTGTGTAACTACTACTCACAGTTGTATGTCAGTATCATAAGTGACAATAAGGAAACATGTGGCAGTACTCACTGATGTCAGAGCATCACAGAACTCTTCCTCTTCTGTGGATGTAGTGTCATCTTTCATTTGTTTGTAGATCATGTCATTTAGGAGTTGCATTTGTAGGGAAGACCTGTAGTCACAAACTTCTTTGTCAAATTACTTCTGAACAGTACAAAAGTCATTAAGGTATAAAATGTATACACTGCCAGTCTAATACAATGAGGGAAGACTGTGGCAATATCTGCAAACCTTCAAACACTTATGTTAACATACGATGCTAAAATCCAGTACACAATGTCACTGACTTCTAAAGTTCACAATGATCCCTAAGTCCCCTCCTATGAATATTTCATCTTCTCCCACTCTATAAACAAGCTATTTGTGACATAATTGTTACAACAATAGTAGGACCCCATGAAAGGGGTCTACATTCTGCCTTTGTTATCACAGCTTAAAAATCTCTCTCCAGCCTTCTCTACTAAGGAAGTGATAGTATTGACAGGGCACGCTGAATTGCCAGATGCTGTAGACATTAGATGGTTTCACTACACACTGCAAAATTAATATGGCCAACATCTCTCCTGACAAAAGTATGAAGTGCCAAATGACTGCAAGGTAAGTACCAGTACTTTATAGGTTGTCTAATGAAATTGTTTCAACTTAAAAATCCATTAAGATAAAAAGATGATCATGAATGGTAAGTTGCTTGGTATTTGTATGGTTGCAGCCAACACTTCATTAAAGTACCACTCAATAATGTACCTAAAGAGTGTAAGGAAAACCACAAAACCTTCAGTTACTAGTAATATGACCTGTGACTGGCCTCCTATACAAACCTTGTATTAACAAGAACCTCCATCACATCCACAGGACAGTACAGCAGAGCAAAGGCAAGGAGATCACAGCGCAGCTGAAGGTTATTAAATTCATGACATTGACCCAACTTCTGTACCACTTGCCAGCCAATGGTATGGCTTTTTGATACCAACTGCTGGCATATCTCTGCACAGAACTGGTAGTCACATGCCTATATGACACAAAACATCACATGAGACAAAAAACCGTGAATGTATGCACATGTGGAAAAACACATACACACAGACGCAACTCAATCATTCAGTGTTTTGGAACACAGACAAGGCAACAACAAATCTTAACTAAATAATAACAACAATTTCCTTAATTTATACTTCTCTTGATGTCATTCTGAGTATCCTTTTTGTTTGCTATTCTCGTTCCCAGGTCAGAAATACATTTAAATCAATTAACACCTGCTGAATTACAAACATACATAATACTAAACATAGGTAGGAATGTAATGATTGACAAAGTCATAATACAAAAATGTACTAAATAATTTGAATATGTCTCAGAATTTAAGTAACGACATACAGAAATAAGGTTCTAGATAAAATCAAGAAAAAATTATGTTAAGGAAATGCTTATTATTCATTTCCAAAAGTGTTATTGTCCTATCTCCTCTTAATTACACTTACACCTTCTTATACTAAGATTAATACGTGCAAGCATACACACACACCCGTTTAATATGACTCCACTTAAGAAGTTTTTCCCACTTAAGACATTAGAATAACTTAGAAGCAAAATTTTCCCATGTGATTAACAAGTTTTCCCCTTTAACAAATTTCTTGCCAAAGAAACACAAAATGTTGAACCATGCAATCAAATTTTCAACCTTCCAATACATTCTTCATAACAAAATCTTAAGCAAGTATCACCAGTTCCTGTTCCTACAATGTGATTCAAAAATAAAGTGACAAAATTATGCACTCAATTGCTAAAGGTTCATCTACATGGTCATTTCCACACATGTCCATTTCGTGCTGCATGGCATACATGGCTTACTCACGATGTGTGTTGTCCATCTGGTCAGTGAGTGGGTCGTGTTTGTGATTCCTTTTAGTGTCACCATTTCTAGGTTAGTGTGCTGAACTAGTAAAAGAATTCAGGTCCAAAACACTGTCAATGCATCATAAGGAAACTTAAAATCTGAGCGATGAGAACTCATGGTGCATGGGCAGTCTACAAGGTGTGGATCCATGGGTTTAACAGGGTGCATTGTGACTGTGTGACTGTTTTATTTTAATTTCAACAATTTGAATATTCTGTGTGCAAAATTTATATACATTATGTGTTCATCTCGCACTGTGTACAAGTGTACAGTATTCATTCTGCAGTGTGATTAATTACTGAATACGTAATCAGCATGACTACTATGCCAGAAACTGGCATAAAACGTAAGCTGCTAATAGTTGAAGAAAAGGTGGACAATACAAATAAGGTGAATGCTACTTCAAATGATCCTCACAAGAAAAAAATCGCTGAAGAACATTGATAGTCTGCATCTACATGAAATATGAGACACAGTACTCAAAATCGCCCATAAGTGAACAGCTGAGCCAGAAGAAGCTAAAAACAGCAAAACATGGGAGGGAAGAATCCATACTTATGGACTGGTTTTTGCAAAATTGTCACTTCATCTACCAGTTGTGCTCACAAAAAATAATTTATTGTCCTGTGTTCATGAATGTGTCAAAAGCACCAAATAAGATACAGCTTAAAATGTGGTCTACAGGTAAAAATTAATTACCTAATTAAAAACTAATATGGAACAATATTGGTGTAGTTAATGTCAATTTCAGGACAGAATTATAAAATAATACAAGTGGAAACTTGTATTATTTTATAATTCTCTGTACGTATATACAGGGTTCGCATAAAAAATGTGGTATTTTTAAATGCCTACATTTTTTTATGTATTTCATGTACAGTAATGAGTTTGGTGTCATCTAATGCTAAATGCTGGGAGAAATTCGGTACCAGGATGTGCACTGGATTCATACGGTTCAGGAGTGGGACCAGTGGTGGACTCTTGTAAACACAGTAATAAACATTCAGGTGCCATGGAAGTCAGAAAATATTTAGAGTAGCTGCATGACTATTAGCTTATCAAGGAGTCTGTTCTACAGAATTTGTATGTTAGTTGTTTGTTAGTTTGTAAATTAACTAGTTAGAAGATGGATGGCTATGAAATATAAATCTACAAGACAAACGTAAACAGAAAAACCAAATAGGTGCTAGAAAAGAGAATTTTGAGGCTGGTAATGGTATTAAACCAGTAAGACAAGAAACAGAACAGGATTGTGTCTTGACACTTTAAAGGGCGAATGTTTAGTTGTACCTCCAAAGCAGCTTCTGCTATATGGACAAGAACCTGGCCCTCTTGCAGTCGTTCATCTTTTGCACAAACACGCAGTTTATGTGCAAGCTGCAGCAGTCTCTGAGTGCTGCGATAAGCCATGGGTTTGCTGCGAATACATATCTCCAACAATTTCAGCCGCTCACTACACACCCTCACTGCAACAAAAGACATGATGAAAAAGACTTAAGTTGATATACAAATATAATCCAAACTAAAGAAAATCTTTGACATCTAGTCAAGGTTCAAAAGTAAGAGGAAGAGATGGAAGGCTAAGCAGCTGGCAGAAGATGGGTCACTAAAAATTGAATGAACCACAGGGAGAAGAGTAAGAGGAACATTACACTGGAAAGAGAGTCTGAGGTCATGCGAGTATTAAGTTACCTAACCCATGGAGAAAAGAAGAACAAACACATTTTTTTCTAATGCAGTCTGGAAGCATTTCATTGCATCCCTACCTCTCATACTGCAAAATAAATCACATCTAATGCAAACAAAAATGAACCAAAATGAAGTCTGAATTACAATAAACTCTACATTCTGGAAACTTTATTTAATGTTCCTCAGTTTCAGGTTTCCCATCATATGATATTCAGTTTCAGTGATTCCAAGTCAATAATCTCAACATTAAATTTCCCCCATTTAAGATTTTCCTCAGCTTGGTATGTAAATCCACTGTTTTCCAAACAAACCATAACACAAAGGATTCACATCATAACACAGTCTCTATTTTTGGATGGAATTCTTGATCCACAATTAGAGTGATGGGCCTGACACAGCTTCAACATTTCTTCAATCTCTGTCATTCTCTAGATCCGAGCTGGGCCCCTCCAGCTTTCTCAGCAGTAGTACATGCCTTGTAACATCCTACTTAATCATGTTCCTGTCCTGTGGGCAGGAATGCTACAACTTTATGGAGGGGTACAAACTGGAAATTGTATGAGAATGCACAGACATGGACTGTTATCCCACATTTAACCCTCACCAAGAAGACATAAAAGGGAATGATGACAATGAGATAGAAGAAAAAGATGAAAAAAGGAGAAAAAAGGAAAGGATTTCATACATATATTTTTAATTGTGAATAAACTAATTCTGTAATTCAGTGAAATACATTAAATGAAACAAGTGCCCAAATGCATTGAATTATCACATTATGAAGTTGTGAGAATTATGACAGAGACTAAATGCAGAATTTCATGTGAACCTCTATTCAGAGCACTGAAAATAGTGACTGTACTTTCTCAATATATGCTATCTTTGATGACCGTTTTGATATATAATTTAGGAGATTTCATGTTCAGCTTTTGGTACACAGTATAAATACAAGAAAGAAAGTGTAATTACACAGACCACTAGCAAATTTTTCATCATTTCAGAAAGGTGTGTATCATACGAACACAAAGATTTTTAATACATTATCAGCCTCAATAGCAGAATTAGTAAATGATAAGATTGGTGCAGAAAAGGTTTTAATTGTTGAATCCTTTCCTCCAATTAACGAATATTTAAATTATCAACATGAACTAAAGACTGCTGTTAGTTCTATCACAAAGGCATTATAAACATTGAATACGTATTTTTAGTTGTACATTTTGTCCACTTGTTTTGATATAGGACTAGTTTTATATAATCTTTTTTTTTAGCATGATGACTTGTTTCATATCCAAATGCCATATGGCAGACTGATGGATCAATGGAAGGTGTGTGTGTGTGTGTGTTTATCATTTGGGATTCATCACGAATTCAACACTGTCCAGTAAAACCTCATATTTGTATTCCCAGAATGCAAGTTGCACTGTATCTCATTCAGAAACTCAAGCTATTTTGGCTAACAGACTTTTCTTTTTGATAACAATTATAAAAATGAACTGTCCTGTCAACCGAAGACAACTTAATAAGTTTATGACTTCCCATCCACAGGTTCTACTCTAGTATCAAAATATAGAAAAAAAACATATGTCTTATAAATTCAACACATATGTAAAATGTACCTTGTACAGGAAGCATATTAACTCCAAAATCACTCAGAAGTTGCAGTGCAGCAATAAGGTCCAAATGTTCCTCAATTTCTTCATTTTCATCAGTGATGAGATTCAGGCACATTCTACATATAAAAACATAAAACATTTAAAAAAGAAAAAACACACTACAATTTTTGTCAAAGAAGCCAGTACATACGTAACAGTTTGTCATGCAGAGAGACAAAACAACTACAAATTTTGTAATCCTAACATATAATCACTGCTCAAACTTGTAATGCTACCTGACAGCAACTGCTTGAACTTGTAATGCTAGTAGACAGCAACTCCATGACCTTTTAATGCCAGTAGACATGCATTGTTTTAACTTCTATGCTTGCAGATGGCAACTGCTTGAACATGTAACGTTAGCAGACCGCAACTCCTCAAACTTGTAATGCTAGTAGACACCCACTGCCTGAACTTGTACTGCCAGCAGAGAATAACTATTTGAACTTGCAATGCCAGTACACAGCAACTCTGGAACTGGTAATGTTAGTAGCCAGCCACTGCTTGAACTTGTAATTTTGGATAAACTTCTTTTCTTTTTCTTTATGTGTATTTATCTATGCTGTCAGCAGCTCAAACTACATGGTGTCAAAGAGAAGGATGATTAGTGAGTAATGAATTGGAACAATGTGGAAGCAGCAGTCATGATCTAATCAGAGGTACCACCCTGGATGGACTGAGACAGCCCTCGCAAAACGTCTGTCAGGACAAGCAAATTCCAGGCTGAAATTTGAATCTGAGATAAATAAAATAACTTATATATATGTCATGAACATGTACAGAACTTTCAATATTAAAATATTTCAATATGGTGAATATTTTTTAACAAAATCCAAAAGACTGAACTCCAATATGCAGGGTCCGCCTTGAAAAGATGATACTTACCAAGGGATTTTACATCCTATGTTAACCTCAACATTCATGTATTGTAGATATAAACATACTGCTGCAAAACTACTGATATAATACTGTATACAGTCATAAAATATTTACAAAGCTAACCTTATTACACCTATCACATGCCACAGAGTAGGAACTTATTTTTTCTTTGTATAGTACTTAATTGACAGCTGGGACAGCATAGTTGGTATAGTGATTAGGCTACAGGCTCGACAGTCTGGTTCAAATCCCAGGACAACAGATTTTTCTCTTCTCCAAAACATCCAGGCCAGCTCTAGGGCCCACACAACCCCCTGTTCACTAGGTACAATGGGCTCTTTCCCTGGGGGGAGGGGAGGGGGGTTAAAGCAGTTGCAGAGTGAGGCTGACCACTCACCTCCATCTAATGCCGAGGTAAAGAATTAGTGTAGCTATACCACCACTCCCCTATATGCCTTCATTGCATGTACAGGGTCAACCTTACCTTTTAGAGTATTTCTTTAACTATTTATCACACAAAAAGGTGTTACAAATATAAGCCATACATGCTAATGAGCTCTACACTTCATAACAAAAGACAGTCTCTGAGAAACACAAAGAAATTTGATTTGAAAGGTTACAGTGGAGGATAAAATCGAAAATTAAGTCCACATTCAGAAAGCCAAATTTCAATAAAAATCAATTAAATAATTTTGGGGATGAACTATGCAGATAGAACTCTAAAATACGAGTATTTACTCATTCCGAAATTCAAAACAACAAAGTAAAAACAACAAAGTATTAAGACATACAAAGAAAAACATTTTAGAGAAAACACTAGTACAGTGAAACCTCTATCCATCGTTCCCGTTACCGTCGTTGGCCCGCATGTATCGTCTGCCTTATTTGGTCCCGAAATTAGCCCCATATAAATAACACTATTTTTTCCCGCCTCCATTGTTCCTCGAACTGTCGTTTTCCCGCACCAATAGTTGAAAAATCACGGTCCTGACGCAACATTTTCCCGCAATGATAGTTTTTTTTTTTAAATTTGAAGCGATGGTTTAGCGAGGTTTAAGGACCAGCATGGCCTAGTATACAAGAAGTTAGTCGGAGAAAGTGCGGCAGTGGACAGCGAAAGCACGGAAGCGTGGCTGGAAAGACTGCCATCTTTGTTGGAGGGCTACGAACAACGTGATATTTACAACGCGGATGAGACGGGGCTCTTCTACAACGTGCTTCTGATAGAACCTTGGCTCTCAAAGGAGAGTCTTGTCATGGAGGGAAAAACTGTAAAGACAGACTTACTGTTTTACTTTGTGTTAACAGTGATGGAAGTGACAAACAAGTGCCGATTGTTATCGGAAAATCTCCGAAACCGCGATGTTTCAAGAATGTAAAAAAATTACCCACCAAGTACCACGCGAACAATAAAGCGTGGATGACCACACATTTTTTCTTCATTTCTGCGTTCATTAGACGCAAGTATGGGTGCACAAAACAGGAATATTCTCCTCTTTGTGGACAATTGTGCCGCACATCCAAAGGATACATCGTTTCTAAGGAATGTAAAAGTCATACGGTGCCCGGCAAATTGTACAAGTGTGCTCCAGCCCCTTGATTTAGGGGTAATAAAGTGTTATAAGCAGCTATATAGAAAACGCCTCATGCAAACAGCTGTTTGCTTAATGGATGCAGGCAAAGATACGAAAAAGAAGATAAACGTGTTGGAAGCTTTGCACTACACTGTGGCAGCCTTGCAACAAGTAACCCAGCAGACAATCGAAAATTGTTTTCGGAAAGCTGGTTACGTGCAGGGACAATCTTCAGGCGATAGTGACGTCGTATTGACCAACGATGACGACGATTTCCGCCAAGACTGGGAAAAGTTCAGTGGCATGAACAAAGATAAATTCGAGGACTACGTCTCTGTGGACAGTCACGTGGCAACCTGTGGTGTAGAAACAGTGCAGGAGCTGTGCGTGAGCCTCGTGGCGTCCGGGAGTGTGGAGCGGGAAGGAGAAGAAGCTGGTGAACCCGAAGTTGTGCCGAGCTTTGCTGAGACGCATGAAGCGCTGATGAAAGTAAGGTCTTTCTTTTATGCGCACAGCACGAGTGACAGTGATCGTGAAAGTGTTCTAGGCCTTGCAAAATCGTACTTTGAATTGAGGAGGAGTAAAGTTTGCTCAAAACAAACGTCAATGAAAGATTTTCTCAGCAAGAAGTAATAATTATCATTAAATTGTTCTTATCTATAATTTTTAATGGTTTCCCGGTACTATCATTTCCCGTATGTATCGTTCAAATTTTCCGGTCCCCTGAAAAACGATGGATAGAGGTTTTACTGTACATAACTGCAGTCAACTTTCAGTTCAAAATCTCTACATGAAACAACTCACTTAGCACGGTCCAGAATAGGATCAGATGCACTGCCAGCTGAGTCAAAATATTCCGTAGCAGCGTGCAACACTAACTGCACACTCTGAAGATAGGACACTTTCCTACCTGTCCACCCTGTGTTCTGGCACTGCAAAATGTTGCCAGCTTCTTCTATGTCTCTCTTCCTGCCAGAAGCCAATACAGATGCTACATAGATCTATGGAAATGTAAAAAGCAGCACTAGACACCATTCTATCACTTACAGCAGTGATTCTGAAGTGCCACCACCAGCCACTTTCAAAACACAAATGAGGCAAAAGTATGCAGATTTAAGGTGATCTGGTCCTTGGGTTTATGCAGTCTGTATCTAATGTGAATTCAGCTTCTAGGTGGAATTTCTAAACGTGTACCATGTATATATTAAGAAGTACAAAATAGGAGGTATTACCTTTCAACTAACCATCATATTTTGGTACATCTAGATAAAAATGCTACCTCAAATTCAACAAGACCTCAGAAAATGTTCTTGTGCACGAATGCAAGGACATTGCAGCCACCAGCTATTCTTGTAACACAGTAACATGAAAAGTAACAAGACTGAAAATGTTAAGGCTTGTTACAACCTTGGAATTTTCTTTTTTTCCACCCTTTCTTTCTTGTTACACATCCTGAACAAATTTTTGTCTTATCTATGTCCTTTCATTACAGTTCATTTAACATGAACTGGAACACCCATATCAAAATTTTATTTAAAACTGAATTTGGCCACTGGAAGTTTTTTTATTCAATAAAAAATAATTTTAACTGACCTGATAGCAACTTTCATTGTTAATACTAGTGAAACAATTTGTCTGCAGATCTAACATATCAGCAAGAAGTTGTTTCCAGTCCATTCCACTAGGAGGTGGAACCCTGAAAATTAAGACATGCATGTTTGCATCAATGGTTATTTACACCACACTTCCAAAAACTTCATAAATTCACATATACACTGCACCACCACAATTATGTAACATAAAAATAATCACTACTGTCCAAGCAATGCCAGATTTATGTATAAACACGTTTTAAATTAAATATAATACTTTAAAACTCTCAATTTTGCTGTTACAGTAAGAAAAGAGAATAACAAATCACAAAATGGTACACTTTTTATTAAAGTATTACTTTTAGTTTCATGTTGCACCTTTGTCAGTGATCATATGCAAGTTCAAAGGTTCAATTTTTCTATTTAAACTGCCTTTCCTTTCAAGATACATTTGTCCTTGTTAAGGGCCTCTCAAGTTTGGCATAGCTTAGGTCTCCAGCATGTCTAAATCCAGCTCTTCAGCTAACAGCATTTTTCATAGATAATTCCAGTATAAGAAAGTTAGGTTTAAAGTTGTAATGAAGACTGAAGATGTCTGAAATATACAATACCTACATTACTCAGTTTCAAGTATGGAGATTTCTAGCGAAGTGCATAGTTTTTAAATAGGACTTCATGGTTTCAAAATTTCACAAGGGGTTGGGGCTGTGAAAAAGTTTGGACACATGAAGATTTCTGAACAGTGTATCATGGTTCACTCAACTAAGGAAGTTCTTCCACAGAGAATTTCTTTCTTACTTTTTGGAAAAAGTCCTGGCAAGTCTAACCATAAGCTTTTGAACGACTGCTGGATCTGTCTTGCCATCTCGAATGAAAGACAAAGGTTTAGATACTGAATTGTGATCCAAAACTTCTGCAGCACGAAGATCATGCTGAAGATCATCAAGTTTGTCATACAGAGCAGCCACAGCAGAATCCTGCAAACTGAAACAAACAAATATGTAAGATTAACTTGAATTATATTCAAAGATTCAGTTTCTACTATGCAACAAACACACTTCTTTTCCATTATAAGAACCAATCAGTTGAAGCTATATAGCGATATAACTGCTGTTTGTTTGTAAAATGATATAAAACACTTAAATGCACTCAGTGGGCAGAACACTGACCTTCTGAATATTAAACCTGGTGGTACATAAAGTACCCATTAGGCTTCAAAGGGTTAATATACATTGCACAGTTTATGGGAAGAACATGTACTCCAAGTATCTGAAAACAAAGGGCTCAGAAAAATACACACACACACACACACACAAATACACACATATTCCATGGATAAATTAAATGGGGCATGGAGGAGACTACATAATGAAGAACTCCATGATTTACAAAACCTGACAATTAAACAGACAGAGAGACAGATGTTTTTGTGCTTCAGCTGACAGCAATGGTTACTTGTTAGTACATGTGACTACACAACACGATAGTCTTACATGAAACAAACATTTAGGTTCAATTTTTATGATCCCTGTAAGTGCTTTACTGGCACAGAATTTTGTTTATTCATCATAAATATTAATGATAAAGTGTTAGAACAGAAAATTAAAATTACATTTTTTATGAAACAGGAAAAAATGCTGAATATTAAGGTCACCATATACAGAGGTATGAAACCGGCATGACATGGAGCATGAATCTGGGGGACAAGAAATGCAAACAAGTAAGGAGACGACTTGTGAGACCCAGTCATAAGCTGAAGAATAATAATGAATTAGCCCTTAAAGAAACAGTGTCAAATATGTATTACATTCAACTGGCTCAGGACAGAGTCCAATGGCAAGGTCTTGTGAACACAGCAATTAACCTTGAGGTTCCACAAATGGCAGGGAATCTCTTAACCAGCTCAGTGATCTATCACTCTCCAAGCACAGCTTGGGTCCATGCTGTAATTTATTTAGTTAAAAAGAAGTACCACATTCATTAATTCTTTCTTATAAAATCTTGTTATCCATTTTTTAAACAAATTCACAAAGAGCATTTAACATAAGTGGCAACTGAACAAAACAAACTGCAAGTAAAATTAAACCTTTTCCCCCTATAATCACAATGTTTTTCATGACAACATATGCTGCCACCGCACAGTGAAACACATCAATCTGGGGACTTTTGGGTTGGCTTTTGTATACTAAATACACATGAGACAATAGATGACTAATATGTTATGGATACGTCATGAGGTGCAGAGTGTAAGCAGCAGGGGAATGTGAGGGTAACCAGGTTCATGCACCCTGTGCTGTTGCTGGACACTGCTCCTATCTCACATACATCACTTACGTCTGATTTGTTCCTCTACAGTGCAGGTAAGTGGACCATTGTTTATGGGATACAGCACAGCATAAAGTTCCTCATATCATGCCTATCCAGGTATGATGACTTGTCATAGCATGCTTATAGTAACTGCAGTGTAATCAAGTACCCAAAGACTTTAGAGGATAAAAATAATCAAGTCAATTTTTATGCTTGCAAAGCTGCCTAAAGTGGAACAGTATATCTGCTCATTTCATCAGTAATATTTGAAGAGGCACACACCACTGTAAAACTGTATTATTTCATCATAGAAATATAGACAAAGTGAAAGCACACTATCATAGGCGGAAAAATTGTCATCTACATAAACAGAACTAAAGAATGGAACATGGTAATTTTACAGATAATGGTACTTCCATTTGCCTTTCAAATGTCACTTTTTTCTAGTAATTACATTACAGATAGAACTCTCAAAACTCAACCAAATTATTTTAGACATGTATTCCAAAAAAATGAAATACCTTAATTGATCAACATTAGGCACAAGCATTTCTGAATGTGATATAAGAATAATAAACAAATAATTTACTGTGTTCAGACCCTGTACATGCTTCTAAGGGCTATCAACTGATTAACACTGGGTTCAGAATGTGATATGCTTTGCTACCTTTATCAGCATTGGATAGGCAGTCCAAAATGTGAAATAATTCACTAATTTGACAAACATTAGATTATACATTCCAGAATGTGGAATACTTTACTAATTTGACCAGCATTTGGGTTTTCATGCCACAATGTGCACTACCTTACTAGTTTCACTAGCATTAAGGTGTGCCTTCAAGAGTATGAAAGGTTTATGATGTTAATTAACATTCGGATATACTATCCCAGAATGCAAAATAAATGCTCTGCATTGATAAGCATTCAGAGGGTAAAGCATATGTCTGAAATTCAACTGATGAAAACAAAACATGCATACTTAAAACACCACAACGAAAAGGCAGAGAGATCTAGACACTAACCTAAATCCTCTTGCAGGTATGCATTCCAGAATGTGAAATGCTTTACTAAGTTGATCAGCTTCAGGGTAGGCATACAGGCAGTCTAAAGCAAGTGATATTTTCTCTTCCAGTGATGGCACCAATCTACATGAGTGCTCATCGCGCAAATGTTCAAACAGTTTAAGTGGCAATGACAAGTCCTGAGAGCTGAGATGTATCAAGTAATCATGAAGTAATTGCTTTCTGCTTCCTGCAACTTCCTGCTCACAGCGCAGTAAGAACGGTAGTAAAAAATTTTTGAGGTCATCAATGAATGTTGCTTCCACAGACTGAAAACAGGCAATCCAAAGGGTAGGTTACTTCTCTGAACATTTAATGAGACACAGTCCAAGCAATATTCAAACAATGACATGAAAAGGTTATTACAAGTGTGTGCATAGTTTGAGTGTTGCACACCAGTAACTCCCCTACCTTTACTTGCAAATAATGTACAGTCAGTTCTGCTATTATGCACGTATTGTTAATATGAATTACCTGTAACACAACCAATGAATAGGTAAATGCTGTTTGTATAACGCAAACATCCGCATATATGTTTTGGCTATTAAGTGACTTCGGCCCTATTATTTTATTACATAATTTCTGTAAAGCGAGGTCTCACACAAACACAACTATCATGTTATAGCAGAACTGACTGTAATATATAAGCTTACTATACATTGAAATGATATATCCTGCTCTGAGTAATTATTAATTATTGCATTAGTTAACTAAGCTGCTCCAACTGCCGAGGTTAAACATCAACAACCTACAGTACATCGGGAAATAGTCATGAAAAAGCAGGCACTAAAAATGGAGGCAGCTGTATCCTATTTGAAGTTAACAGCCCAACATTTGCGTGGAAAGACTGACAACAATCACAGAAAATATCAAGTTAGGCTAGCCATAAACAAGGCAAAGTTTCAAAATGAGTACCTTTCAAATACAACTCCAGAGCACAGAGACAATAATCACATGTTTCATTCTTCTGCTTTGAACAAATTTTTAACATAACAGTATCAGTTAAATGGGAAATCAGCTCTAACTGTAATAAATTATTATGACTTCCCAATTATGAAAACTGTGGGTTATACCTAATGTGTATGATAGTGTACCAAGCAACCTCTTGGACACACTTAACCATTTAACTTGTCACTTTAAGTCCTGCCCCATTTTCCCCACCATGCTTTCTATTCTCTTTCTGTCACTCCGTACCTAACACGGTGCATATACAATCTAAAAAAAACCAACAAGACACCAAGATGCACATTTTGCTGTCGCTATCTTAACTGATCGCTAACACAAATTTGCCCTGTAAATAGTCCTTTTTGATTTTGTGAACCTTCTGAATCGGTGCTGGGTTCTGCTGGTAGGTGGAATATTCAAATGTAATGGACCACTGTAAATTTCCAGATAAGAGAGGTTTCCAGAACACCCAATGACAGATAAACCAGCTTTTACTGTATATGAATATGTAATTTAATTCTCTTTCCTAAAAACATAGTATGAAAAGCGTTAAAATATTCAGGTTACAAGGAATTAAGAGTGGATGGTCTCAGTGCACAAAAATAAAAGATGACATTAAGAAACACCAGAACACACAATATGCTTCAACTGAACATACCAGTAACAGTGTATATCAGATACACTACCATCAGATTGATGAGCAATCCTCAACCTGGAGAGAATATCACTTGCAGACATAAATATTATCTTTTTACCATCTTATATACAGCCTGATGATGGCTAGTTCAATAGCTGAAACATGCAGCTGGATTTATATCTTAATATAAATATAAGCTGTGGTTGCTGAAATTATGGTTGGTTTATTATTTTAATATTAGAACACAAGGGGATGAATCACCTTAAGATTAATCTTAGGTTTACTGGAATTTAGATTACGAGATTGTGGGCTCAGGCACCTGATCCATATGGCATGTGGAATCAGCTACATCAACACGCACATTCACATTTTCCTAAATTAATGGTGCATAACTGCATGAACCTCTTTTGCATTAATCAGTGCAGTTCACTCAAGTTTAATTTCCACAGTGACCATGTGTAGCAGAAGCCTTCACATTTATGAGACAATTTATGGTTAACTGTAACTCTTACAATGCCAAAGAAGGTTAAAAAAAGTGTATGTCCTACAGTCAACTAACCAACCTTTTTTACCACAGTTGTCAAAAACAATGGGGACACACAAACATACACACACACACAATAAACTGCCCCCTGGTGGTTCATTCATTCCACAGTCTGCCTTACGACAGGTACATAGCATCTTCCAAAGCGAGTTTTCCACAGAGTGCAATCTAGCACATCCTATTTCAATTTCCAGTACCCTCTCATTTCCTTAAGGTCATTCAGTAGCTGCTTCCACCTTCTTCCTCATCTTCCTGTCACTTCTATCCTTCCTTCTAGCTTTCCTTCAGTAACGCGTTTTAGAAGGCAGTTCCTACATAAGATGTGACCAAACCAGTTACCCTTCCTTCTTTTTTGTTGTATATAGGATATTCCTCTCCTCCTTGACTCTATGTAATACTTCTTCATTTCTCATATGATCAGTCCAACTGATCTCCATCCTTCTCCAGCACCACACTTCAAAACTATCCAGGTATTTCTTATCTACTTTCTGAGGCATCCATGTTTCAGCACCATAAAAAGCTATGCTCCAAGTGTAGCACTGTACTAGTTTCTCCCTTAAATTTAAGTCTAATTTGCTGGTGACAAAAGTCTTCTTCCTGTTGAATGCTGCTTTTGCCATGGCAATTCTGGATTTAATTTCACGTACATCTTGCATCATTCGTTACCATGCTACACAAACAGTTGAAATATTCCACATTCTCGAGTTGTTTTTGATCTATCATAATCTGTACTGGGGATGGTTGTTAGAGGAAAAATAATTATACCAGTAATGATGTGAACTACACTTCAGTCCTGAACAATGAAAATCAAATAAAAACTTGCTGATATACGACTTCATCGGCAGGCCATTTAGGGGCAGAGGGGGCGTGGAGGAAAAAGTCAGGCATTCTAGACATCAACATTAGATGGAGGTGATTTATCAGTTCCAGACTACAGCTGCTTTAACATCAGGGAAAGAGCCACTGGCATAGGATAGGAGGCTGCATAAGCTGCAGAGGAGGTCTGGCTGCTTCTAATTAATTGAGTTAACAAAATTATAAAGAATTACTTTTAATAAGCAGGGTCTTTGGAAGCTTTAGAAGGTCAATAATAACAACTTTCATACCTTTGACATTAGAAGTTTACATGTGTCAAAGTCTGACATCTTCTGCAGGTCACAAAGCCTGGCATCTTCAAGATAAACCTCATATACCAATGTATATACAGTCAGCAGCTGGTGGTACAGATGATCCAAACCCTACATCCACAAAACCATATTATATGTAAAATAATTTCCAAGTATCCAGTGGCACAGCTAGGATTTTTGGTGCTGGGGAGAGTAATCACAAAGGTGACCCATAACAGAAATCATGAACTTTTTCATTTAAAATATTCATTCTGCTGCCCCTTTGACTCTGCTTCCTAGGGTGGCTGCACAACTTGTCCCTGTCCCAGCTACACCCCATCAAGTGTCCATATACTATGGCTCTTTAATACACTTCCAGCCAGAATGTGTTCAGATTCCAGAGAATTTATTTGAACAATCTTACTTCACAACAAATGGACTGAAACTGTAATTGTCTGAGATATGGCACAGTGAAGTGTGACAGGTAAGCAAGTATAGTGGATTCTCCCTAACTGACACTCTTCTGTCTCAACAGGCTCTCTGGCTTACCCTTGATCCTAATAACGGAAAGGTAAAAATAGTCCACAATCAACTTAATAACTAAAGTTCTGTTGTTTTTGGGACAGACATTTAAATATTATCATTGCATGGTGTATTTATGTCCTTTAATAGGACACAATTCAGGGTAGTTATTGGCCTTCTTACTGGACATAACACCTTGAGAAGACACCTTCACATTATGGGACTGACAGACAGTCCCTTGTGGAGGAAATGCGGAGCAGAGGAGACCTCAGCTCATGTCTTGTGCGAGTGTGAAACCTTGGCTACACACAGACACACTTACCTGATTAAACAATTTTTACACCAACGGATGCACTATTAAAACCACCTTTATTGTAGCTTTTGTACATATATACCCCTACATAAGTTTCGATCCTCAGATCATCGTCAGGGGGTTTCTTTTTTGAAAGCCACTAACACTTCAATTACATAATTTGAAGTGTTAGTGGCTTTCAAAAAAGAAACCCCCTGACGATGATCTGAGGATCGAAACGTATGTAGGGGTATATATTTACAAAAGCTACAATAAAGGTGGTTTTAATAGTGCATCCGTTGGTGTAAAAATTGTTTAATTAGTGAAGATGCACGGTGATAGTAACGTGACACTTACCTGAGTTCCTTCTTTTTGGACCTGAGGATGCCAGAGAACTAAGTCTGGGGGTGATCTGGAACTTTATTAAAAGGACAGGGCTCTTATGACTTGGACTTTAGTTAAGGGGCACAAAGGACCTGTTAAAGGCCTACGTGCATCAGGACCGCAAGGGCTCGACCCATTGTTTACTCATGGTGTATATGTAATTGATAACTAACCCTTAATGAAAAGAAACAAGAACAAAATCCAAGTAATGGGTATGAAAAGTTTTAGAAGTACTGGTGGACAGACAAGGCTGGAAAGAATTAAGAATGAAATGTTTTGAGGCAATGGAATTCAAAATTTGTTATTACAACTCAGAAGTGTAATTACACTGTTTTGGCTATGCACAAGAAAGGAGAGAACAAGGATACAAAGACAGCACAGATGCAGGGAAAGAAAACTATGAGATGACCCAGAACCAGATGATTCATCCAGGCACTGGGCAATATCAAGAACAGACAAAAGCTGGAAAAAAACTCTAAAGGATAGACTGCAGGAAAAAATAAGGGACTTGTCCACTGACCCATATATAATAGAAACAATGCTAGAAGATGATGTACTTGTTATTTGTTCACTGTAAATACAGACATCTCTGGACTCACTATGATATTTCTCTCCTTGGCAAGCTTGACAAGTGTGACAGCATGGTCAACCATGCAACTTCGGTTCTCTATCTGATACGCTCTACCAGTGTACCATGATGTAAGGAGCTTGGCTGTAATTGCTTCCTTACTGCAAGCAAAATACTTCAAAGTTTGATCCTCTTCATAAATAAAGCCAGCATCACAATCATCAGATTCATTCCTGAAATCATACACAATCATTAGCAGTATTCAAAGCATTTGGTATTCACATGGTTACTTTAATAACTAAAAATACTATTTTGTTGAATTCTGATGTTTTATACTGTTGGCTTACTAAGCCTATCACAGCTACATCTGATCATTTTATGCAAGCTCTGAGGTTTTCACTTCCTTCAGGCAAAGCAGCCAGAGTGTGAAGTTGACCACTTATCTCCACCTAGCACTGAGGTTAAGAATGCATTGAGCTACACCTCTACTCCTCTTACATGTACTCATGGTGTGGACAGTGACAAAAAGCAGTAGCGTTGAAGAGTCGAGTCTACCCAAAGTTTACACTGTATCAATTGGTAAAGAGTTACCAATGCTTCAAAGCATCATACTGCCTTCATCCTCTGGGTCCTCTGGGTCCACCAGTTCAAGAGGAGCTAAGTTCCATCTTCTTGGACTGTTTGACCCTGAAGACGAAGGCACTATAATCCTTCACATATTTGTTACTATTCACCAGGTGACATGGCACAATGCCCTAAGAGACTGGAATCTTCAGATCCATCTTAGTTATCTTTCATTTTCTAAATGTGTCACCAGGGATGCTCATACTTCATTTTACCACCAGTCTTCCCAGTATCTGACATTTCCCCACTCCAAAAATGAAGATGTAGGATTGGTGTAATTATGGATACAGTAATATGGGTATGTGTTATGCATGTGTTCCTATGAGAGCATCAAGAATGAAGACATATAACACAGTGACCTTTGGGGTGATAATGGTAGAGATGTACAGACCAAGTGAGGGAAGATGTACAAAGCAGAGTAGCAACAAGTGGACACAGATGAAAGAGGAGTAACCAGTGATGCACCACCCTGCCCCCACAAAAAGAGGGGAGATTTATCTGTTATATGACAACATAAAGTAGTGAAAATGCCACCCACTAGTTGGTCTGAGTAGAAACATAACTTTTCAGATTATAAGAGAACAGCAGCAAAGGACTGTACTTTGGGAACAAAGATGTGTATTTTTGCTTCCCCTCTACCTTGCCACATTTTCCTGCTATAGGTTGTGAAAACTACTATAATGAAGATTGATAAGATATCATAATAGGCAGGGCAGGAAAGAAACGACAGCATATTTCCACAAACTGATCCATTCTTCGTGTATCTAACAACACTTATTTTGGTGGCACTGCAGCAGTACTGAATACACTGTGAAAGGAACATAATGTATTCACCTTGGATGTCAACCTAGAATTTAAGATGATCTTCCCCTTCAAAGACTGCCACTTGACTTATGGGGTAAGAGCCCCTGGTATCCATTGAATAGGAGAGTGGGTGGGCCCCACAGCTGGTCTGGATGCTTTCCAAAAGAGAAAAACCTTATGCTCCTTTTGGAATCGAAACACAATTCCTTGATCATCCCCAACAGCCTAGTCACTAACCCTGTTGTTTAACTAGTAATGTTCAGGGGAAAAAAACCTCTCTTAATTCAGGTACACACAGTATTTCAAAGGCCCTATCTCAACACCTGCCTCCAGAGACTGAGGAAAACCACAAACATTTAAAACAACAAATCCAACAACTAATAAAAATAAAGAGAAAAATGTGTATGCATGAGCAACCAACATTTGCAGTGAATAATCAGAAGTATACTGTCTTTCCTTTCAAACTCATTGATTCAATGTGTAGAACTCACTGAAAGTTTGTTCCCTCGCACCAGTCTTGTTCCCGCAACTGAATCTGACTCCAAAGGAACACGTTCCCACTGGCATCGCATTTAGGTAGCAAAGACTTATACTCATATGGATCCATGGACTCAGGAAAGTTGGACAGCACAGGAAGCCAGTGTGGCAGAAGAGCATCTCCATGATATGTGAACATGATTTCTACAGCTTTATGATTCCCTTCATGAGCAAACTTCACAGTAGACATTATCAGTGATGCAGTGCGAAACTTGTCATAGAAAGTGTAGTCATACAAGTCTTTGGCCATGTGAGGTCCTCCCATAATAAACTGCAACCAAAACAAATTACAATCAACCAACACATAACCAGCAACTATACTGGACACAGTCCACTATTTGAAATACATTTATGATATACTGTACAATCTTAAGTTGATGCATCATTCACCATGCACGTTTATGTAATTCTCCCTGACGACGTTCCAGCCTTGCCAAAACATGCACGAAGAATAAAACTCATGGTTCTTCTCCGTAACATATAGCATACTATTGGTCTTTCCTGTAGAAATATGTACTGTACAACATTTCAGCATTTGGCTCCATACCAAACTTAAAGCTGTTTGTTTCTTAGTTTCTTTAACAATGCTTTTACAGTTTAGGTTATAACACTTGCTTTGCTGGACAAACAGGATGGCTGTCTGCTAAGAAATTAAGTGTGGGTTCAATATCCAAGTCATCTGAGATAAACCACTCCTCATAATCAGTATTATACAAAACCAGCCATTCAGTCTCATGTGCACAAATACAACACAAATGTTTCACTACAACATGAGCAGCAAAACTACTGATTTTGAAATGCATCAAATCCAAGTCCATAAGGCCAAAATGTCAATTCTGTATCAACAATTCACTGCTGTTAAGTCTAACAACAAACACAGTACCTACTTTTTATAATATCACACAGTCACAAACCAACTGCTTGTCCACATTAAGTACACATCACCACAGTTTGTACAATTACCACAATTCATGATTACAGCCCTATGGTGGATACTACAGGAATCACAAATATGGAGATGGCTAAATGAGTTTCTACTTATTGTTGAAAGCAATACAATATTTATCTGTTTCAGGAATCCAAATAAGCCTTCCAAACTACCATGGCGGTGTCAGGGATTATGTTTGTGCTTTTCTTCAAACTTCAATGCTGCCCAGTTAACAGAGATTCCACAGAATGAGACATTTTACTAGACTTCTGTAGATACAGTTCTGAACATGGCAACTCTGAATGTATTAGCATTACATTACATAAAATGTAATACTTGCCTAAGCTGACAAATGAAACAGAAACATCACAATCCTAAAATCAAGCAATAGGAGTCCCCATGGTTGGTCAAAATTGAGTTATGTATGTCACTGGACTCTGTGCCTCTATAGATTCTCTGTAGTCTCTGTGGACTCTATAGGGCTCCATATTTGATCATTATCAAAGCCAACGAATGATCAAAGTTTTCAGGAGATCAGAATCACTTGTAATAACACTGTCAGTTACCTCCAGTTATATGTTTCTCCATCTAAACCAAACAAGGATGTGCAATTCTGTAGAAAAATCACATCAGTTGCTAACAAGCCTTAAAAGCTAATTCATTGACTCTGCAGTGGTGTTCAAACTTAATGTCATTTTGGTTTCTGTAATTGTTTTGAAGTGTATTTTATGTGTCAGCTGTGACATTAATTTATGACACTGTTTACACATTGATCCAAAATTGATACGAGTATCATGTATTTGGAAGAGTATTGTTTTGAGTTCAAGTGTCTCAGATGTGTCATCACCAAAATGAAAAAGGTGTAAGAGATTATTTTTTAATAACAGCTCCAATACTGTGCTGTACATGTGTTTTCACATTCATTAGTGATAATTAAACACCTTGTATATTTTCCCTAAGAATAAATGTGTGTTCAAGGGTTTGTAGAACACTGTTTACAGCAACCAATATTGTGCATCCTTTCACAGTCTTCTTTTATTGCTGCTTAAAAAGTAACAAATATTGTTGTAAACATTCTTGATATGATAAGAGCTATGTTTATTTTGTTTTTCATGGAGAAAATAAGAAATAAAAAAAACAGGAAACAGAAGTTTCATAAGATTTGTAAAGGCCAAAAATTTACACTGGTGAAGAATTGTTCCAAACATAACAAACTCCAGGCATACTGGTTTGAAAACAAGCAATCTCCAGCTTTAGGAACTGAAAACAACAATCTCCATTACTCAGATGAAAGTAACTAAAATGCATATTCAAGAATTTTAAAATTCTTTTGCTGTTTAAGAAAGTTAAGTGTGCATCAGCCTGTAAACAAACAATGAGCTTCATCCTAATAAATAAAAAAGTACATCAAACAGTTTTTCTGCTCTACTGAAAAGTTACTCAGAATAGAGACAGCAGGGCTTGATTTTAAAGTTCTCATATGGTCTAACACAAATCGTAATAAGTGACAGGTTACTAATAAAAATTTCTATGGAATATTAAGCAATGCACAGAAATAGATAAACCCCAAAATCCAGACATTAGATAAGATCAGAATGTAAAGGAAGACAAATTGGTTAAATTGAGCATAAAGCATCCCTTTCAACATGGCAGATACAAGATCATTACAGAAAGCAAGATTAGGTGCAGAGACAAAGGGCACCTCAGTAACAAAGGAAAGCAGAAAAAGTAGTGGACAACACAAAGAGAAGAGGTGTGCTAATGGAAGGACAGAGAAGAATGAGGAAGGTTTTGTCATAGTACAGACTACCCTTACGGAATTGCAATGGATGACAACACTTAAGAAACTTTACCTCGTATGTACACAATCTGTCAAAATACTTCAGCAGCTGCTGTCTATACCTTAACAGCTGCAGCTGTTCACCTGTCAGTTCATCCACTGCCACCTGAACAGAAACAAACATTGTACAAAATTAATGATGGACCTTGCACAGTGATCCCCTCCAGCATAACCCACACTGCTAAAACCAAAGCATACTTGGACTGCTTCTATCTGATGCCACCCAGAAAAACACAACACACAAAGAACATAAAAATTTTTCACACATGATGCTGTCTCTCTGTCCATCCCCCTGTTGAAATTTCACAGCACATACAGATCCCCCCCCCCCCCTCCAACCAGCATTAAACAAATTTTACACAAAAATTCTTGGACATAAATTTCAGTTTCATGCAGAAAGTGACATCAAAATTAAGTCACCACTATGAGTTAAGGTATATTAGGTACATGGCAATGTTAAATTATTTTTGCTACCTAGAAATATCATGCAATTGTATCATATGGCAAACTTACATACCTACGGTAATTTCTGACATATAAAATTTGACTAACGTAAGAGGTTGCAGAACCAAACCCTTATGTAAGTCACTGGCTAGATGTATGTGCACTTACTACATGAATGATGACCCACATCACTTATTAGGTTTCGATGAGATTTTGTAGGAGGAATCCAAACTGATAACAATTAGGAGTTATGGCATTACTTTACCTCTGAGTGAAGAAATCTGTTTTTCTTTTCTTCTGCGTCGGAGCTAAGGACTTCAGCATTACCTGCAAGGTCTTGGGAGTGCTGGATATAATTCCCACCATCTCTACCTGCAGCCACATAATTACACTTCAGTAATACAGTTCATTCATTCTGTAGTCTGTCTTATGACAGGTCCAGAGCCTCTTCTAAAGTGAGGAAAAGGCTCTGGACCTGTCGTAAGACAGAGTACAGAATGAATGAATAGAGTATATTCTACAGTGACATATATCATACTTACAAAAATAAGGGACGACAACTTGTTCCGAATTCATAAACTTTATTAGATCAGCACTGTTAATACAGGTATTTTTCCTGAAAACTGAAGATGGTGACAGCAGGTCATCTTACATACAGGCTTGTTTTACATTCGGTAAACATGGTACAACAGATATTTTCCATCCTATTCTGCTTCACCTGCAAATAGTGACCAGCTCCATCTAATGGACATAACAGAGTATCTTTCATATTTTTACATGACAGAAGCATGGCCAGATTCTGAACTGCTGTGTTTCTTTAACCAAAATAACAACATGGAAAACTGAGAACTAATTGGTTTCTGGACTTTGTCCATCGTCCGGAAATCTAAAATCATGACGTTTCGGAAGCTGGATCTGCTTCTGTCCTCAGGTGAAGTGATTGAGGTTAGCTCGGTCTAAGGGACCCAACAGAGTAGGTGTCTCCCCTCCCCCTTCACCTGAGGATGGAAGCAAATCCAGCTTCCGAAACGTTGTGATCTTAGATTTCCGGATGATAGACAAAGTCCAGAAACCAATTAGTTCTCAATGTTACATACCATCATCAGAACCTTTCAGAATTGAGATGGAAAATGTCCAATATATATGTCAGATTAATAACACCCCTTTGTCATCAATCATTAGAACCTATTTTGTGGTATATTCAAGATTATCTGCACTGTTGTAGGACAGAGTACAAATATATGAAAAGTATAGATAATCCTCAATCATCATGATGGATTAAGCCACCAATTAAATGGAAAAATACAAGGACAACAGTGAACACAGATAAGAGGGGTGCACTTACAGTAAGACAGAAGAATGGACATAGGTTTATTATAACGTGACCCAACTTGATGCAAACATCACAAGATGGTAATCATTAAATTGACTAAGACTTATGATCATGTCTTTAAAAAACTACTGAGTCATTCAATTCATTAATCACATTGCAGTATTTTGGCTCTTCACAGTAACTTTCCTTGTAGTTCAAACTTCCTTACATTAAGTTATATACTGACAGAGGGTAATAAAACTTAAAACAGGTACATACTGCATGTATAACCCCATTCCTCACCATCAGCAACAGAGATGAATGTTTCAATGTCAGTTCCCTGAAGACCAAATTGTAGTAACTCTCGTGCTGCAGCATATGTTTCAGGCACCCTCTCTACACATTCCTTCAGCACCCAAACCTGTTTAGTCACCTTACTCTGTGACAGAAAAACGTAGGTTCATCCAGAAGCAAAGGAAACTCTTGGTTATACTGAACGGGCACAATAAACTATCTTCTGGAACAGTCTTCCTTGAAAAATTCATAGTTAAATTTTGGTTTTCAAGCAGTCCTGGAGTTCTTGTCATACCATTCAATCATTACACAGCACCAGACCACATCACATCATAGCACAGTAAAACCCAATTAAGATAACCACACTTAAAATGTTTTACTGCCTAAGACATTACAATAATTTAGCACCACAGTTTTACCATGTCAGTAAATTATATGTTACCCTCTTCATACGTTTCCCACTTAAAAGCATTTGCCACCTCAGAAACATGAAAATTTCATGACACAGGAACATTTTCACCCTTTCAATATGTTTTTCACATCAAAATCTTAAACAATTTCCCCAAAGTTCTGATTTGTTCAATTTGTTTCAAACATACAGCGAGGAAATGACTCTCTCAGTCCCTAACGGTTAATCTACAAGGTTGTTTCCATACCTGTGCATTTCACATGGAGTGACATGAAATACTTTTATTACATGTTGTCAGTGAGTGCAGTAAGTTTGTGAAGCTGATAGTCTTTTGAGACCAGTTATTGTTACAATGCTTATAATAAAACATCATGATAATATAAACTTTTGTCAACCATTTTTATGTTAGTATTAGCAAGTAGTAAGAAAACTCAAATCCAAAACACTGTTAATACACTTTAACAACACTTAAAATCTGAAAGACACAACTCCATGTCACACTGTGGGCAATCTACAAGGTGAAGAAGCACGGGTTTAACAGTGTGTGTCCTGTTTTATTTTAACAGTGTGTGTGTTTTACTTTAATTTCAACAACCTGAAGTATCAGGTGTACAAAATTTATATACACTGTGTGTTCACTTCACATTGTGTATGTGTGTACAGTTTTCATCCTGTACAGTGATTAATTACTGCACATGTGATCAGCATGGCCAGTACAACAAAAACTGGCACAAAACATATGTTGCTGTCATTAAAAGAGTATCTGGATATTATAGCAAGACAGATGCTACTTAAAGTTCCTCATAAAAAAAATTGCTGCCAAACTTGTTACTTTTTGTCAACTTTAAACAGCTGTATCAAATTGCGACACAGTACTCAGTCTAAGTGAACAGTTGGCCAGGAAAAGAAGAAAACAGCAAAATATAGGAAGATTTGACAGTGACAACCATTCAATTCTGAATTTAAATCAAATAATATTTGAAATGAAATAATATTCTAGTAAACTGTATGTGAGTTTCAATACAAAATTATAAAATAGTAACACATTTTCAGACTTACCCTTTTAATATATTTTCCCACTTAACAAGCCTAATTTGTTCAATTTTTCCAAAAATGTTTGAAGTGGGTTTCATTGTATGTATTACTAATGTTCAGTTCAAATGTGTAGTATTAATTATTGTTTTTAAACCACCATGTAATACACTACATAACTAAATGCTACAGATGAACTGATTATCATTAAACAAAAGTGTTTTCATGATGAGGTAAATAACTTTCTAGCAAGGGATAACTTATCTTATATATATTTACATGGTGCATCTAATATCAAACTGTGAAAAATGAATTTCAATATGAAGAATTTCAAGTAAGGTTTCGGATGCAAGTGTAAAATATACGAAATATAAAGATGCTGTACCAAATGCACAGGCTATTTAGCATTTAATTAAATTAGAAAATAAAAACCATTCACTGAACTTGCAGGAACTTTGAATAAAGCAGTTGTGGGCTGATGCAAGGTATAAACTTAGAATTCACCTGGACTGGAAAACTTTGAAAAACCTAAGTCAGCACAGTCCCCGACCCAGCCAAAGGTCAAACCAGGTACTTCTCAAATACAACGGTTGATAAGTATTTGACTTACCAAATAATCGCAGATTGTAGCAATTGATGCTTTGTTGTTTCTCCACTGCTGCTGATACACAAGATCACAGTCCAGACTGTAAGCTTGAGCCAAAGCCAGGGCTTCTCCATATTCTTCATTATCAATCTGAAAAGTGTTCCACAAATACACACCATGTGCTACTTAAATTTTTCTTAATATTCAACTGGTCATATTACTAATTAGAAGGCACATATGGGAATATAACAGTAACATGAATCTTTAAAGAAACAGGATGTGAGTGTGTAGGATGGATTCATCTGGCTGTGGAGAGGGGCCAGTGGTGGGCTCTCATGAACACAGTAATGAATATTCAGGTTCCATAAAATGCAGGGTGTTTCTTAATCAGCTTAGGAACCATCAGCTTCTCATTAAGGGCTCTGCCCCATGGAATTAGTTAGTCAGTCAGGGAGGGAGGGAGGGACAGAGGTAGGTAGGTCAGTAGGTAGGTGGGCAGGCAGGTAGGTAAGCTAGCTGGTATATTACTTTGTTTAGGTGTCGATAATTCCATACTTGAGGGGTTCTATTTCTGTTATGTTTAATTTATTATTTTGTTTTTTGTTGTATGATTTTAGGTATTTATACAAGAACAACTTAAGCTTGGTCTTCTGACTTGTTATTCTTTACCAGGTGGATTTCATGTAGTTGTTCAGTTCCTTCTATGAAGCGCACACAATAATACATGATCAAAAGGTTTATATATTTTACCTCCCATACCACTTAACAGATTCAGATCAAATTAGGTTTCAGGGGTTTACTATGAACACTGTCAACCAGCTGGATTTTAGTTTGGATCATCCACTACAATCAGTAATCTACATGAAGCTGAAATTAAAACTTTACCATACTTCTAAAGACAATCATTGTTAAAAAGATGAGTATGACATGCAATTTCGATTTCATGCAGGTCTGTAAATTACATTTGACACTTTTTTTTTGGTACGGTAAAAATTAGCATAAAATATACAGAGAAATGATGTATAGCTCAAGGAAGTGTCTACCTTTCTACCCTTCATCAACCTCCAGACTGTCTACCCTGATGACCAATCTGCATTCAGCTCCTCTTAACAGTGTTATCTGACTATGGCTTTGAATGTCCGAGTTAAAACACTTGTGGTGGGAAGGCAATTTCCTATTTATGTCACCCTCATACTAGCCTGTAAGAATGCAATCTAATCGACTAAACACAACACTTTTACCTGATGAAAATGGCACAACCATTTTCTGCCAAAAATTTTTTTAACCAAAACAACATGGTGGAAAATGTACAATATACTTGCAGTTAAATAAAAGGATCATTCTCTCAGACCCTAAAAGACACATCATAAGACAAGTGGTAAAAATCTGAGCAAGATTAGATATTCACTACAAGTTGCTCCAATTAAGGGAACATGTACTGCAGTATATACTGGTACAAAAATGGATACTGGCTGCAGACAGGAAGGCCACAGGCATCCTGGATGTTAAGTTACTAGCAACTGTTTGCCAGTACAGTGAACAATCACCCAAACTTATAGGCTGAAGCAACAAGACTGAAATCCTATCACTATGATCTGCACTAATTTATATCAAACTCTGATACCTTTCTAGTATACAGCTCTTCAGGTGTTGTACTTTTCAGGCCAAAAAGCCTGTAGGTTCGATGGCACAGTTTAGGTCTCTTTCTCTTGGGCTGGAAGTACTCCATATCTGTCACCATGTACACTGCAGACTGGATAAGTGCTGAGCTCCTAGTTAGTACTGAAGATTCCTCATACTCATCTGAATCATTATCATCTTCCTCACCTGCACTGTCCTATAAGATAAATTCGAATTATTAATGTAACCAGCAATTTTCTGTGGTTGTGAAGCATATCTTATTTGCAGGAATGAACATAAATTTCAAGCATTTCAAAACAAAGTGCTCAGAAAAATACCTACACCTAAGAGATATGAGGCAAGAATCTGGGATATTACATAACACAAACTTCCTCATTTATATAGGTCATCTTGTGTGGTTAGGATAGTTAAATCTAGCAGCCTATAATGGGGTGAACATGTAGCTCAGATGGGCAAAGTCAAGAGATGCATACAGAACTTTGGTACGGACCTGGAAAATGGCCTATTATAAAACCAAGAAGGACAAGGGAGGACAGCATTAAAGTGTATCTTAGGGAACCACGGTGTGTGTCTGTTGGACCTTCAAGTTCTACTAGCAAAAATTAATTAAGTTACTTAGTTCATGTAGCTTTGCTACTGACTCCATAAACTTTAGTCTTTCAAATCTTTTGACAGGCATTTTTTAATCATTTGCATATGGCCTTTTTAACTGCCAGTTTTCCACTGCAACCAGAGCACTATTCAATTTAAATGCCCACTGTGGAACAATGTTTTCCCATTTGGATGAAAAGACTGTATTTAATGGGATGCTCTGTTCATCCATTATTAAAGGTTAAAGCTGACTAGTGCCCTTGTACAGCGAGATATTTTGCGAATGTGCATCTAGGTGTATGAACCATATGCTTCTCCTGTCAAATCAAGCCAACATAAGTTTATTTCATGAAAGTTCTATCCAAAAAATTTCCTATATCATAAATTTATTAGTTCTCAAAACATCTGGCAACTCCTTATTTATTTACCCACATTTTCTGACACATTTCAATCGTTTTGATCATCATCCAGGAAACTTTTTTTAAGCAAACACAATTACAAAACACACAGCAGGTTACTACAGCTCCAAGCACACACCAATTAGCTGATATATGCACGAGGTATGAACAGCAATCTTTAGGATAAATATTACAACCATTAAAATTTATAAGTAATTCAGTTTTAAGGACTTTCTGTTTGTATATTAAGAAGACAGCAGAATTAAAAATAATAAAAAAAAAATGTAAGCAAGTTGAGCATACACAGGTATTAATACCAAGACAAGGGACTGTCCTGACTTATCAACTTATTTTCTTCTATATATCAGTATAATGTACGTAAGCACACTGCAGTATTTGTGTTTTGATATGTTCCATTCTATGATTCTGTTCAAACTCAACACAAATATAACCAAAGCATGGAACACATCGAAACAGACTTCACTGACATCATACAAATACCACCACCTGCCCATAAAAAGTAACTACTGACACCAAAAAAACAAATGCATTCCAATACCAGTTACACAGCCATCACCTTCTACTGCCAACACCACTGAAAGTACACTGCATGTTATGACACTTAAGGCAGTCGTGAAGTATTATAAATTATAATACCTTATAAGATGTGTGCTACTGGTTGAAAGTAAAATATAAATACCAGGACATACATACTCATTACACACACACACACACACATATATATATACATATATAACAAATATTAAATAAATAAGCAGATACTTAATGTTTTGCGTGTACTGTGAGAATTAATACACTTGTGAAATTTAGTGCACTTTATATTCAATTCAATTCAATTCAATTCAATTCAATTCAATCATGGGTATTTATTAACGTGCAGACTTAACAGCACAAGTGCCAATTACAAAGCCAGCACAAAAGCACTAATAAAACACAAAACAGTACAAATACACAAGACAAAACACTAAAGAAACAAAATAAATAAGTAATAAAACAATGTAAATAAGTACTGGGGCAGAAATCCAATACCCTGACAGAACATAGATGACTTTATTTATTACTAATTCAATTCAATTCAATTCAATGGGTATTTATTAACGTGCAGACTTAACAGCAACAAGAGCCAATAAAAAAGCCAGCACTAGAGCACAACACAAAACAGTACAAATACACAAGACAAACACAATGGTAACAAAACAAATATGAAGTAAAACCACGTAAAAGAAGTACTGGATCCAATACCCTGACCGAACACAGCTGACTTGTTATAAAAATGTCGCATGGATGGAACTACTATTACATATACTACTATTACAATAATATTAAAGTCACTATATTGTACTTGCATTACCAAGTACGTTTTATTCATTCCAGTTCATTTTAAGGCTCTGTTTACTTCAAAGCACAATTACATTTTTCATCATACAAATTCTTGGCTACAAACTGTGGGTATCCATAAAATAGCCATGTCATATCTTATACAATATTTGAACAAGACCCTCTGATTTCAAGAAAGCACTTATTTACACATCTATTCAGGGTGTGAGTTCCTTACCATTTCAGATTGCGTGGCATGGCCATCCCACGGAAATTTTTTTGATGTAAGTTTACTCTCACATTCTAAGCCAAGAAATCCATGATCACTACACAGAGATGATATTCGTGGGGGTCCTGCCAGAAACTCAGGTGACTCCCCCAGAAGGTTCCGTAGGTTTGCCAAAGAGCACACACTAACAGCTCCAGAGTAGCGTGCTATTATCACAACCTGAAGCACACACATCTTTTTAATGAATCCACATTCCGCAAAATTATACATAAGTGGGAATGCTGCAAATGTTAAAAAGAAGTCTGGGAATAAAACTTCAAAAGAATTAACCAAATATTCCTCAAACAGACTAAAACATGTATACTACATCACAAAATTGCTGTGTAGCCCAGTGACTGCATTAGTTAACACAGAAAATGTAAACAGGTATGTGTGACAAATGAATGGTCCACAGGGAGAGGTTGGGTTGCTCAGGTAGTCTGCAGAGTTCAGATGGTTGGGAAATGGTGCCTTTATGCAAACAATTTGGAGGAAGAAGATGAAGAAAAGGAGAAAACTTACATGATCGGTCCACCAATTAATATCCACTGGGTGGAAGCTACTGTTCTCACTGCTACGGCCATAACTTCGCTTGGAATGCTGGGGATTTTGCACATTGTAATGTGGCTGATCCAGCAAGGTCCAATACTTGTACAACCTAGTAAGCAAACACAGCCAACATGCTATAAACACAGTGCCATTTCACAATGCTACATCATCTGCACATCTATGCACTAACAGGAAATAAAATGTCCATATGAGATGACAACAAATACCATTTGTTTAAACCGAGTGTATGATAAAGCTTTACAAAGACTTCCAGTCCAACTAATCTTGCACTGTTATTGTTATAGTTAGGTAAGTTTATATTCTGTTATTACTGTCATATTTAGGTAAGTTTATAAGCCAACAATATCAAAGCAATTCAGCTCATGGGTTGGTATAATGGCTCACATTTAGAAGCTCTTATTCGTAACTTTCATACACTGTTTTAATTTCAGTGCTTACCTGTAACAGCATGCTTTGTTGGTGTTAAACATTTAATACAGGAATTATTTATCACCATCATCACCATGACCACCACCACCGACACCGGTGGTGGCGGCGGCGGCGGCGGCGGCGGTGGTGGTGGTGGTGGTGGTGGTGGTGGTGGTAGTAGTAGTAGTAGTAGCAGCAGTAGTATTATCTTTTTGGGAAGATAAAATGCACATTCTGCCCATATTAAATTTGTTGGATATTACTTCAAAATTTTACCCTGCCACCATGTTTGCAATTCATGACTTACAACCAGTGCTTCAGACACAATTTGTAGAAATGTTTATAACTTTTCTTCAAACAGAATTTCATATTCATAGTTCCACTGACTCATTAGTTATTGCTGTCATGCTAAAAGCTAAATGTTTCTGCATGCCTGCCATGTTCTTGTTTTATATATTAGAAAAGATTATTACCCCATAAGAAATTAGATATTTTTTGACCATCTATTATCACACATCATTTGAAGACCCTACGGCAAGTGGCAACATTACTGCTGACACCACATACAATCATGACAGCATTAAGTTATTACTTACTGCAGTAAACTACAAAGGATGCAGCTGGAACAACTCCCAATGTTATAACGTTCAGATCAGCTTTAATGAATATCAATCCGTTCATTCAAAAGTTGAATGTGTATGCACATTCACACACACACAAAGGCAGACAACATATTTTTGTACCTTAGTAAATGACAGCAGGTTAATAACTGCACACATTATGCCTTACCGGATGCCTGGCAGATGCCATATTGAAATACTGCCACAGGAATGAAGACAGGCAAGGAATTTTCCCGCTGGAGAAACCTGCATCTTGAACACCACACTCTAGATATTAGAAGATGTAATAAATAATTAATTATTCATATATGAATGCAGATAAAATTATTTTTCTCCTATTATATGGCATCATTACATGGAACCTCCTTTTAAAACTGTTTCTTAGTTTGCTAAAGTAGCATGTAATGGTCTCATTTAAACCTCTTTACTACAAACCTTGCACATACTCACTGCTTGCACAGGGTATATAATGCTCCAACCCAACCAATATTTGTTTTCCATTTGTGACACACAAAGTTTGCATACACTGAGGTGGTCCAGTCTGTTCACCCATGTTTCATACCTAACTACTCAACAGAACTTAACAAAAATAGTGCTGAGGTCTACACCAAAAGCTGTCAGGTAAATTAAATTTTTGTTCATACTGGTCCAGCATAACCCCCACTTTATGGGAAGCTTATCATACTATAAATCGGTATGTGATAAAAATAAAGGTCTATTTAACCTGTTCCAGTTGCATCATTTTCAAGAATTTATCATTCAGGTTAAGGAAAGTCATTCAGTAAACACAGATTTCAGTTTTCATAAACTCTATCATGAACTACTGCACATCATTATCTATTGTAGCCTTCTGCCATTTAGACAAGTAACAGGCCTTGAAATTTTTCAAAGTATTGTGCCCTTAAAAACCCAGTGGTGCAACGCATACTAATGGTATGCTTCCTTTTTCTCTCCATTCACTTTGTGGTCACTGTACAAAAGACAGACTTTGTGCCTTTTGTTTTCACAATAATAGTCAATGTGTGCTCATTTCCTCAGCCTTTTTTCCCTATTTGAAAATATTTTCTGGGATTAAGTATCAAATTCATAAGACTTTCCAGCAACACCCTCTGAAACTTGACGTGTGTGAAACTTTCTCATCAACAGAGTAAAATATGCATGAACTGAAGAGGGGAGGAGCACTTCAAGGGACTAAAGAAAAAGTTCCCCATTCAGCACATTTTTATTAACAAATTAGTTGTGCAAAAATGAGTACCTCAATCAACACCTACCATATATTTTGTGTAGTAAAATACACAAAGGCTTTTTGCTCCTCCCTTGAATCTCTGTCTTTCACATCAAAATCACCATCCCCATCACTTCTAACATCTTTGTTGATAAATTCACTCATAATCTAATCTACAACAGCACATCACTTTCTTTTCATTCATGACAGTCACACTATGATCCCTTTGCCATGATAAAGCCAACAGCTTCTCATCACTGAGGCCCAAGTTCAATCCCATGGCAATCTGTGTGGGATTTGTGGTAGAAAAAGTGGCATTGGGACAGGCTGTTCTCCAAGTACTACAGTTTTCCCCTGTCAGTTACCATACCACTAATGCCACATAGTCATAGTAATTCATATGCCATCAACATCACATAGCCCAGATACTTACAGCATCCATAAATAAACCAACAGTAAAAAACCCAGTTTACAAATTGAAGTTTTCACAAGCATATATTTCTCACAATGAGGGGTCCACAAATTTTCCAAAATCTAGAAGCCACCTCCACAGTCTAGGCACCAGAAGGGTGACATACAGCCAAGTTCCATATTAAGGACCAACAATTCTGGAATGGCCTGTGAACCTCACAGTTTGCTAGTGCATTCTGCTCAGTATGTGTGAATTTACACATATTTTGTACATAAAGAAAAAAAAACTGTAATGATTATGTTCAAAATATTAGGTGCCACCACACAAAACTTAGTCACCTGGGTACCAGGTGCCTGGTCATAATATTGTTACTAACAGCCACTAGGTGGAAAAAAGGCTTGCTGAAGATCCTCTATGGATTTTGCACTTCACGCAGTGGCACATGTAAATAGATGACTGACAAATGCACACAAAGGAGTATGTCAGCATGTTACCACTGGAGCATGTTTTGCACATCAACTACATGCCAAAATTTGACAGGAAACGGTTAAAATCTAAACTTCATTTAAAATATTTTGAATATGGAATATATTTAATGAAGTATAGCAGAAAGTTCAGAACAAAGTTTTTGTTTGACAGCAACTGTCTGCACCTGTTTGTTGCACAAGAGTACATTTAAGAAGAAGATAATGAAAGGAAAGAAATGTTGCTACTTTTATGTCACTCCTGAAATAAAAAACTGTCTCTCCCTATAAGTTTACCTCTTTCTGACTGGAAACTTCATTTTCAAATGGGAACAGATGGACTGACCTGCAACTTGCTAATGTAGTTCCAGCGGAACCAAATCATCATAAAAGTAAAGCTGCTTTTGTGTTTAAACTGCATACCATGAAGATACATGAAGGACTGCAGGTATAGCTTCACACGTTTTAGCATTAGCACTCGACATGAACGCAAGCAGTCAGCTTTATACTTGGCCTATCACCCGCCAGTGCCAACCAGATGGGAGGCTGGGTGTGCCGCAGAGTTGGTCTGGATACAGATGTGAACAGAATAATCCCTGACCTGCCAGGAATCAAACCCAGGGCATCCAGCCAACACACTAGTCACTGTACTATCCTGGCTCCCACAAATAAATTATGCAGAATATTTTACCATATATCTAATATATTTCAATGTTACTTGTTTAGGATTTGATGTGAGTGAGGGAACCCATTTCCACCAGCTCTGTTTGGCCTGCCAAACTGCTTGCTCTTCATCTGCTGACAATGCCAGACGGTAGTATGGGTGATCATTCAGAAGTCTCCATGCTGACAAGCCAAAACTACTGCCATGGCCCTGAATAGGAAAAGCATAAGTTACCAAAAATGAACAAAGAAAATGTTTCAATTAAAAGGACAATAATAACTGGGTGACTGACCCTCTGGTAAAAGAACCAGAAGAGTCAATGTGTTTAACCCTTAGCTGCCGGACGTCCACTATAGTGGTCGCCCTTTAAATGTGGCAAAGCGCCGAACGTCCACTTTAGTGGTCGCTAAGTGTGTGTCGAATTTGGAAGCATTTTTTTCACCCCTATCGCAGGTAATGCTAAAGATTTATACTGGGTTAGGTTTGGGGAATGTCAGGGCTTCTTTGTGGAGTGAGAATTACTCCCCCTCCATCCCTCCATTCCCTCCAGAAAGCCGTTTTAGATGTCAACAAATTTCAACTGCGTAATTCTCTGGTGTGACTAAGAACGTTTCAAAACACAGCATGCTTTTGTTTATGTCTGGACTGCAGTGTAGTGTAGCTAGAATTATAAGAGTGGGATATGATACGAATACTGACTGACGACCTGAGAGGTTGTCAGTGGCGTACTGTAACGCGAAATTTTCAGATGAAATTATTACACAAAAACTGGAGATATCCGCAAAAATCCATGCTTACAGCTACAGGGGGCTCACAGACGTGTCTCTTGTAGTTCTGGGGCACTCTTTAGGCGTTGTGGGGCAGTAATGTGCAACACACAGGCGTCAAATATAATAAACACATCGTGGGCACCCTTGAATACCAGGATGTTTACCCAGCATTGACATTGTGGCTTTAGATCTGTTTTGCTCTCACCATACAAGTAGCTGATATATTCGTTGCATTAGGTTTCTTCAGCTGTGGGCAGTAACACAACAGTCTTTGTGAAGTGGCACCGAGACTTTTTGACGACTTAGAGAGACGTAAAATAAATTCATGCCGGACAGTACGACCGAACAGGAAAGACATGCCCCCTGACTTTGGACCGAAAAAAATGAAACTGAAAAGGGGCGACGTAAGGGTGAGGACCAGGGGAAATTTGACAGCGTTAGTTTGGAAGGACAGACGAGACGTTTACATGCTAACTAACATGGACCCGCCACCGGCAGAAGGAAATTTGTGTGATGACAACAACCGCACTGTGAAGCCTCACATCGTGGCACGGTATAACCGGCACATGGGTTACGTCGACAATTCTGATCGTATGGCCAACAGCTATTCGATGAGTCGACGTAATTTCAAGTGGACCATGAAACTGTTTTTCCACCTTCTGGATATAACAGTACTCAACAGTTGGATTCTGTTATCTTCATGTGGGGCTAAATATGCCCACCGAGATTTCAGACTTCTGGTGAGGAATTTGATTGAAGAAGCTGGAAGAAGCCAAGATCCCCCCCCAGTTTGGTTGGAAGGCCAAGTGCAGCTGCAACAAACGTTATGAAACTAGGCAGCCGTCATCACAAACATTGGCCAGCAAAATCAAACAAAATACGCTGCCGTGTTTGTTCAGCGCGTGGCGTCAGAAAGGGAACCACATATAAGTGCGCCAAATGTAATGTCGGCCTGTGCGTGGTGCCTTGTTTCGCGGACTTTCACACAAAAGTGAACGTGTAAAACACCAAAATTATCTATTGTGATAGAATAGTGATCCAAGGTGCCACGGATCGTCTGCAGCAGACAGAAATATGCGAGTAATAAAATATTTACACTCGATTTTATATAATGCATGCAATTCACATGCCTAAATTTATTATAAAAATATGTGAACATTTTTTCCCGAATTAATCAATTCATAAACACACTACGAAATTTTATTTCCTCAAATTTGATGCAAAAGTGTATGAGATGTGATTTTTTTTCTAAGAGTAAGCGTTAAGAATAGAAATCCATATTTAAAAACCTCGGCACGGCGCTGTTGCGCGGGGGCATTTAATTCCGGCGTTAAAGGGTTAACACCAACTCCACCATTATACATTATCCTGACCCAGTTCTATCCAATTTACATCCTCATACATTACTCACCTGAAATCAGCTTTAATATTATCCTGCAACCAGTTTCTCAGGTCTTGAATATAGACATTGTTTTTCCTGAAGTATTCCTACTGAGTTCACTAAAATAACTGGTAGACACAAGTAACTACTGGTAGTTCTGTAGACACGTCTTGTTTTCCAATGAATGTTACAAATTCTGTCCATCTCATCCTTCTCAATTCTGAAACCCTAACAATGGAAGCATCCTGGTACTCAAACCCAGAACTCCTTCCCTCTTTACTCAAGAATCTAAGATACTTGGACAATAAGCCAACTCACAATATGACTACAGTGATGTTTCCCCATATGACACACTTACAGCTGCTGACTGTCAGCAGCAGAAACTTCAATTCAATAAACCATCACCTTTCTCTGTCACTGAAAGGAGCTTTTAGAAAGAGTTTCTATCTGAAGGACTACTAAAAAGGGAACAGAAAACCTGAAATAATTAAAAATAAGCTCTTGCATACAAAAAAATGAGGCATATCTACATACATGGAATGAAATACAAAACTCATTATATAATTTTCTCCATTCTTATGTTATGTTATTGTGCTTATGTACAATCACTCTCATCACAACTTCATTCTCATACACTCTCAGCAATGTTACACTGTCCCAGTACGACAGAACAAATTTCATACACCAGTTTTATACAGGATTAAATGAAACTAAAGTCTGCCAGTACCTTTAGTTTATCAGCATTCTTCATTATCGTCGGGCCAGCGACAAACAACATGTTATGTGACTGATGGTAACTAACAGCAAGCACTCCGTGTCGATAATGCTGCATGAATGAGAAGACATGATTCTCCTGATACCCATCAGTTGGAGACACCAAATAGCAATATAGATTTCCTTGATAATCAATTAGAATAATTTCAGCAGACCTAGAACAATAGCACATGAAAACAAAATGTCTTAACTGATGTGTTTGTCAATAGTACAATATATTTACAATATTTTTATTCATGAGTATACAAAAATCATTCTTGGTCTGGTTTTAAAAAATCCACTCATTTACATATAAAAATTACCCACTCATTTGGTCAACATCTGCTCTCAAAGTAGTAGGTCAGTGTGTGACAAAACTTCAGACTCACTTTAAAAATATTATCTTCACCAAATAACTCTGCATCACATTCATCTTCATAACACAATATGCTTCATATCACATTGATTAAATTTTGTACCCTATACCAGAATACCAACCAATGCTCAAAACTCAATAAACTAAACATACAAGATCAATAAAAACTACAGATTCCTGTCAGTTATCTAATTATTGTGATTTTCTACTTCAAATTCCAAACATCCATACACTTTTCTTATGGGCTTACCCCACTTAACATTATTATAAACTAACAATACTGCTAACCCCACTTTACATTATTATAAACTAAGAATACTGCTAAAGACATATTTACACTTTCTAGTTGGTATCCATTTTACCCTCAGAATCTGTAACTTGCTACACCAAAACAAAATAACAACAGCGGTCTCATGCAGCTCAGTAATTACCGTCTGCCTATTCTATATCAAAAGACCCAGTGAATGAACCTTCTTATATCAACACTGTAAGATCCATACAGGAAACAGAGAGATTTAAAACCTTCACAGTAAATAAATGCATTAAAATCCTTCTGGGCAATCAGGAGCCCTGATGATGACGAAGACAGTAAGTCTCCAATTCTTTTTAACTCATCTTTGATATGGTTAATAAACCAATAGGATTTTCAAGCAAGAAGTAGATACTCTGCAACACACTATAAAATGATATGAGTGAGTAAATGCAAAAACAAGTAGGTGGTTCAGCTACTCAGTTACAGTAAAACGTCATTAATTTGAAGTGCTCAGGATTGAAAAATTGGGCTTAAAATTACCCACTTGCTTCAGTGCATATTTACCTGCTGTGTGGTTGGTTGAAGTCCTAATGTTGTGGTGTAAGCTATGATTTTTTTACTTAATTGAGTAATTAAAAGATCCTTTTCTTGTACTTATTTTTTACATAATTTAATAGTCTTATCACAATCTTATAGCACCGTGAAAAGAACTGAATTCAGAACTCTGCTTGAACTTGTCTGCAACAGGTACTATGAGGGGTGTTCGGTTAGTTGATTACAAGCAGTTACTGAGTGCAGGTCAGTCTGTGTTGCCCACCATTAGCCAAAAAAATACTGTTCTTCACAGAACACTTGTAACGTACTATGGCACTACCTCAGATAGGAAACCACAAAGTAACATGTAATAAGGATGTGAAATAGGGCACAATGTATAGAACTGCATGTCATAAGAGGCACTAAGTAGAATAAAAATGACACACTGAGGTAAGAACAAAAACACAGGTTTTTAAAAAAGACAGATGACACTGCAGTAGGCCCATATACTCCCTCCATCCATCTGCAAAATGAAACCTGCTCCTCTTGTATGCCAGGCATCAATATTTGAGTTACACGAACAAACAAAGAACAGTCAAGAAGACACACGTACTTCCAACAGACAATGGCAGACTGATATTATGTGAAGTATTGATGAGCTGACTCCATTCTGCTTGGTATCATTTGGTTCGGCTGACCCTACCACGACTATTTTTGCCAAAGGTTACTCATTTAGCACTCACTAATTTTTATTCCAGACCACTGGATTCCGGGCTATTGCAGTTATACTGCATTTCAAATTATTCAACTTTTAGTGATCAAAGGGCTGTAATATAGTTTCAAATTACAAATTAACTGCACTAAAAATACACAAAATCCTACGTTTGAAGCCAGGGAATGTCACATGCTTAAAATTATATGGTATTAATAAGGTTTTATCACCATCACATCAGATTATTCGTGTGTTTGCGCTACACAGTTTACAGATGCTGCAAATTTTGAAGTTCTCACAGCAATGTGTTTGAGGATTCTGTTCTTCTGGGACATGACACTGCATCACTGCATAATAAGTTCCTGAAGTTTCGATGGACCTCTAGACCCTTGCAGATGAAGGAACAACATTCGCTTAAAATGTTGTGGGCTGATTACCCAGTGACCTGGTGTCACATCCCAGAAGAATGGAAACCTCAAGTTTAGAGACACTACCCTATGTCACTAACACTTCTAAACATCACACAAAAATTGTAAAAGTAACTGCATACCATTTTGGACTTTTCCTTCTAGACTGCAGAAAGGTAATAAAGACCAGGGCATTCTTTTTATCAACCAACTGACTATCTTCTTGGAATTTTGGCTGAAAAATCACAAACACATATTTATGCATGACGCAGTTCACTGCAGACTAAGGAGATACAGTACCACACTAATATTTGGTTCTACTGTTTTTCTCTCTGCCAAAACATCTGAACTAGTTCTTGGAGCTTCTGTCCTCCTATCCAGTGGGTACCAGAAACTTCTCCTATTTGAAGCTGACCATTCACACCATCTTGTACAAACGTTAAAAATGTGTGGCTCCTACATTTCTGAAAAATTTCTGTACCCCTGAATAAGTGTACACATAACTTCTGACAAATAAGTATTAATACACACAGAATCACCATACACAGATGTTCTTACTGCACTTCCAAAGCAAATTACTTACGGAAAGTTACTATGTTCTGGGATGTGATGTCATGTTTGACAGATAGATTCATCCAAAATGTTGGTTCGTATCTACCAGACTCACATCCCAGAACACATTTTCATAGTCACCAGTCTGAAAACCTAAAATTTCCTGGACCATAAGATGCATCTGACCATAAGATGCACCAAACCATAAGACACACTGAGGTTTTAGATGGCAAATTTCAGGAAAAAAAATATGTACTCACATTTGAAGCTCAAATTCACAAACATGTACTCAACAAAATGGTATTACAGTATGAACTTTTTACTAGTCGCAGAATCTGCTAAAATCTTCATCTCTATTATCACAACCATCATCCCTAATGTTACTGTCTGAACTTACACTTTCTTGAAACAGTACATTATCTTCGGCACCATCAAGAGCATTACCGATCCCACATTTCTTGCAAGACTTCACGCTGCCTTGCGTTTCACACTCCACGCCTCTTCATAAATCTTTAGCACCAAGTAGCTGTCCCAACACAATCAGTGATGCCATTTGTAACCACCCACATTCTTGCTTCAAAATTAATCATTTCTGTAGACACTTAAATTCCATTGTTTCTGTGGTCTATTATCCAGTTTTCACCTCCACTTCCACATAGACCAGATCACTTTGCAATATGTGTACAAAAAGAGTGCTTATTTTTATTTCACTTCTTTAACCCTTCCCCCTGCCATCTCCATTCATGTACAACTTTCCTGGTTAAAAGTGTCCCAGAATGTTTTGTAGTTTCCCTATAACCATGCTCTTTCACATACATCATCAAATTTTAATTTCAAACCTACCATATATGAAATCCTCATCTGTTAGGAGGAGAAATTTATTTTCAATAATCTCAAGTTAAGGTGTATGAATACACTTACTGGATAAATATTGAAAATATTGCTGCCAAGGAGGTCATAGAAAGACACAACACCATTACTATGTGCGACAGCAAGCATACTGCAATCTGGACTCCATGCCAACTTCCTTAATTGTGGATTGGCATCCTTTGCAACTGTTAATTAGAGAAAATACACAATTATATACACAATGCATATCCTGTATATGTGAAAAGTAGACTCTGGCTTGTTATGGATAAATAAAAAATGGGCATTCATTCATTCATTTATTAGTCCACCATAGATCCTATGAGACTTACATTCCAGTGGATGTGGTTACCGTCAATATTACGTTTAATCAGTTGTGCAGCACAGCATTTGTCCAACATCATATTCATAAATATATTAATTATAATACATTATAAACATTAAAAGGTATAATATAAACAAATTAAGAAAATCGAGGAAAATTATAAAAACATACACTATTCAATGTCTATGTTCTAACATATATTCAAATAGGATTACATTTTATAATTAATTCCATTGAGTAAAAGGAATTTACATACAAAAATCTCTTTAAGGCAGACCCAAAAGATTTTTGATCATTAGACAATTCTTTAGGTTTCACCGGTAAGTAATTATAGATCTTTATGCCTGAATAATAAGCTCCCTTTTGAACTTTAGTTAAAGAAATGACTGGGGGGAATAGGTTATTGTTTTGTCTGGTACCAATATTGTGAATCTCAGAATTCCTTGTAAACAGATGTCTGTTATTTACTACATATTGCATCAGGGAATATATGTATTGGGAACACAGAGGCAGTATTTTCATTTCCTTAAATGAGTCCCTACATGAATCTCTTTTCTTCAGACCGATCATAAAACAAAACACTGTGGAGATGACAAAACCTGAACTGATGAGCTGGAATGAACATACAGAGAGAATGAAAGAACATAATAAATCACAAAAACCATCAAATGGAAAATATGGTAGGGAAGGGGGGTCAAAGGTAATGTGGTTACACAGACAGAAGGAAGCAAACTGAAGTTACTGTAAGTTGCAAAGTATGTGAGAGGCAATCCTATGATAATGAGAACACCCCAAGAAGAGGGCAAAGGAGGAATAGGTGAAACAGATGGATTCTGAGAACTGCTGCAATAAGTTTTAAAGGAATGCAATACTAAACAAAAAGATAAAACACATCACAGAAGAACTTCAGGTAAAAAAATTAGATAATAATACCAATTAATACATATTTCAATGGACAGAACACTGACAATGGATTAGAAAACAACACAAACAACACAGACCAGTCTAAGTACTAATGAAATTCATACACTGCACAGATTTCAAACTCTCATATCATTCATAAAGTTAGCTGCCAGCAAATAATGCAGACACTGATACTTAAATAGGACCAAATTAGATGGGATGATGCTTGTGAATGATAAAATGGAGGCACTCATGGCTGAGTTTGAGGTACTATCCTGTCATTTACCTGGAACAAATGGGTTAAGTAACGTAAAATCTCAGTCAGGATGTCCTATAAACCCACCCACACTTCACTAGGCACCACCCATACACAAATCAGCAGTGTTACTGGCCAGTAATGCAAAAGTTTAAAGGAAATCATTATGGTGAGTTACTGCTTCAATGTAACAGAAGTATAGCACAGAGGTTACATTCTTGATAAGCCCTGCAAATGGTAAAACTGAGATGAGCAATGTTAAGACCTCATGGGAGAAATGGGGTTAGGAGAACCAAACGCACACAAAACATAATTAATATGGACATTTAATGACTAATAAATGTGAAAATATTAGTGTTGGTGTCTAGAGGGACAGATCCATTTTCAAGATGTGACAGGAGTTAACTGTCTCAGCCTCATGTCCCGCAGTTGGCTTTGGCATTAGTGTTGTTTGTTACCAGATGCTTTTATCAGTTAACAGGTTAATTATATGTTGTGAGTACAAAAAACCCACTCTTACAGTTAGGAACAAAAGGACACTAATGACACCATCAAGAATCATCATTCTAGTAAGAGGTTGGTGAAAAGCAGGCCTATATTACAACAGACTTTGCTTGTTCACAAGTTTGTACATCATGGGTCTGCATACAAAGACTTATCAGTCAATGTGGTCATGGAAATAATCACTGTTTATCCTGAAGATCATACAATACTCATCAATACACTCTGTGGGCAGAACATATAAATTTTAAATATTAAAAAGTAGGGGGTACATATAGTAACCACTGTGCTTCATAGTGTTAAAGCAATGTGCAAGTATTGCAACAGAGTTTCTGGGCGTTTCTAGAATTTCTGCATTCCATTTTGAACTATATGAGTACACCTAACTTTTCCTCTTTTTTATATTACATTACAATTATTACCTGTCAAATTACAGCCATAAATTCTAATTCAGTCACAATGCCATAATTAGGGAAATGTTTCTTTTATTGTTTACATGTTATTTTTAAATTGACGGGGAATGCACAATATCTTCAACATAGATTAGGCACTTCTGGTAGTCTTTACGAATAGGTTGAGTAGAGTGTAAAATTTTCCATAATAAATCATTACCACAAATCCTTGCACCAGTTATGTACCTACACTTTTCATAAGGACAGTGTTTAAGAAAAGTCTGGGTGAATTATGTGATGCAATATATACTGTACAAATTGGAACAAATAACTACATATACACATATGTACATGTACATATGTATCATTAGAGGTCACTTACTGGAAGCCATTCCAACAATAGATGAGTACTCATCCCTGGAAGTTCGAATTTCAAGTACTGTGTCCTGCAAGATGGCCACCACCTTGCCTCCTTCACCCACCGCAAAATGCCATGGAAGTTGTCGTAGAAGAAGTCTAAGGAGGATAATATGATCATGACTATTCATTCATTCATTCTGTAGTCTGTCTTATTATTAAATTATATATTTTGTACAATTATGGCTCTGTCTTACATAACTAATCACTTGAGTAATGCTGTTTAAGCAGCACATTTCCAAACATTAACTGCAGCATTTAATTTAGGTACTGAGTCAGCAACAAATTAACTTCATCTTTTGTTGTTTGTTACAGTGTGTTGTCTGTGAGTCTGTTGTTGTGTAATTTGCACTGCATTTATTTTGTGCTAGTTTTATAGTTGGTCTTTGGGCTGTTAACTACCATATTAATACACGAAAAATGAATTGAATTAATGTTGCCATCCTTAATAAAATTAGGAGTAGGAGGATGCAGAAAGGTAAAGGTAAATTGCAACTGGGCTTCATTAAGAACCACACCATGAATGCACGTGGGAGAGTGAAGGTACAGCTTCATGCATTTTTAACCTGAACACTAGATGGATGTAAGTGGTCACCTTCACACCAGGCAGCTTTATGCCAGGATAAAAGCCCCAGGTACCCACCGAATATGAGGCTGGGAAAGCAATGAAGCCAGTCTGGATTCTCTGGGGAAAAGAGAAATCTCTTGTACCTGTCAAGAACCCAACCACAATTCCTAAGTTGTCCAAAATGTAGCCTAGTCATTATGGTGACATAATTATATCAGCTCATATAACACAAACTTTTCATCAAGCGACTCACAGTTACACAGTTTTCCAAGACATCTAGTGCACATATCACAATCATAGTGACACTGAGTTTTAATGCTTCATGCAACACACTGTAAGAATTAAACTTCCATAGGCTAAATTTCATTTCATGATCGCCAATATATGTTCTCCTTTCCAAAATTCTTCACACAGTATACACTAACAACGTATATGTAGCCTCCACTCCTTCCTTAAAATGCATAAGTGTGTGTATGCATGTGCATAAGGAAGAAGCTAATTTTATGCACTGTGTTCAGGGAAAACCCAAACAAGTGCCTTTGCTAAGACACAGGGAAAATCCATATGGGTTTTGACCAATCACTGGGTCATGAGAGGTTCTTCACTGGGTTGTCGCTGCAATTATTTCTCTCCTTTTCATCTGTTTCATCTTCTTTAAGTCCTCCAGTTTTCCACTGCATGTTCTATCTTCTGGAAGTCCTCTGGGTCTTCCAATAAGGACTAAAGGGTGGTATACACTTTATGACAAACAGCAGAAGAATTATTGCTTATTGCAAGGCAATTTCTGGAGTCCCCTTAGCCAGGAGGGAAATTTCCGCTGTCCGCCTTAGGTCACCAAGCTTCTGCCTATAATGACGACATAGTCTGCATGAATCAAAGACTCATGCACCATTGGCTCTGCATGTGTGAATTTGGATTTGTTGACTCTGATATGTTTAAAAATGGAGAGGAATGGGTCTAGCAGTGCACCCAATATGCATGTTCCTCTCTCAAAATGAATTCCAGACTGGGATGAGATCTTTAAAAGCAGGCACTCACAACTGACCCTCTATGTAATAAATAAACTTTAATTCCATTTCTTGGTTACTATCCATTCTCATGCAAAGCAAACACAATCATTATTTAAAAATATAAGTGTAACTGCAGTTAAAATATTTATTTCATATGTTTTTACCTGTTTATAATGAGGATATTCTACTTTGGCATATTATTATCATTGCTATTTACATTCACAAATTGTGGGACAGTCAAATTATAGGCATCTCCAGCTAAACAGTTTCAAACTTGTCAGTATACCTATTAATTTTTCTCATGTTTTTATGAAAGTTCAGATTATAAATTATTTCTTCAGGTTGCTGTCCAAAATATTTTCCTTATTCTGGGTCGTGAGAAAAAGGTTTGAAAAACATCAATACTCACAATTCTTATTCTGCTTGAAGAAAATCCAGCATCCAATTGCAGCATCATTGTTACGATATAAAGAAAGCATTAACTACTGAGTGCACATCTTTCACCACGGGCTACTATTTTATATAAGAATATCAATAATGGATCCTCTCAAAGGGTTAAAGACATTACATTTAAACTGACTTTCTATTTACACACAGGCCTTAAACAAAACAACTATGGAAGCCTAAAATTAATTCCATGTTGATGAGAAAGGTGGGCCACAACATACACAGGAAAAATAAGAAATGCATACAAAGTTCTGGTCACAAAATATGAAGGGCTGACACCACTGGGAGAATTAGGCCCCTAGTGGGAGAATAATAATAAACTGATGTCAGGGAAATAGAGTGTGAAGATGAAGATGTGAACTGAATATAACTGGCTCAGAATAATGACACATAGTAAAATTTTCCCCTCCCCCCTTCTCCTTTACCTATATATAGAGATGAAGCCACAGAGTTAAAGTAATTTCCTGGTGTGCAGCATGACTGTCAACATTTCTACAAATTCCTCACCTCTGTATTTCATCACACACTGACTCTCTATTGCTGAAAAACTGCCAGATATGTTTAGCAGGGCTCTTATGTGCACCTCCAGCAAAAAGTTGGGTGTCACCAGGTCTAGAGTATTTCTGTGAAGAAAAGAAACATAAGCCAAAAGCCAAAGAAGAATTAAAAAAAAAAAACCTCATGCAAAACACAAATATGTCCATGCTTGCCTGCCTTAATATAAGCATTCAACAAACATCACAGTATAGTTGTTAACACATTTTCTATGTATTCAGGAGATCTCAGGTTCAAATATCATGCAGGAGAGTTTTCAACACTCCAGGCAAATGCCAGGGTCATATCTTGGCCACTACATCAACCACCCTACCCCAGGCTTCTCATGGTTTTCCTATGTCCCTCCAGGCAAATATCAATACAGTACCTCAAATTAAGGGGGCGTGCGGTGGCGTAGTTGGTTGAGGCACTACGCTACAAACCGGAACGTCGCGGGTTCGATTCCCGATGGTGTCATTGGAATTAATTCCTTGACATAATCGTTTCGGTCGCACTATGGCCCTGGGGTCGACTCAGCCTCTAACAGAAATGAGTACCAGGAATATTTCCTGGGGGGTAAAGGCGGCCGGTGCGTAGGGCTGACAACCTTACCACCTTCATGTGCCGATTGTCTAGAAATCTGGGAGCCTCAACCTCCTGGACCCCTCAGGGCCTGTCTAGGTCTGTAATGGGATTGCTTTACCTTTACCTTTTACCTCAAATTAGAACCTAACTGCTTCCTTTCAAATCCTTTCTTCTTTTTCATTCATTAATCGCATGCCATTTGGTGTCACATAGTCTGCTCTACTGATAATGTACTTAAATAAACCATAAATATATAAAATAGTACATTTCACTGCAATGCTAAAATGTTCCAGTAAAGGTAAAGATAATGTTATTCCTTTGCACGCCATGAAGCCGTAGAGGGAGAGTGAAGATATACGTGGGTCGTTCAAATTTAAACGAGAATTTAGTTCCCTTTTGAGCACAAATCAACTTGTATGAACGTGCTTGCACCGACAAGTTATGACATGTTTAAACTTGCAATCCGCACTAGTCGGATCCCTCTCTGCCTCAACCATCAGGTGCAATCAAGATGGCAGGGCAAGAAGTACCCAGCAGTGTTGCGCAGCGTATAATTATCAAATTTCTCACGAAGGAGGGTGTCATTCCTTCTGAAATCTTTACCAGGCTTCAAGCACATTTTGGGGATGAATGTTTGTCGCAGCCAAGGGTGTTCAGTTGGGCGAAATCATTTCGAGAAGGACGAGACCATGTTGAAAATGAACGTCAGGCTCAGCGACCAAGAACTTTTGTCAATCCAGAAAACATTTTGAAAATTGGTGAACGTATTCAGGTTAATCGTTGCATAACTGTTCTTGAACTGTTACAGGAAGTAGGAATTAGTGTAGAGAGTGTTGAAGAAAGTCTGCACAACGAGTTGAAAGTCAGTAGAGTGAGCGCAAGGTGGGTCCCATGGCTCCTGTCACCGGAGCACAGGGAAAGATGTTTAGTGCCGTTACTCAACATTTGCAACGATACGAGAGAGAGAAGGAGCCAAATTTTTGGACTCAATTGTGACCTGTGATGAGACCTGGGTCCACTACTTCACTCCTGAATCAAAAAGAGCAAGTAAGCAGTGGAAACACACCCATTCTCCACCCCCAAAAAAAAGCAAAAACAATTTTTTCAGCGGGGAAGAACATGGCTACTGTGTTCTGGGATTCCAAGGGTATCATTCACCTGGACTTTCTCACTAGTCAATAGATCATCAATGCGCAGTACTATTCAACTCTCCTGAATGGAAAAGTGAAGCCGGCAATTCGCTCAAAGCGAAGAAGAAGGCAGAATTCAGTTTTCTTCCTCCAAGACAACGCTCGTCCTCACACTTCGGCTTTAATGATGGCAACTCCACTGAAACTGAAGTGGGATGTCCTGCCTCATCCACCGTACAGTCCAGACTTAGCTCCATCTGATTATCATTTGTTTCGACCAATGAAAGGGGTTTGAGGAGGCAAGAGATTCTGGAATAATGACGAGGTCATTGCAGCTGTGCAAAGTTGGATGCACAAGCAACCGAAAACCTTCTTTGAAAATGGAATCAAAAAGCTTCCAGAATGTTGGCACAAGTGTATGGCAGTCAACAGGGACTACATTGAAAAGTAGTGTGTAAAACTTTTCCATTTTATTGTGAATAAATTTTTTAGAAACGAATTCTCGTTTAAATTTGAACTACCTTAGTAGTTTCTCCGAGTCTTTACATCGGTACTAGGTGGCTATGAGTGGTTAACTTGATACCGCAGCCGCTTCACGCCAGGGCAAACCGCCCCCGATGCCTATTGAATAAAATTCTCTTTGCCCTGCCGGGAATCGAACCCCGATTCTTTGGTCGTCCAGCCCGAACCCTAGTCATTATACCAACTACACTATCTCAGATCCCTTAAGTCCCCAGTGTGCTAACATCATACCTTATAAACCTGTCACATCTCCCACGGGATAGAAAACTTCCAAGTACATCAATTAATAAAACCAACGAATGCACTATATTGACCACTTTTATTATGGCCTATTTCCCTTCACCCTACACGTGTTTCGGAACCTTATAGTTACGCCAGTAGTTCCGTAAACAAACAGTGAATATTACGGACAGTTTACAACTCTTTTAAAACAGGTTTTAAATATACATTTACGTGAGTTTTTAAGATTCTACCAGACTACCGTACATATCGTACAATTTTAAAAGGGCTCTGAATATACATTTACCTATGGTTTTAAGACTTTACCAGACTATTGTACATATTGTGTATTTGTTTTGATATGTGAATAATTGGTAGCACACGGCAAACCCGTGAGGATGGAACTATAAGGTTCCGAAACACGTGTAAGGTGAGGGGAAATAGGCCATAATAAAAGTGGTCAATATAGTGCATTCGTTGGTTTTATTAATTGATTAAAAAATGCACGGTGGTAATACTGTGAAATTTCCAAGTACATATTCATAAGCAGCAAAAAATCTCCTCATAGACTCCTTCACGCACTCTACAGACAATACAGTCCTCTTCTTTTTTCCTCAACAAACTAACCTGTCATAATCCTAACCTCAACTTCAAAGTTACACATGTAAAATCAGTTACCAGTAACTCTGGATCTTGCTTCCATTCAGAATATACTAAAAGCTCATACAGTATGCAATCATCGGAAGTTTCTTCGGAGACACTCGACATAATTCAGATTAAAAATGTGACAAGTCTTGTCCATTCGAACAACACAGATTTCTCTCATCGACAATAACCCAAGAATTTATTGTACGGATAACAGGTAGTATACATCTACGTATTTTTGTATTCCGTGACATTGACTACAACAACTGGAGAAAAACACCGTCGTACTTGCCAAATGAAGCAGGGCCAGATAATAGGATGAGAGACATCTAGTGAAGAATAGGTGCCTCGCGGGATGTAATTTCATGGTGCGCTAGCCATGTGCCCCTATTCTGAACCAGAATCATCCAGTGCAGGACACCACGAAATTTCTTTAAGATTCATTTTAATATTATCCACACATTTACACCTAGATTTTCGACATGGTTCTTTCCTTCATGTTTCCCCACCGAAACCTTCTGTACATTTCTCTTCTACCCTGTACATGCCACATGTCCTACTCAACTCATTCTCCTTGATATGATCACTGGAATAATACTTGGTTCTTAGTGCAAAATATGAAGCTCGTTTTTAAACAATTCTCTCCACTCCCCTGTTACTTCCATCCTCTTAGGCACAAATAACTTCCTCAACACACTCAGCATACATTTTTCCCTTAATGTGAGTGATTAGGTTTCATGTACATACTAAACAAAGAAGCAGCTGTATTTCATCAATAAATAACTCAATATTAAATTGATCATGAGGTGACCGTTCAGCATTGAGAAGAGCCCAGTAAAATTGACTACAATGCAAACAAAGCAACTTTCTGTCATTCGTAGGGCAAGATAAAGTCGCTCAAAGAACAGACATGACCCGCTGTCTCTCTACGAGCAGTGCTGCAGACAACGATCACGATTCTAAGAGGAGTATGGGAGCATCTCACCAACTGGAAAGCAGCCACTTTCGCGCTCCTGTGTAGCAGGCCGCCGCGAGCACTGCCCGGCAGTACACCATTAGTCGGTCTCCCCCCGCGTGGACGAGCTCAGTGTGCCAAGCAAGCACAGAGCAGGCAACCCAACCGTGGCAGCGAATAAAATGCGTCATTTCCAGGCCAGCATTCAGCGGGTGATCGATCGAGTCCGGAGTGAGTAGTGGACGTGTGAAGACGTGGTGAGAGACCGAGCCTAGCGAAGGAGCAAGATTCGACCTGTAGGTGCAGAAGAAGAGAGCAAGGAAGGAGAGCTCACCAGCGTGCTGCCTCTATTCCATTCGGGGAGCGGAGCAGCATCAGAGAAGTAAGGTGCCCCCTGCTGTAGGCGTAAAGCTGAAGCAGGAGGATCTAGCCTTTCGTAAGGCCATCTCGTCGGTTCAGCCTTCCCCAGCCCTCTTGCGAGAGCTGAGGAAAGCCCTTGCATCGAAGAAGACGGCGAAGGCAGCAAGGCCAAGACGTCTTGCGTGGCGCTCATGAAGCGCCATGCCACCACATCCGGGGCCGAGAGTGCGGCTCATCCTTCTTCCCGCGAGGCTTCGCAACCTATTGCGGGTAAAAGAAAGGCTGGAGAGCTCTCGAGCCCGGACGGCTTGGTGGTTCCGGCCAACAGGCGCCCAGCGCCCGATCCGCTAGTCGGGTCAGAGGCGCTGGGTACTTCTGACGAAACAACTGCCGAGAGCATCCGACACCTCAAGGCCTCGGAGGGTAGGCCAGCATACACCACGGTTGTGGCCGGGCGCATGAATCCTCAGGAGCCAATTGGGCAGCCCAAGCCCATAGCCACTGGTTCGGATTCTTCCGAACCTGCTGTCTCCCACAAGGCAGCCAACATGCGCATGTCTGTTGAAAACATGTCCGGGCCTCTGAGCAGCATGCCAGCTGACACCACTTTGGCCCTGGCCGTCCCCGCAGAGGAACGTCCCAACAGGGCTCCTATCTTCGTGACAGGAGTCACTGACACACGTGGAATTCTCACGTGGTTAAGGGCTTTATGTCCCAGCAGTCTGAGGGCGACAGACTAATGATCGTGACGGGAACTGCCGACGGCTTAAGAGCCACAGTCAGTGCCCTCGATCCCTTGATTGAAGTAAGGGTGTGATCTTTCACACTTTCTCTCTCCCAGAGGACCGTTGTGACGCCTGCTGTTCAAAAACCTCGGCAGGCAGATGCCTGAAAGTGTCGTCTGGGAGGAGCTCGAGGCCCTGGGCATCCGTGTCCAGGGCGTCATGCAGCTCCGCTCTGGGCGCCGCGATCAGGACGCCACGCACGATCGACCTCCGACACCACTCTTTGTGGTGTCGATGGTTAGGGGCCCATGGGTTCAGAAGGTGTGATCCCTTTCTGAACTCTGCGGCCTACGAATCTCTGTAGAGACGTATATGGCCCCAAAGGTCCCGCTACAATGCAAGCGTTGTCAGCGCTTCGGATACACGCAGCGTAACTGCGGTGTGTTTGTTGTTTGGTTGGTGGTCCAACATTCAGCATTCAGTGCTCAGTTCTCCACGGAGTACTCACGCTCAGCACTCCTCGAAACATCCAGCAAGTAACCGAGCATTCAGCGCTCAGCAATCTGCAAGTACGAAAGCAGCACTCTAGGCTGGGCTCTTCATCGAGTATTTTCAAGCCGCTTGGCCGTCACAATCGCACCCAGCCGCACCGCGCTCTTTGGCTGGAGTTTAGTTTCGTCGTTTGACGCGACACCTCGGTTCGTTACACGTACTTTTGACACGACCGCTGTGGCTGGCGCCGGATACTGGTGAACCTAAAATCGCAGCTGCTTCGCCGCCTCCACAACACGTAACAAGGACGGAACTTGTACATACGAACGACGTATACATACCAGGAAAATAAATATTGACTTATATGTGCTTGATGTATTTGTGATTTCGATAGTACACATAACCTACAGTAACCCACATATTGGTGACCCCGACGACAGACATCAAAGAAGTCAGTGACTTACAAGACACCATGACGGAGACCGCACACGTCTCGCTTGCATCAACACTGTACAGAGTTGCTGTGCGACTACCACACTTCTGGCCCAACCGACCAGCTCTCTGGTTTGCGCAAGCTGAGGCGCAGTTCGACCTAGCAGGCATCACGCGCCAGAGTACCAAATTTAACTACTTGGTGTCAAAACTCCACCAGAAGCATGCCGCCGAGGTAGAAGAGATCACTATCCGCCGGAGCACAAGCCCTATTACCGGCGTAAAGCAGATCTAGTGCGCCGGTTGTCCACCTCACTCGAACAGCGCGTGAGACAACTCCTCTCGAACGAGGAAATGGGCGACCCAAACCATCCCAGTTACTAGACACCTCAAAGGTCTCGCGCCGGACGTCCCAGATGACTTCCTCCGCACCATCTGGGCAAGCCGTCTCCCGCCGCATGTCCAGGCCATACTCGCCGGCCAGACCGAGGGCAGCCTGGACTCCACCTCGCACCTCGCTGACAGACTTTTCGAGGTCGCGTCTCGTCTGCCCTGCCCGACAACACGAGCGGACTTCTGGAGCCAACTGAAGAGCTCTCGTGCCAAGTGGCAGCTTTGCGTGCGACCCCAGCACGCAGACGCTCACGCTCGAGGGACCACCGCCTCAACACCTCTGGTAACTCACCTACCCGTCAAGTCATCTGCAGGCACCACAGACGTTTCGAGAACGAAGCACGAAAGTGCAATCCACCATCCTCCCGCCAGCAGGGAAACTCCGCCAGCAGGGAAAATCCACTAGCAGCTGTTAGCGGCGACAAACGTCTGTACCACCATTCAGGCCGCCTCTTCGTGACAAACCGAGTCCGCTAACAGGGGTATATTTGGGACACTGGGTCTGAACTGTGCGTCTTTCCACGTGAGCTCCTCCCGGGGCGCAGGGAACGCACAGAATACTCGTATACCCTCTACGCGGCCAATGGGACCAGCATCCCCGTATATGGATGGATCTCCCAGAGTCTGAAACTGGAAATACGACGCGACTTTACATGGTGGTTCGTGATAGGCGATGTCCAGTTATCCTGAAAAATGAAAAAAAAGATAAAAAGTGGTAATATTTTGTGTAGGATCATTTTACATGATTCATTGTATGACAGCTCTATTACTAGAAATCTATTGTTACTGAATTGAACTGTTTATGTAACATCAGATTCATGAAGAGAACAAAAAACATGGTGAAAAGGCAGCATATGTTTTGTCATCGTTTTTCCAAGTCCCTGCAGATAATCTCTGGTATAAGGCTTACACAGTGGACCTCAACACCTTCCTTCCAAGTCCCCAACAACTCATCACTAGCTAATAGGCATGTTAAATTTTGTGGAAAAATGTGGAATAATGAACTGGACTACAATATTGCTACAAAATAACATAAGGGGGGGGGGGGACAAGTCATTTGAATGTATGTCATTAATCAGTTTGTTTCATTAAATGGTATTTTTCTTAACACTGACAGTGCTGCATTTTATGAAATTCTAACAGCTGGCATAAATCAATTGTAATCCAGTCCATATAACCGGTACTTCCCCAAAACATGACTGCAGTAACCTTGTCAATGACAGTTCTGCCAGCCCTGTTAATATGAACCATTGGCGCACCCAAGGGGGTGGGGGGCTTCCGGGCTGCACCCCCCCCCCCCCCACTACAGCGAAATTTAAAAAACGCCGATTTTGTTGACACAATGATATCAAAGGTTTAGCGTGATTTATGCTTCAGCCTAAATCAGCCACGAAAATCGGCTGATGACTAGTACGTTGGAATATTGAAAAATATAATAAAAACTTACGAATACGTAGATATTTTTTTCTTTTTCAGTTAGTTTTAATTTTCCCCTGTAACTTAATTAGATATTGGCTCACAGATTTTGACATGATGTTCATAACATAGCTCTTAAAGTCAACAAAAATTGTATATAAAACTTCAGGTTCAACCTCCCCCCCCCCCCCCCCCCCCCCCCCCAAAGAAACAGTCAGTGTGTGCCTATGATATGAAGTTCATAATTTGCTACAACTGTTATTAAACTCTAAATTTAATTTGCATTTCACTGATTCTAGTCTCGAAGTATGAAGAAAATTGCCAGATGATTGTCTTGCCAGTATGAGAAAATGTCACCCTCACAAAATTTGTTCAAGCTCTGTAACACTGGCAGTGCTTATTTTTATCAGTCCTTAATTTTAGTCATTCAACTGATGTAGAGGCTGGAAAATTAAAAAAAAAAAGATTACCTGAACAAAGAACAATAGCAATGCCTGTGTAGGAACCCGTACAAAATGGTAGGAGACTGTTCACTCCCTACTTTCCAGAAAAAAAGTAACAAGTGAATGGAATTAAGACAAAGTTAAAGGTGAGAAAAGAAACAGAACTGCCCTTTGCAATGCATGTACAATAGCAGGCTATGTATTTAATTTGGAAACCCTTGTATAGTATTTAGTGTATCAATGAATGCTTCATGTGTACATTCTAATAAAAATATTCTGAGTTGACTGGTGGGAGATTTTCTCCCCACGCAGGTTTGCTTCCATTTTCTCCACAGAGAGGGAAGATAATAAGCTTGGCCCTGCCCCCATGTCACGCAACAATGAGTCAATCTAACCACCCACCAATTTTGGAACAAACATGACATATCGCTTTGCAGAGACCGTGTTCATCTTCACTTACCTTAACACTAGTGCATGATTATTAACATGAATCATTCCTTCATTGCGTATAATGGGCCAACTTACTGACCTGGGAAACGTGATCCATCAGTCTCTGCCTGTGGAGCACAGTTGAAACTAGGGTGTTGTGACACTGAAGCCTTCCTAATCTGCAGCCTTTAAAAGACACCCCATTTTTTTTCTAGATTCCACAGCGCTGATATGACAGGGTAAATTAAGACATGAATTGGAATGCCAGTTTATTAGTCACTGTGCTTCTGTTCGAATAGGGACACAACACAGGATCACGTGTTTTCCAAATGTGTTCTGCTTGCTTGTTGTGCCTTTTGCATACCTTATTAGCCGTGCTGCTAATTTATTGCAGATGCGAATCTAATGTTGCACATTACACTGCGGAGAGCCAAAAATAATTCACTTATTCATATACGTATTTCATTAAATATCAGTTATTCTAAAGAAATATGAAATAGAACTTTCCGTTTATAAGAAACATATATTTTTGTGCCACATACCAATCTCTCTCTCTCTCTCTCTCCCTCTCCTTCTATTATGATGAAAATTATTTATAACATCTCGGAAATTTCGACAGTTTAAGCTTAAAAAAGAAAGTGGGGATTGACGTGGACAAATACACTCGTCCGATAATTTTTAGTGCGGCTCAAATAACAAAATTAATCGAAATGTATTTCGTATTGCAAGTACGAAACCTTATAGCCTGTCTGATTCACTGCACCTTGGCTGTCATCTTGCGTGAGTTCTGATTTAGCGACAGTCTGAAAGTAGCGGAATAGGATGAATATGGAACAAAAGAGCACGTCTTACACAGGCAGTGACGAAAGACGTTGAATTTACAATTGAATGTCAACAGGCTTATCCTCATTGTCAACAGAAGGTGAAGGCTAAATTCCTGTAGACCTCACATCTTCGTTGCTCCATTCAAGACTTTAACATCCGGAACAAACATTTCTAATTCAAGGAACTGCTGTAGGTAGGCTGACTTCGGAAATGTTCACACGTTTCATTTAAGTTACTGGTTTTTTGAGAGGGTGTACGCTAAACAAAAATTACGTTCTGAAAACCCGTAAGCTGTCATTAGCAAGCAAATTGCTGCTCAGAGTCCTGTTTTAATCTTAACAGCGCTGCCTGAATGGGCAAGAAACATGGTCTGCGAGAGAACAACGCTAATTAGAGTGTTTAGGAACAGATGTAGAGACTACTTGGACTAACAAGAGCAGAAGTAACAAAAGACTGTAGAAAAACATGAAATTGTAAACTCGTCACGTATTATCAAATCAAGCCGGAGCACATAAGAGGGCTATGCAGCAGTCCCTCGATCACACGGACTATGTCTAGGGGGGGGGGGGGGGGGATTCCGCATGACGCTGCAATCCGGACCACAGGCGGCGTACGTAACATACAAAAAAATGTAAAAGTAATACAAAAAAGATGGCTCAAACCTAAAGTGTAAATCCTTCAACCGTAAACACTGCATGTACCTAAGAGTACAACAATAATAATAATAATAATAATAATAATAATAATAATAATAATAACTGAATATCGACTATACAATACCACTAGTATATCCACAACGGTATTATCCCAACAATTTACATTTATCAACCGCTTAATATCCGCCCTGCTCTATATATTCTAATGCAGAAAGCACTATTACTTAATACATACCGTAAGTCAGCAACTTTTGGCAGAACAGTGAATAAGAAGTGCCTGGTCAGTGAGACCGTACTGTTGTGAGAACAGCTGAACTGCTGTGAATGACGAATGTGGTTATTATTATTATTAGTAGTAGTAGTATCGTAGTAGTAGTAGTATAGTATAGTAGTAGTAGTAGTAGTAGTATAGTAGTAGTAGTAATAGTATGGGGCACGGTGACACAGTTGGTTGAGGCACTGCGCTACAAACCGGAACGTCTCGTATTCGATTCCCGATGGTGTCACTGGAATTTTTCATTGACATAATCGTTTCGGTCGCACTATGGCACTGGGGTCGACACAGCCTCTAACAGAAATGAGTACCAGGAATCTTTCCTGGGGGGTAAAGGCGGCCGGTGCGTAGTTGACAACCTTACCACCTTCATGTGCCGATTGTCTAAAAATCTGGGAACCTCCACCTCCTGGACCCTAAGGGCCACTCAGGGCCTGTAATGAGATTGCTTTACCTTTTAGTATAGTAGTAGTAGTAGTATATGTTAACTGCCTCTTCCCGCTGAACCCACGGCACGCCTCTCAGACTACAAATTCCTATAAACCACTGAGGGATTGCTGTATAGCACAAACAGGGGAAATAAAGAAATAATTGAACATTGTTAAGCTGTGAAGTCCTGCTTTTACGGTGTCTGTAAGTTCAAAAGCACCTTAACAAAATTCCACCATTAGTCCCCTTCCGGAGACGATTCAATTCAGACGGTCTCTGGGACCCTCACAGCTTCCTATTCAATTGACACCGGCGGCGCCATCCCCGCGGGTAAAGCGGCTGCAGCGTGGAGCTGACTCACATCCATCTAGTGTCGAGGTTAAGAATAAATGCAGCTACTTCTGCATTCCTCATATGCCTTAATGACGTGTACAGAACGACTTTCCCTTTCTAGCCCACGTGTCCTCATAACCGTTTTCATTAACTGCAAGATGTGAGCTTCTCACAGTGATATCGAAGAGGTTTCAAGTCTTCTGAAGTGTTAGACTGTGTCAAATGGTTAACAGTTGCCGACGTTTTGTAGGAGCGTAGGGTTTTCATCTTCGGGGACAAGCAATTCAAGAAAAGAGTGACTGTTTGACCCCGAAGTTGGGGTCATTACGCTCCTCCGAAACGTTGGTTACTATCTACCAGTCGACACGGCGTAACCTGAAAGTTCATTAACGTTCTTCTTAGGGTCACTGTACCAAAATATTACCTTGTTTCTCCATGCATGATGCAGCCTAGGTCTCAGACATCTCGATTATAGCTTTAGCTGTAGTCTACAAAATTGTTATTACGGTTGCTGTCCTGCCATTGCAACGTCTGTGCGCGTCTTGAATGAGACAGGAAGCTGAAACCTTTTATAAAAGGCAATGCTTCTTTGCATGTGGCCACGTAATTACAACCCGGAGTTTGTTGACATCAGGTTAACAGGAATAATGGTCACTGCGTGGGCCGACTGTTGTATATATAGAGCAAGTGTAGTGATCACGCATTAGTCACGGAGAAATGGACCGCAGTGCTACCTGCCAGTTGCTGCTCGTGCTGCTAGCTGTCACAACCACGCGGAGTATCATACCTTCAGGTAACGAACTAACAGGCTCTCTCAGTCTTTGAAAGACAGACCTTTGTTTCTTAGTGTACTTAACAAAACTGTATCACCTGATGTCCATGATTAAATTCAGGAAACCCATGGATTCATTGAGAACCAATTGTCTTCTGGACTTTGTCCATCGTCCGGATAAAATATTAAAATATAATATAAAATTACGACGTTTCGGAAGCTGGTTCTTCTTCCGTCTTCAGGTGATGGGAGGGGAAACATCCTCCCCTCCGTCACCTGAAGACGGAAGAAGAACCAGCTTCCGAAACATCGTGATTTTATATTATATTTTAATATTTTATCCGGACGATGGACAAAGTCCAGAAGACAACTGGTTCTCAATATTATACACCATCGTCAGAACCTTTTAGAACCCATGGATTCAGTTAGGAACATTTTATCTGCCCTTCTCCTTTATGACTAATATAAATTAACTATTAACCCCTTGGTGGGCCGGGATAGCTCAGTCGGTATAGCGACTCGCTACTAGCTGGACGGTCCGGGGATCGAATCAGGTTGGGGCGAGATTTTCAGCACCCGCCCAGCCTCCTGTACAATGGGTACCGGGGGTAAAGCGGCCGGGTCGTGTCGTTGACCACCCACCCCCATCTAGCGCCGAGGTTAAAGAAAGAGTAGAGCTATACCTCTACTCCCCTCTGTGCCTTCATGGCCAGTTCTAGGGTTAACTTTAACTTTATTACCTTTACCTTCATTAACCCATTGAATCACAGTGATTATTGTATGTACCACCTATCTTAACATTAGTGTCTCTACGTTCTGCTCACAGTGTTGTTAGAACTGTAATAAGCTTAGGGATCCCATTCAAAAAAGCAAGACAGGCAATGTATGTATAACGTACTAACATTGAGACGCGTTCGCGTAACTATTGTTGCCGTGGAAAAACAATAAGTATTATGTATTCTGAGCGTGTGTTTGTAGCCTTAGTTACCCAGCATGCAAAGCGCATGCGCCGTGTTATGTTGTCATCTGTGTCCTCTCCGGTTATAGAGCATTTTTTCGCATAATCTCATAAACGGCACGATTTTCGAAAAAAAATGGAATTGAACATAAAATGTGTGTTTTGATTTTCTCTAGAAATTTTGTCTGAAACATTTCTTATTCTAAGAAGAATTCGGTAAGATATTATCAAAATGTACATAGGTTTTCATGTAAAGTACCCGTTATTCTTGTCAGATTTTAATAAAACTTGAATTTTCTCGACAGATTTTCGAAAAATGCTCAAATATATCAAATTTCATGAAAATCCGTCTGGTGGAAGCAGAGTTGTTCATGCGTATCAACGAACGGAGGACATACGGACGGACAAACATACATACAGAGAGAGAGAGACATGACGAACCTAATAGTAGCCTTTTGCAATTTTGCGAACAAGCCTAAAAAAACCAAAACCGTGACACTTAATAACATGGAGGTGGTAGGGGGGAGGTGTTAGAAGACAATATATATGAAACCTGTCGCGCAATGAAAAAGAAAAGCAGAGTAATTTATTAATATTACTACAACGAGGCAACTCATAAAGAATTATGAAATACAGACAAAAACAATGAACTATAGAACAACTCACACTCAGACACTCAGTCCGTTTTTTATACCCGTTCCTTATTCCTTGCAGCCTCATTCCAGACTCTAATTCCTAATCTACACATCTTCCTCTCCTGCTGCTCTGCTACGTTCTTACGTTTTCGAGAAATAAAGTTCCAAGACTGATGCTATGGCGCAAGTATGGTTTGGTGCATAGACACGTTGCCAAAAGAGGGTCTTACCCATTAAGCCCACCCGTAGCAGCTTCACTGGTAAGTTGTTTTGTGTCATCAGGAGAGAATAAAGTTTCTTGAACTCGGGAAAACAGCAATAGAAACACATGAAATGCTTGATACTGTTGATGGAAATGGAGCTCTGTTTTATACGTGTGTCTTTGAACGGTTTGAAAGATTCGTAGGCGGACGTGGAGAGTTTGATGATGATCCAACCATAAAATTGATTGAGGAAAAACTAGACACAAACCTGGAGACGATTCTTCAGATTCTGCTGAAGATTTGGGAAACAGGAAGAGACACACGTAGTTTGTTTCACACCTTCTCACGTATGAGTTCATTCTGCCATAATTGTGAAGGTCTTCCTGGAGAATCGCGGCCTGTTGGAGATCAGCAACCCCACCTTGTTCACCTGACCTCGCGCCGGTCGAACTTTTCTATTTCCTGAAGCGAAAACCGCCTTCGGATGAAGAAGATTTCAGGACGTCGAGGGCATCAAGAAGAACATAAACAACACTACGTATTCCGTCTGACACAACACTTGTTTTTTAATATTATCTCAAACTCTACATATTTCGATCAAGCCGATCATCATTAGGCGTTTATTTTATACAAAAAATTAAAATGCAAAGCTAAAATGTAATTTTTTTGAGATCTCACAAAGAATGTAACATATACATTAAAATCGACTTGTAATTTTTTATGGTGTGTTATTTAACATAAGCGGTGTGGTGTGTAACTTAAAACTTAAAGATTTAGGACACTAATTCCTAACTAAAAAGTGTTAAAATGACAAACGTTTCTTCTTTTTTATGATTTTAAATCCATTTTCAAAACGTCCAATGAAAGTCAAGTAATTAGCTGTCCACTTCAATGTATGTCGGTGCAGGCCCAGTTAAAGTTACGTACTTGGCACTATTCCGTTGCTGAGTCTAATTGCTTCTTCTATTACCTGTAATAGTATTGAAATTTTTTAATAAAATTTATTATAAATAGCTTTTCTTATGTAGTGCACATATATATAAAGAAACAAAACTGGATAACCAAATAAATGACAAGAATACAGTCACGCAAAATACGTTATTCGATGTAATCATTCAGAAGGACGATAAGCTAGGAGGCGTAAATAGATGACAGTGCTTACCAACAAAGCAAGACGCTGTCACCCACGGAGTATGCATTAATAGTAGGATGAGGTAATTGACCCCAGAATAAGGTAGTCAAGTAACATCAAAATACTGATAGCGAATAAAAGACTGTGAAATCTAATTGAAGGCAAAATCGTAAGTAAAGTTTAAAACTACACACTACACAGTCAACTTACTAAACCAACTAAATGCACACAACTATTCACATATAAATATATATATATATTTTCCTATGGCTCGACAGCCCTATATGGGCCTGGGCCTCCTCGTTTCGTCGAGGTTTCATGATCACACACTTTAGACACAACACAGTCGGTAGGACTCCTCTGGACGAGTGACCAGCCCGTCGCAGAGATCTCTACCTGACAACACAAAACACTCACAAGAGACAGAAATCCATGCCCCCGGTAGGATTTTTTTTTTACTAATTCCTGGGTTTTCCCCTTTGATCCATTTTTGTTCTGTATTAATCCTTTTTCGTCCTTTCATGTCACTTAGGTCCACAACCGTCTTTTTACAACACAACACAAACATCCATGCCCCCGGTGGGATTCGAACTCACGATCCCAGTAAGCGAGCGGCCGAAGACCCACGCCTTAAACCGCGCGGCCACTGGGATCGGCACATATAAATATTACAATCTAATAAATTTATTATAAGTCATCAGAACAATGCACGGAGTGAAAAACCTTAAAATAAACGCTACGTAGGAAAAGCTATTTATAATAAATTATATTAAAACCAATATCGTTACAGGTAATAGAAGAAGCAATTAGACTCAGCAACGGAAAATATAGTGCAAGGTACGTAACTTTAACAGGGCCTACACCGATATACATTGAAGTGGACAGCTAATTACTTGACTAGTATTGGAAGCTTTAAAAATGGATTTCAAAGAGTAAAAAAATAAGAAACATTTGTCCTTTTAACACTTTTTCATTAGGAACTAGTATCCTAAATGTTTAAGTTTTAAATTATACACCAAACAGTTCGTGTTAAATAACACACCATCAACAATTACAAGTCGATTGTGATTTATATTTTACACCCTTTGTGAGATCTCGCAACAATTTACATTTTTATCTTGAGTTTTAAGTTTTTGTATAATTAAACATCTGATGATGATCTGCTTGATCGAAACATGTAGTGTTTGAGATAATAGTAATAAAAAGTAAAGCAATCCCATTACAGGCCTAGGAAGGCCCTTAGGTCCCAGGAGGTTGAGGCTCCCAGGTTTTTAGACAATCGGCACATGAAGATGGTAAGGTTGTCAGCCCTACGCACCGGCCGCCTTTACCCCCCAGAAAAGATTCCTGGTACTCATTTCTGTTAGAGGCTGAGTCGACCCCAGAGCCATAGTGCGACCGAAACGATTATGTCAATGAAAAATTCCAATGACACCGTCGGGAATCGAACCCGCGACGTTCCGGTTTGTAGCGCAATAATAATAATAAACAAGGGTTGTATTAGGCGCAATACGTAGTGTTATTTGTGTAATTCTCTATACACAACGGGATGGATAGCGTCACATCAATGAAGAAGCAAGTAAACGCCGGAATAAGTATAATTCCATTTCGTCCCCTTCAATGTCTGTTTTGTGCAACGTTTATAAAGATGTAAAAATTGTTTTGCAGTCAAGAGAGACTATTTTGAAGTAGAAATGTAACATTCCGCTTCATATTTCATGTGTATCTGTTCTCATACCTTTATTGTTTGATCACGTAGGCCTGTTGCTATATGTACTACAGGCAGGTCACAATGCGTTACGACCCCAGAGGACCAGGTGCATTTAACAGAACCATCGAAAGATACTGGACAACGCTTTAGACGGCCCACACTTGTGGGTAATGATTGTAGTAGCAGTAGTAGTAGTAGTAGTAGTAGTAGTAGTAGTATTGGAGTGATATTCTTAAACACGGCAAGCTTTATGTACTAAATGTAACCCTCATGTTCATACGAATATTTTGTAAAAAGAATACTCAAAATAAAAATAAAGACAGCAAGGAAAAGTCAAATAAGAGGTTGTTCGGTTTGTATCTTAGGGACGACGTGAGCTGAACTTTCACGTGAAGTGTAGCTGTGGGGGCGTAGCAGGCACAAAAGAAAGGTTCTCTGGAATCCTTCGAAGGTTATGAGGAGAATGTACCCTTCTAATCCGGTTAACGTAAAACGTGGCGTAGCTTGTTATAAACTGTACCATGTTCATGCTATGTTGGCGTAGTGTTCACAGTTGTACACAGGGCTATATGCATTCGTCATGAATATGTTAACGTTCTATCTTTAGACGTTTCGGATACTTCGTGTTCTCTGCGCAATCAGCTTTGTTGTTAACAGTATCTACTTTGTTAATTTCAGCTGTTGTATCAACTAAACGTCTAGTGGTGTGGTTAACGCCCCTGCTTCGGTGCGGATAGACACAACTTTCACAAATGCAGGGTTGCTACGAATATGTTTAACTAGCATGTCCGTTCAGAAAGAGTTTTTTCTCTCTATATCCTGGTATTTGCCCTATAATCGTGCTTTGGGTTTCCCCCGAGCGTGAGTGAGTGATGTGGATTTTCCTCGTATCCTAGCAAAGGTGCTAATCCGGATTTTCCCAGAGCGGAGGATTTTCTCGGTAATTGCCCATCACGAACGAGACAGAAAACGGTTTGGGCTTGAACCCACGCACATAAAAGGAAAGTTAACATTTCGCAGAGTTTTCATTCTCAAATAGAGCAACTTTTATACTCACACTATCCCACTATCATTATTAGCTTCCGAAATACTGATGGACACTGCCAATTGTGTGTAGAAAAAATCCCCCTCGAATAGTCTACACGGTATGACCCCTACCTTCGTGTTTTTATGTGGTCCAGTCACCCATGCATTAAGAATAGGCTAACTAGAATGTTACGAAATGTCCCCTTTTCTTGAAAACAACATTTTACGAACTCTTTACTTATAAAGATAATAACTTCTAAATTCTGTTAAGCTTAATTTGTGTTTTAAGTGCCAGTGTAAACTGTTTACACCCCGGGGGAATTTCCATAAATGTCCATCTTTCGTAATGTTCTCTTGCGTCATAATTCCGTGTAAAGTGGCCCATATTTTCTCTGTATACCGCTATGTCAAATCCATTCCTTTTTTGTAGCAACTGTGGTGATGCCAAAAGATAAAGTTCCTCTTGAGTAAAAGGACAGCTTCCTTACCACAAAAACACTCGTATAATACCATAAAATGTCAAGGCTAATAGGATCCGTCAGAATGTATGGCCTAGATGATAACTGGATGACCCACTTCGCATTTAGAGCATTCCGCACTTTTCCTTTGAGACAAACGGAAGCCCCATAGGTTACACCATATCTTTCTTTCCCCACCGAATGTAAACTGTTTGTGGTCAGCATTTCTTCTTCGTATTTTGTAGGAACCCTGATTGTGGTTTATAACGGTGTTCTCAGTCCCTCGGGGCAAATCCAACCACTACAGTTTCCTTCCATATCTTTGCTAACTAATCGTTCATCTCATTCGACGAACACAAATAATGTATTTGAAAATCGTCGTTAAATAAAACAAATCGCTATTAACATGCAAAGCATATTTCCTGCTCTCCCTTATTTTCCTTCAGTACAATGTTCAGGTTAAAAAGACCAGTTTATCTTTAAGCTGTTTAACAATAGATTATGTAGAAATAAATGAGATGTCATGTTGAACATGAAGCAGTATGGGGAAACGTTGCAGGTGCTTTTCTTCTGTTCACTTGTGTGAATTTAGGAGCACTACACAAACCGTAACTTTAAGAGGCGATATTCTGACACGCATAAGCCTAACTTGGGGGTTGCGAGGTGGGCAAAATGCCCCTACAATATTTTTTCTACCTAAGATTACGTTTTTAGTTATTCAGCTGAAGAGGGGCAAATAAAAAATACAGATGTTTTCAAAACGACTATTTCGGTGGTGTAAAGACAGAAAAAAAAATAAAAAACCTGCGTTATACGGGAAGCAAAATAGAGCATCTAAGTCGCCCGTTTACAAAGGAAGAGAGGCACTGTAAATTCTGTGTGCTCTTTGCCTAAGGTTATAGTATATTGATGACTGGTTCAAACGTATTTTGCCCATGTTTCTAACTTGACTCCTTCGTAAATCAAAGTTCCTAATAACTAGGGCCGGCCTTAGGCCGAGTGAACCGATTTGACGTAATCGGGCCGCGCACATACGAGGGCCACGCGCTCATTGGGGATTCGCACATTAGTAATTTTTAAAAATAATAAAAAATTTACCATTTTATTTTTTTATCCTAACTTACGTTAGTATACCAAAATGATTGTTCATTTTTTGCGTGCACCATAACGTTTAGGGGCACGCTTAAAGGATCACAATCGGGCCCTGCGTTTGCTAAGACCGGCATTGCCTAATACCCATGGTCGATTTTGACCCCCAGTGTTATTAGCCAAGTTACGCCTCTGCAGACACGATGTCAGATCCACAAAAGTAAAGATCTTTGTACCATCTCAGAAATACGAGAAGGAAGAAGACTTGACATATTCCTCCAAGTCCTACCAATTATTGCATTCATTCATTCATTTACATTCAAGTCGATCCAAAAAGTTTTGAAAACCTACTGTATATAGAACAAGTCAAATTAATTAAATGTACATACAAATACGATTACAAAAGGATTACAATGAATACATTACTGCAATTTATATAAGATAAGATAAAATATTGAATACATAACTAGATATGTAAAAGTAGCTGACAGTACAGAGTAAGAAACATATAACAAACAATATACCAAACCAGGAGAATGTGATACAGGATTCATTATAGGAATGTCTACTTGTTTCCTTATTAACGTTACAGTATTCGTCTAATGAATAAAAGCAATTTGTATATAAAAAGGTTTTTAAAACTGTCTTAAATTTCTTTGAGTTACTAGTATTAGAAAAGCTTTTAATGTCGGAGGGGAGACTATTATAGATCTTAATACCCAGATAGTAAACTTCTTTTTGATATATAGCCAGATTTGCCTGAGGTAAATGGAGGTTAGTACTTTGTCTCGGTTTTATACTATAGTTTTCCGAATTTACTATAAATTGCAGTTGGCTTACTGATTGCAGACGGGACACTGGATTAGTTGCGATTAACACTGGGTTTTCAGGGTACGCCGAGAGTGCTGGAAATCAGTTTTCACGATTTTTAAGCCATGTTTCGTCTATGGAATGCAGTTCACAGCAAACCCCCTAAAGGAATATTATGCTGATGAGTAAAGTGGCTGGTGGTAACGCAAACTGTACAGAAACTTTTAACACCTTAGTTGGGATATGAAGCCGTAATCCCAGCCTTCACTGGGTCATTCAAATCGATACCAAGACAAGACACGATGAAGCAACAGCACCTGCTGTTCAATGAATGCCTAATCTGGTCAGCTGAGTCATAGGCCAACCTAGTTTTCTGCACTACATTTATCTTGATGTCTCCCAACAGGATATTACTACACTAACGTCATCAAGACGCAATGAATATCCTGATTTGGGCACTTACTGTGAATACAGATCCGCTTACACGACAGGCTACTGCATGCTAAACAGGTAGATGACAAAGTTTTAACGCAACCTTAATATTTCCGCATACCACGCGCACGCGCGCAAACACACACACACACTCGCACATGATAAAATCGTTTAGCACATGAAATGTTGTATGCATTCCTACAGTGATACATCACCAGTGATCATCATACCGAAACCATACGCGTTTAAATGGCTTTAAAGCTTGAACTCCTGTCATAGTACCTGACCATCAATTAAATGCAGCAAGCGTGTAAAGCCATGCTATGTTAAACGTGTTTTACTCGTATGCATGTGCCTCACTAACCACGGTGCTGACTTCTTGCAAATACACATTTATTATTCAATCTGGTTCTATATGAGTACACGTAATTAATCTTAGTATATAACTGTTTGCCGATCCCAGTGGCCGTGCGGTCTAAGGCGTGGGTCTGCGGCCGCTCGCTTACTAGGATTGTGGGTTCGAATCCCACCGGGGGCATGGATGTTTGTGTTGTGTTTGTTGTAAGGACGGTAGCATGGAACGTAAAGTGACATGAAGGACGAAAAGGATTTAAACAGTACAAAAATGGATGAAAGGGGAAAAACCCCGGACAGGCAAAAAAAAAAAAAAATCCCACCGGGGCATGGATGTTTGTGTTGTGTTTGTTGTAAGGACGGTACATGGAACGTAAAGTGACATGAAGGACGAAAGGATTTAAACAGTACAAAAAAAATGGATCAAAGGGAAAAACCCCGGACAGGCAAAAAAAAAAACCCCACAGGGGGCATGGATGTTTGTGTTGTGTTTGTCGTAAAGACGGTAGTATGGAACGTAAAGTGACATGAAGGACGAAAGAATCTAAACAGTACAAAAATGGATCAAAGGGGAAAAACCCCGGACAGGCAAAAATCTCACCGGGGCATGGATGTCTGTCTCTTGTGAGTGTTGTGTGTTGTCAGGTAGAGGTCTCTGCGACGGGCTGGTCCAGAGGATTTCTACCGAGTGTGGTGTGTCTAAAAAAGTGTGATCGAGAAACCTCGAAAAATGAGGCGGTCTAGGCCCCCAAGGGGCTGTCGAGCCATTGGAAAAAAAAATTACTGTTTGTTGTTTATAACCTCCAATTTAGGTGAGTCAGAAATCGAAATTCATCGATTTTCTCATAACGGATAATCGTATATAAAGTTTCTGCTTAAAATATGGTGTATGTTATTCTCCCCCCCCCCCCCTCAGTGCGGCATGTAATGAATCAAATACAATGAAAGATATTTCCGACTCTTCCTGTTGGGATGTAGGTCTATGCGTGTAATGTGTTGAACACTGCAATAACAACTTTGCATGTGCATTCTGCAGCATATCTGGGCGTACTCAATCCATGGAGCAGAATCCTTGAGAAGCTGCTGTTTCCTCAGCTAATCAAGAAATTACCCGCCTTTTATCGAACCCCAACCGTTTATTACCGTCAGTGGCGCAGCTAGGTTTTTTGACGCCCGGGGTGAGCAATCACAATGGCCACCCCTGACAGAAATTACGAACTTTAAAAAATTAAAAATTGTTTATTGAATTTCCTTTTATTGATCTCAAATATTTTGACCGCAGAAAATATTTTCTTTTTTCACTTCAAATATTCATTTTGCTGTCCCTTGGACGCTGCTGCCCGCGGCGGCCACACCACTCGCCCCACCCTAGATACGCCCCTATTTACCCTGTTCGCAAGAACCAGCGCTGGTTCGTGTCCCGAGCAAGATTAATCTAGTCCAAGCCCTCCCAACCAATTTCAAGCCCTGGCATTCGGGAACCCCGCATCCGCGATTGCGTGATTACCCTTGCAAGATGGTGAATTTATCTGTGCGTCACAGCGTCATTTTCATTACAATTTTAGTGTAACCGAAAAATCCCCGACAAACCTAGTTCGACTCCGGGCTTGTGAATTGAGTAGAAAGGGAAACAAAAACAGGCGTGTGTGGTTTTTTTGGGGGGGGGGGGGAATGGGGTTCAGATTCTATCTGCGTCAGTAAAAAACACTTATCAACTAACAACTGCACTATTGAAGTAAATTATCACTTAAAATTACCCTACATATGTTTCGGTCACCACATGACCATCATCAGGGGTATATATATATATATATATATATATATATGTATATATACACACTTCACTGTGCGCTGTCCACTTTTTTTTTATTTATGGCTGCTTTTTCGATGGTTTTTTTTTTGCACTGGGAATTTCTTGTGTATACTGCACTTCTGTAGGGGATGACGTTGGTTGTCTGTTGAGATCGTCGTGTGTCAGAATATTTCACTCTTTTGACTTATTAAGAAATTGATTGTCCGGTCGTAGTCGATGTTCTATGCTGTGGTGGGGTGTGGTGTGATGGAGTTGATGTAACGTCCGTTGATTATCCGTTGTGAGTTGTTGCACAGTTGGTGGCGGTTGTTAAGTTGAGATGTAGTAGTTGGAGTTTTAAAAAATTATAAAATCGTAAGAATTATAAAATAAGTGTTTTTCATTACCATAATGCACGGTGAACAAAAAGTAAAGTTCGTCAGTAAAGTTAGCTACGTTTCGACTCCCAAACGCCACGCTCCCGCGATTTGTTCCATACCCTATTAACTTTCACGACCCAACTGGTACAGAACTGGGTGCATTCTCACTAAATGAATTACATTTTTCAAAGCAAGTCATTAAATGATTCATATTCCATAGCTGAATATCAACCTTTTTATAACAACAGGTCTGCGTGGCAGGCGAAATTTGACTGAAAGGCAACGAGGGCATGACACGGATCAATGACAACGCATACGTGATCACGTAAAAATCACGCGCGTTGTGTTTAAGACATCACAATCATACAGCTCCCATCGGTCAATTGTTACGCGACCACGTAAAAACGCATAAAGCTTCGCGCATTAACGGATGGGTAGTTCTAGAAAACCAAGGCTTCAGGGTGCGAGTGGAGGAGACGGCCTCCATATACTGTATATGGAGGTTAGCTGAGAATATACTCAATAAACACTCGCGAACAACCGACAAGGTGTAGTCCTCCAGCTTGGGAGTTGCGCGAGGGGCTAAAAGCTCGTCACCGTAAAAAAAACCAACGTGTCCGAAAACGTTACAACGGTCCTTGGGCTTGGAAAGTTTCTTTCGAAAGACATAAACAATGAAAAATGGGTATGATAATTGGAACTTAGAACCCCCAGACCAGGGTCACTGAAGACAGTTTCAAGAGAATTAGTTAAGTATAGGTTATATTTTGTCGGAGTGCAAGAGGTCAGACAGGAAAAGACTGGCACTAAACCAGCCCAGGCTTTTACTTTTTGTCTGGAAGAGGGAATGAAAATCATCAATTAATGACTGGATTTTTTTACATAATGGAATCACTTCAGCAGTTAAGAGAGTAGAGTCTGTTACTGCTTGGTATAGTGCTACGAGGTCGCTGGCATGACATTTTTGTTCTAAATGAGCATGCCCCAAACGAGCATTAAAGTGATGACTCAAAGGACACTTCCTGTGAGGAAATGGGGCAAGTGTACGATCAATCATCATCATATCATCATCATTTATTTATCATGTTGATCAAAATACATTGATATAGGACATGTCAATATATAATTTCACATTATTAAGTAAAATAATATTTAGTCTATCAGTAGCCAATATCCGAGAAATCTTCATTCAGATAATCTTCTATTGTATAGTAGCACCCCTTAATAAGCAACTCCTTCAATTTCTTTTTAAACTGGTTGATATTTTCTATTTGTTTGATATTGTTAGGCAATTTGTTGTAGTAGATACAGCCAGCTACTGATGGTTTACTGTTATAGATTTCTAAGTTATACCCATATATATGACAATCTTTATTATTTCTTGTGTTATGTGTATGTATTTGTTGATTTACAGTGCAGTTACACTTTTCTTTTACATGTAGGATTGTTTCTTGAATGTATAACGAATATACTGTTAGTATCATTAGATGTCTAAAATTATCTTTGCAAGATTCCAAGTATTTTAACCCTGCAATGTACCTTACTGCCCTCTTTTGAAGAATAAAAATTCTTCTAGTGAGTGCCTTAGCACTTTGTCCCCATACGATGATTCCATATGACAGAAAGGGATAGATCAATCCGTAATATAACATTCTTCTTCCATTTAGATCGAGTAATTTTGATAGTCTATTAATTAAAAATAGGTTTCGGCTGATTCTACTACAAGTTTTTTCGACATGATACTCCCAGGAAATTTGTACTTCTTTACATTTGCTATTTCACTGTAATTTATTAGTATTTTTAAATTTCAATTCTCTACATACCACACAAAAAGTTTGTTTGGACATATCAATGCAAAATTAGGGATGGAAGATGTTTCCGAACTCATAATTTGGAATGACAGCATACATTAAAATAAGAAAGATATTTGTGTTAGAGTAGTAGGTTTCACCACATCAAGAATTCTGATTGTGAAGAAAACAATCTATCCACATCAAAAAATTCATAAACACACTTTGACTGCTCCTCATTGGAAGACTTTCAATCAAATTGTTCATATTTCATAGATGATGACATTCAAATTTGCTTGATATGCAACATTTCAGAGATGAGTGTGACACTGTTCACTACCTGGTGGTTGCATCAGTTAGGAAGACACTGTCAGAAAGTAAATGACAGTCTTGGTGAGAGTCTTGGTTAACTCTATAGACAAAATTATTGAGGATCATCAGTGTCGATTTCAACATAATACACCAACTATCAATCAGATATTCTGCATTCTTCAGATACTTATGGAAAAACAGGAATTAAGTGGTGCAATATATATCAGCTATTTATAGACAACAAGAAATCCTATGATTGGTTAGAGGAAGATTTTGAGTTTGGTACACCCATGAAACTAGATTGGTTAATCAAAACATGTTTAAATGAAACTCACAGCCAAATCCTTACAGGATAATATTTTTCAGATCCCTTTCCTGTTCAGAATGGTCTAAAAGAAGGAGACGCTTTATTCATATTGCTTTTGAACTTTGCTTTAGAATATGCCATTAAGAAATCCCAAGTAAAAAAAAAGGAAGTAAATTGAGTGAGACACATTACATACATTTTTGTCTCTTAAATTCAAGCAACACATCTACTCGATCATAATCTCCTTGGGAGCTCATTTCCAATGATAATTTCGGTAACTGGTCCTGTGCCAAGGCACTACAAAGAATAAGTTCAAGCATGTTGGATTACTTGTATGTAGCAATTTGTGAGCCAGATAGTGACTATGCTATGGGCCATGCATGCACCAGTAATTTCTTATTGGTGAGGTCTGACCCTGAGGCTATATATAACTTTGATTTTAAAAACTATGTTACAAAATCATGTCATAAATATAACTGTAACATAACGTTGTTTGAAACTGCATTTATATGCATATAAATATAACTACATGTTCCACTGCTCACTTACTGAATTTAACTCACAAGCTCTCAGCTTCTTGTTTTTTTAAGCTCATCTACGATTTCATTAAGGTTTTTCCATTTTTCAGAATTCCAATGTACTACTCATCAGCTGATTTCAGCTGAAGGGTAAATCACATACAACATTTGATATTATTATGTCTACAAAAATCTGTTTTTTTTTTTAATTTTTTATTTTGGCCATGGGGCAGGCTGCAGCCTGGCAGCTCCCCCCTTTGGGCATGCGCCTGCTATGGGCAAATTGATCAGATAATCTAGGTTTGATTTCCAATGGGGGCGTGATTTAGTACCACTAACAATATCAGCAACAGGCGTTACTTGTTTTAGACTTGTAGAAAACTTGATAAATTTGGCTGCAAGAAATATCTGAACTCAGAAATACAGAAATTTTTCTTCCTCTACATGTCATCTTGTAAGAATTTTTTTAATAAGTGCTTGAACATAGTATTTGTTACTACTACTACTACAGTAATTAAATTCTCAATTCTTCCTTCTTAATTCATGTTCTGTATGACTCGGCCAATTACAAACTCAGGACTAATACATAAAAATATACATACACACACATACACATACACACATACATATATATACATATATGCATCCAAAAATGTGAAAATGAGGGGAAGAAATATGATAATGCCAACAAAGATTGTTGTTGTTTTAGGCTTATATACAAAACAGTGAACACATGTTAGCAGGTCCTAACACAGATGTAAAGACTTTTGGCCACATGCACCTGACCAATAGATTTTAACAACTGGTTTTTCACCAAGACCCTATAAAGACACTTATTACTTTTACACTACCATTGATTCACAAAGCTGTAGTGACTAATATTACCGTAACTCCCCTCCCCCAACTCACATTTCTAATCACTCACAGTTGCAACAAAATTAAGTGACAAAAGAAACTAGTATAACTGCTGTTACAGGACGACAGAATTTTCTTGATTTGGAACTATGCATGGGATGCATCTGTGAAGCAACATCCAACTGCAATCTCACATTTCACTGCACTAGGAACCTTTGTGGTCCATTCTTGATCTCTCATATATACTGGAAAGAGGCTGGAAGACCAACACTTCCAGGTGATCATCCAAATAAGAAAGGAGGTAAGAATTTGATTCCACAATAAACAGCAGTATGGACTGCATAGCATAAAGGTAATTTCACCCCGTGTCTCAGCACCTTACCGCAAAGGTATGTATGCTGCATGACAGTAGAGTTTTGTGCATTTGAGATCTTCTTAATTGGTAATTGATTTCTGTGGTGATGGAAACAAAACCCATTAGGCCTGCCAGAAATCTAACTCCAGCCACAAGCCAGTCACATCAATGCAAGATCATTGTGGGGAGCACAGGATTTTAATGTCAATTTGAAGTTAATATTACATGGGGGAAATTTCACATTGGAATCATTACAATTTAAAATAAAATGAGGGGAAACTTGAGTCAAGAAACATTAAATGGTAGCTGCACTGTGCAATGTATGTGGGTCTCTAAAATGGCTGCCTTTTCCTGCACAGTTCTCTGTATTAATTTTTAATTCCAATTTACATACCTCAACAGACAGAAACTACCTCATAAAGAAGAAATCATTATAATGGAAAGAACTGCATTGTGGTTAGTACGTACATTAAACTCACAAGCAAAAATGCAGGACAAGAACTTGAACACAACACTGACCAGTGAAATTCCGAGAATCTATAGTAACAATAGTAATAAATCAATAATTAAACACAAAGTTGTTGGTTCCAATTTTTTAGTTATCTCATCACAGAACAACACTAATACATTTCATTGGGGCACAGAGCTCAACAAGAAATGAACTGAATCCTACAAGAGACAATGTAATATTATATATGTGCTTGTAACATCTTTGAAACTGTTTGCATTTTCCTGTGAATTTCAGCTTACATCAGATGTGTTACCGATCCTTATTGTGCAGCTGCAACAGTTCATCACTATTTGACAAAATATTCTCAGGTAAGTTTTGAAAACAAGGAGTGATATGCTCAGAATTTTTGCCTCTTGTCACAGTAAGGTCCATCTGACACCAACTTGCCCCCACATTTCAGACTTGCATTTAGGTACCCAGTTCAAACTACAGTTGGAACACTGATTGTCTGCATCCACATGTGGGACATAAGAGTAATATTCTTCTACCAGGAAGATGAAGGAAGCACGTTTCTCTCATGTACAAAACCATAGTAAAAACTGAGATATCTGCACCTCCAGGACAAAAGGCTTGCCAGATATCATAATTTTTTGGATATTAGAACATTACATCTAACTAGGAATCTCACTTTAAGAAAATCAAAAACAGGGACACAACAATATTTCAGTGGTGGAAGGAGGGGTTGAACACAAAATTTGTAACCTGTTATGCAATGAAACAAGCAGAGTAGATTATTCAAATTACTATGAGGAAACAAAACATTATGACACACAAATACAAATATGTAATTAATAATAATAATAATAATAATAATAATAATATACTCAGATACCCATTTAATTTACTGCTTTTTCATTACATATCAGTACGTCATCACTGGCAGTCAGTCCAGCCTCAATAATCTATTATCTAGTCTTCCTATTGGTATGTGGTTGATGGCTGTCCTACTCTCATAGACGTTTCCTCCCATTGTGGGAAAGTCAAAATCTTCGTACACATTGTCAGAAATATCACATTTTCATGGCTTGTAACAACCTGCGATATTTGGCATCATGAACTGAATTTTGTGGGACACTGGGACAGAGCTCTCTGAAACCCATACACCCAGGACCATCCCAGGAAAAGCAGGATGAATGGAATCCCCATACATGACGCCTATCTTACTGAACCTAACAACCTCATAGACAGACACAACCATTTAATTTGTCACTTGATATCCTGTTCTGTTTTCCTTCCTGCATTTTCTATTCCATTTTCATCACTAATTATGTTATGTGGTGTGTATAATCTAAAAAACCAACACACTGGTATTTCACTTTTCGAATAATCATATTCACAACACTGAATTACATGCGCATTCTGATGTCAGTATCTTAACTCTTAGCTTACGTGAACTCACCCAGTATTAATCTGTACTGCCAGTTGGTGGAATAATGAAATAGTAACAGGCCTCTTTGTCAACTTCCTGTTAAAAGAGTTTCCAGGATCATCCAGGGCTGGATATCATATTTTCACTGTACAGAGTGTCACATACCATAAGACTGTCAGCTTCAGAAAAATTTTATTATTTGTTCAAACAAAATAAAAAAATAATTTGAAATTCTTGTAGCAAACAGCTCTGTCAGTAACATCAGTTATGGATTAGACATCTGGGGTTCAATTAGTGGTGAGAAGTGGAATTATTTTCTATTGCCACTATTCAGACTGGCTGCAGACCCTGATGAGTCTATTCTATAAACAATGTTGTTCCTGCCCACACTATTAAGGCACATAGTGGGGAGCAGAGGTACATCTCCATTCATTCTTGACCTTGGCACTAGATTAAGGTGAGTGCTCAACTTCATGCCCTGGCCGCTTTACCTAAGGGAAAGAAACCTGTTACCCATTGAACTGAAGGCTGGTGGGCCCCAGAGCTGCTCTGGACCTTTTGGAAAAATGAAAAATATCTTGTCCCTGCTGAGATTTTAAACCCAGATTGTCCATTCCATAGCCTAGTCACTTATACCAACTACACTGTATACCTCTACTGTATATAAAGATACATATCCTAGAGTACATTAGGGCAGGCACTGCCGTGACCCTTGTACCTTGACAGTTCCCAATCTATTGTTCAACCCTTTTGCTTATGCATTCAGCAGCCCTGCACTTTGAACAAAGTGCAGTACCTTGCTGATGGAGATGTTGACAAAGTCACCAGGTTTCAAGAAATGATGACCCAGGTGCCTAAATCTTAATAACACCAGTGCCTCACAATCAAAAAGAACATGTGAGGCCATTTCAAAAGCCTGTTTACATCTATCACGCCTGGGACTGTCTACCAGCCCGTTTAAATACGAGTAGATGTCCTTTTCAATGATAGTACTCCGTTAGCAGCCCCGTCATTATTCTTGGCTGGTTTCTGCTGAAGTTGAGTAATGCCCCAACTCTATTAGCATAGGGTCTTTTAAAGAAAGCCTTTAGCTTGCCTTTGTCCACGAATGGACTGCCAATACTCCTCACGTTTCCTGCTCATCCAGCCTCTGATCACTCTCCTGGTAACCTTTGCAGACATGCCAAGACCAGGTTCAGGTAAGACACATATCCTACCTCACACAGAACACAGTCTGTTTCCATCAGAAACCGCAGGTAGTCAATGTTATCTAAGGAGATAACCACTATTTATTATGAGAAACGTATGAAACTTAATAAAAATAGTATGTGGGCAGAATGCAGTCTCCCAATGTTAAACTGGCAGTACCACTGAACCTTGAAGGGTTAAAATGAATGCCGGGTAAACATGCTGCAAAGAAGAGAATAATTTGAAGTGGTTCTGGATCATGTCCAACTAGGTAGTGGAAGTACCCTCTAGTTATCCTTCCTTCATCTGTACAAGCTAGGGAGAGGAGGGATTGTTACATTAAAGTACTGGAATAAATGGTGTGGAAGTGGGGATATTGTACTGTTCACCAGAAAACATGTTACTACTACATCATGTGGGATAATGAACTGACATATGAATCTATGTCAGTATTTGTTTTGTTTCTTAAATGTATTCACTTAACAATATTTAATGACAAATCAGAATCAAAACATGCACTGCCACTATAACAAAGGTGTAGTGAAATAAGTTATATTTCTTTCAGAATGAGTAGTATCACAATGCTTCTAATAAAGTCATGAATGTATATACAGTGTTCCCTTACATTTCGCAGGATCACCCCAAGAATAAAAATAAAAAAATCCCCTGAACTTCCCTGAATGTTCTAGAAGGTTCATGTAGAAGTTGAAGTGTAGGAGTTGAAGGAAAAAAAAGAAGCAGATACCCACACAATGTTTCTACACAGAAAATAAACTCCGGCCAGCAAAAGTGAACCAGTCACAAAATAACATTGAAAGTGCATAAAAAGTAAATAAAATGCTTTTTTTCATTTTCATTATTTTGTGGTTAAATAACTAAAAGGAATTTGAGAATAATAAGGAATATTAAAATACGTTATTATAAAGCAAAACACTAAAAATACTAAAATATTTTTCTTCAGGGGGGCATCATTCGCAGATTTTTGCTCTTCGCAGGGGTCTTGGAACCTAACCCCCGCACAAAGCAATGGATGACTGTATCTGTCACACATCATTTTTACCACATAATTAGTTGGACAGCAGGTATCCATCATGCTGAATCTTTAGCATTGATACCACATGGTCAGTTAAATTACTTCCAGTAGCAAAAGACAAACCTGTGTAATGGGTATGTATTCTTCTGTTTCAGGACTGTGATGGTAATGGGATTATAGACTGTGAAGATTATGCAAGGATCCACTACATGGGTGGTCAGCAGTGCACTATAAGCATGCAGAATACTGGATACTATAAAGTGTTCAAAGAGTGTCATAAGAGTATTCGACAGCTCACTGGATGACTCAGTAGGACTTGTTTGAATTATTGTCAAGAACTTTCACAAAAGACATTAACTTTATGTAACAACCTCCAGACCAGTGCAACTGTCAAGAGCATGTTTAGAAGCCATAAACAAACTGGCATAACAAAACATTAAATGAAATGAAGCTCACATTTATACACGTCAAACACCCCGAAGTCTGCAACCCATCTGACAGCTGGAAGACCACCAATTACCGGCTTATCAATCCCTAAGGCCAGTGAACTGCACAAAGATATTGATTGGGACACACAGCGTCTTCTTAATCTTTAAGCTCTTTTTCATTCAGTATGTAAAATGTATAGTGTTTCTGTGCACACCATGGAGAAGTATTTGGGAATGGTAAATTAAATACAGCAATAATGATTTTTCAAAAATTGTATAGTTTGACAAAATAATTACAAAGCAATGGCACAAATTTGCATTTTAGATTTTATTGAAGGCAACAATGTCAACAGACTGGACGTGCTGTTCAAAGTTTTGAATTTCTTCAATCAAATAATCCACAGAGACCTTCTCATCTTCAACCACACACATGATCTGCAGCTTGTTGATTCCAAAGCCCACAGGCACCAGCTTGGCTGTAAGGACAAACAGAAATGCATATTCACTACAGCATCCAGCCTTCTAACCAATTAGGAAAGTTCACCACTACTCGTATTTTAATTTAGTGCTAAAGTGAATGTGGAGTGAAGCTGTAACTCTGCAGAGGTTATCAACACCTTATTAACATTTACAATCTGGAAACTGGACACTTCTTTTAAAATTCCCCAGTACTACAGAAATTCATGGGCAACATATCATGCATGCATGTTTAAAACAGTGTAATGTATGGCCCATACATGAGTTCTTGCCAGCAGCTACATATCTGACAATGGGCAAAGACTTTATCATATGGCACTGATGGTTTTTCTGTCATATGACATTTAGAATTTCAAGAAACTCAGGAAACCTCCCTCAGTTAAGTCCCATTACGTAAAGCCTCCAATAGTGAATTCAAGATTTTATTCAGAAACTTCACAATCTGGAAGGTGTATATATTTGGTTCTTCTAATCACATAGTCAACATGCAGTTCCTTGTTGGTTTTAAAGAATGCAAATAGCAGCGAAGCAGGTTCATTTTCTATGTTATTCCTTATCTCAGACTTCACAAATTCCTTACCAAGAATTGAAAAGGTAAACAAAGAAATCATTTTCTCTTCTTGTTCCAGTGTTGATAGCAGAAATTTAAATTTTGTGAGGTAGCTAGGTGAAGACAGAGAAGGGTTAGATGACTGTTTTTAAAAGTATTTAATGTGGAAGAATGATGTGAAAAGGAGCACATCATCATAGTAGTATTATATTATACAGATAAACTTAAGATTGCAGAACACATGTAACTCTTGATATAAGTAGGGTGAATAAGGTTACATTTTCATGGTTTATGCACCTATGAGGAAGTGTGAAATAATTTACTTAATTTCAGAAGGAAGCAGACGGTCTATTTAATGAATCTGATGAATAGGAAATTATTTTTTGAGAAGATTAATAAAACAGAATTTGATACAAGAAACAACAATTAAAATTTACAGAAAAGACAAAGGACATGATTATGTAATAATATTTAAAAAGATATTTGGTTTATAAAGCATGAAGGGAGTTTTTTTTAATATTGGAAATACAGGTGGTAGATTGAGGTACATGATGAACAAAAAATATTGTTTGTAGATCCAGACTTAAAAGCTGTGAACTGCAAATAAAATGGTGTTAAGCAGACACAACCTTCTGTAAAATCTGACACAACAAAATAAATATTTGATTTACTTTGCTTTTTCTTATCCCATCCTTGAGCCTTTTCCAAAAATCATAAGGCCCTGCTTTGGCAACAATTCACAATACATAATTTGTTTGATTAAAGTTATCACCCAAAACGTAGTACTTTCTGGCTTTTCAGTTTTCTGTCGGTGTTTGATCCAAAATTCATGCATACAATGCAGAAAGGTGGAGGAATTCTCAAAATGCTCTAATTATGTCTGGAAGAAACATATGTTACAGATGGATATTTTCATCCCTTCTTTTCAATATCAGGATATAGGTGTGTTGTCTGAGAAATTAAGATATATATATATATATATAGCTTCTGCAATTGATACAGTATTTTAAAACAACCACAAATCTTTGAGAACATACAGCAGTTTTTCAAGAAATATGGTACAAAAACTATGCCACAAGAGGTAACCTCACAATTTCTTGTCCTTAAGTCCTACCATAGATCAAAAACAATTGGAGAATGTGGAATATTTCAATTATTTGGGTAGCATGATAACAAGTGATGCAAGGTGTACACGTGAAATTAAATCCAGAATTGCCATGGCTAAAGCAGCATTCAACAAGAAGAAAAATCTTTTCACCAGCAAACTGGAATTAAATTTAAGGAAGAAACTAGTAAAGTGCTACATTTGGAGCACAGCTTTGTATGGTGCTGAAACGTGGACACTTCGGAAAGTAGATCAGAAGTATCTGGAAAGTTTTGAAATGTGGTGCTGGAGAAGAATGGAGAAGATCAGTTGGACCGATCGTGTGAGAAATGAAGAAGTATTACACAGAGTCAAGGAATATCCTACATACAATAAAAAGAAGAAAGGCTAACTGGATTGGTCACATCTTGCGTAGAAACTGCCTTCTGAAACACGTGATTGAAGGAAAGTTAGAAGGAAGGATAGAAATGACGGGACGACGAGGGAGAAGACGTAAGCAGCTACTGGATGACCTTAAGGAAAAGAAGAGATACTGGAAATTGAAAGAGGAAGCACTAGATCGCACCCTGTGGAGAACTCGCTTTGGAAGAGGCTACGGACCTGTCGTAAGACAGACTACAGAATGAATGAATGAAGTCCTACCCTCCTCATCTCGATATAACGTTCAAGTCACGTTTTCCTGAACCATATGTAATGTTTATGTAGTAATTTTCCTAAAGAAAACACAAAATATGACTGCACAGTGTTGTTCCAGAATCGACTGTTCTTCTCTGTCAGGACACATCATTCAACACGTGCCTATCACTGATGTTTACTTACATGACACTACATGACATGACAGTCCAATGTTGCTGGCATACAATATTTTGCTCTACTGCCATTTCCCCAGAATAACTGGTTCTGTTCACAGTTTTATTACTTCAACAACTCTCATGACACAAAGAGACAGCAACAGACAATGTAAATGAAAAGTGTACCAAATTAGACAGTACATTCATTTTTAGACAAATACCTCCAGATTCAGTATACAGCATGTGACTACTTCCTAATGGTACACTGATGAGTGTAATTAATGTTCTGTGACATCATGGAGTTATATAGGAATATGATACTCACAGGCTCCCCACACTAAACCATCCATTACGATGGTTCTGACTTTGGCTTCCATCTCCTTCATATCAGTTTCATCATCCCAAGGCTTTACATCCAGAACAATACTAGATTTTGCAATCAGGGCAGGCTTTTTGGATTTCTTTTCTGCATAAGCCTTCAGGCGTTCTTCCCTTATTTTTGCTGCTTCAGCATCCTGTCACAATTTACTTTGATGTAAGAGATCAACCACAGATCAGATATTATGCATCTGTCAAATATTGGCTGCGGCAGATAAACCTAACAATTTTTAAAACGAAATAATGCGGTAAAATTTTACTTGCCTATTTAGTGTTTATCATAACTAGAAACTGAATTACATGCCATTTTGTTACATTCCTCAAGCACAATTCCAGTTTTTCTCAAAGGTTTCTCAGTACTCAGAGTATCATTTATGCTGCTACTGCTGAGACATCTTCCCGTTTGTCACTTGAGGTTCTCCAATTGTTCTAGGCCTAGGGACAGCAATATCCCACTGCTACATGGAAATGTGAAGCAACTTTCTAGAATCAGAGTTGTCACTGTGGAATTGATCCCCATACCATATGGTTCCAACTAGATGGGGTGACTGCTCATACAACAAGGGCATCAATGAATGTGGTGCGAGAAATGTTTCCCCATCACATTACTTCATGGAATAGCAATGCTCAATGGCCTGCATGTTCACCTGATTTATCTGTGTATGATTACTTTCTATGGGGTCCCTTAAAAGGAAAGTGTATACCATTAGGCCTCAAACAACTGAAGACGTGAAGCAAATACACGAAGATATCTTAGCAGTCCCAGAAGAAATGTAGCAAATACTGGGCTATCTTTGAGCAAGATTGGAACAGAACTTGAGGAATGGCAGACTTTAAAGACTAAATTGACATAATGTAGTTTCCAATGATCATAAGAATTAAATAAGAAACTAAAATTTTAATGCATTATTTCATTTTAAGAGCAAACAGGTATATCCACTACAACCTATACTTCAGAAAAAATGGAAATACAATGGGGTAGTACATCAGCCATTTACAGACTTCAAGAAACACTCTGACTTGGTTATAAGGGACGTTATGCATAATATTCTCATTAAGTCTGGTATACCCACAAAACTAGTTACATTAATTAAAATGTGTTTAAATGATGCTTATAGTAAAATCTGGACACACAAACATTTGTCAGATATGTTTCCTGGTCAAAATGGTCTGAAACTAGGAGATGCTTTATCACCACTGTTTGACAACTGCGCTTTAGGTAGGTACAAGTAAACCAGAATGGACTGAAACTGAATAGGACACATCAGCTTCTGGTCTACACTGATAATAATCTAGAGGATCTATATCTAAATAATTTTCTGTTATATTGTAACTGTTTTCTAGAGTTGTGTATTTACATCCAGCATCTCAATAGTAAACATGATCTATCTTACTGTTTAATAGTAATCATGAAAATACCACAAATGAAAAACAGAGCCAGTCAAATGAATAAAATATTTCTCAACACTAAGTTAAAAAATACCTTCAAATACTGTACTTGAAAACTCACAGTGGGTGCACGTGCGCATACACACACGCACGCACACAGAGTATAGTATCCCCCAACTGACATAACAGTCCCATTCCCCAGACTGTAATTGTTGTTACTGCTGTAGTGTTTGCTGCCTCCAATTTTCACTGAATATGAGATTCAGTTAACTTTAACACTATTCATTTTAGCCATGTATGAATCTGACTCCTTTTGTCTCAGATAAATAAATACCTCTGAAGTGAGATTTGTGGATCTCATGGTGGTGACTAATTAAGACTGTTGTATGGATATGACACCACATAAGCTGAAAGATATGTGCCAATGTTTCAGAGGATAATACTGCCTTCATCACCACAGAATATCTTACAAAATGTCAGTGTGCTTATAACAGACTACAAAGGGTCACATTCCATAAGGCAGCAATCTTCATAATTAACTTTAGTATCCACTAAAAAATCAAATTAACAAACTTCACATGCAACTGTGTGAATGAGAAATTTGCATAAGTTGGGGCATATCTGTGTGTGAATGCGTGCATATGTGTAAAAAGAGACAGGAAAAAAGCTACACATTTAGTAAAATTTGAAATACCTTCTTAAATTTTTCAAATTATCATGAAATGTTAACACATTTTTGCATTATACTCTCCAAAACAATATGAACAGGGAGGCTAGCCTGACTCTAAGCAGGTCATGGAAACCTGTCTTAGAGAAATGTAGACGAGGCCCATCCCCCCCATTAGTGGTGACTACCCCACAGTCCTTTTGAAGACCACATTCTCCATCTTCCATGTTCTCTCATTTCCCAGTGCTGCTTTTCCTTTAGCTGCACCTATTTCTATCTTTCCCTTTCTTTCCTCTGGCTCTAGCTGCTCTTCCCCCCCCCCCCCCCCACCTTCTTTTCCTCCCTCTGCTGTCTGGTTCCTTTTCCTCTTTATTCCTACTTTTTGTATTCGCCCTTGTTATTTTATCGATCAATTTATTTTTTATACATTTTTATATTCTGTGTTTTTAATTTTTCTTTACTTGTTATGCTTTTATTATTTATTGTTATTTTTTATTTTTTGTTTTTATTCTTATTTTTGTTTGTTTATTTTGATGTCTTTTTACACTTTTTAGTTTCTGCTGATCTTCTTTTTATTTTTTACTTTTTCATTTTCACTTATCTCTTTATCCTTATGTTTTCTTATATTTTTATTTTTATTCCTCAATTGTTCTATTTCTTTTATTAGTTTTATTTATTTTGTTAGTTATTTATAATTCCCTCTTTTTACTTAATACATTCATTTATTTGGTTTACTTCCCTTCCCCATTATTGCTGCATTCCATACATTTTTCTCACATTATTCACACCCTGCTTCAACAGCAGCGCCTGGCCACCCTGAGACTGGTTCTCACCCAGGTATCCCACTAGCCACTTTGCGTGTCTTTCTTCCCCCCCCCCCCCCCCCCCCTTCATTCATGCTGTTTTGATTCTATCTTCTCCTAATTTATTTATTTTTAATTTTTACTGTTGGTTTATTTGTATTCTACTTATTTAGCTTTATTCTTTATACTTTCCTCCCTTACTGTTACTCTACTCCATATGTTTTTTCCAGCTGTCTTAGCTGATTGCATTCTTGATAACCCTAGCTCCCCTACGTTGTCTCTATGCACCCCTCTCTCACCCTGGTGCTAACCTATAGGCTGTCATCACGCCTACTGACTGCTACCCTGCGCACACTTTCCATATGAATCTGCGTTACAGGTTGCTGGCTTGCTTTCTTTCTTTCCTACTCAGACTCTTGACCTGTGAAGACGGGACTGATACGTTGTCCCGAAACATTGGTAAACAATTACCACACGACACTGCGTAATAACCCAGAACAGCGCAGATCTCACACTCTACATCTGATCAACATCCATTAATTCAGGTTAACTTACCATAGGCGCATTTGCAAACAATATGTGAAAAGTGACTGTCAGCCTAGTCATGTCTACCCATCTGTCCACCCACCTCGAACAGCACGGCTTCCAACTGACAGACTTTTGTGAAACTTCATATTTCAAAGTTTGACTAAAATCAGTTGATAGATTCCAAGTTTGGTTAACATCAAACAAAAATATCAGCCACTTTAAGTGAAGATCTACACACATTTATATGTCTGGTCTTTATAATGGAGACAGTGACAAATTAAGTCAGACTTAACAAAGAAATGATGATCTTACATCTTACCCTTTATGTGGCATGTACTGGAAATAACTGCATCTTACCTTTTATGAGACAAATACATGAATCATGGTACCTCCCCATTTATATAAATACATGAAACAAAGAACAGCCAGAAAAACAGTTATCATCCCATGCCAAAATAAAGAAGAAAGTAGTGATGACTGTGATTAGCCTGCACTGAAAAGTATTCATGAATAACAACAGCAGCAAATGCACCAGGGGTGTTATGCCCTGTGTATACTTCCTAACTTGTTTATATCCACTAGCTACATCTTCATGATGGCAGTTTTTAGGTTTTCACAGCAGTGTAGCTGAATTGGCTGTTCTTCTAGGACATGAGACTGCATCACTGGGTACTTGTTCCTGACATTTTGAGACAATGTAGTGGTCTTGAAATGTCAGAAACCAACTGCCCACAGATGTGGCATGATACCCCAGAAGAAAAGATACCTCATCTTTTTGATGATTTGATAGACAATACAATGCAGGACACCTATCTGTTTTACATATCAGATTCAGTTCCAAGAGTTATGTCGTGACAAAAATAAAATGCAACCATTTCTTAAACAACAGAATAAAATACTGCACAGCAGTCTGTCTGAGTAGGCTCAGAAGAGCATTACTAAGAAAAACAATTATCTGTTTACTCTATACAGGCACTACCAAGCTCTTCAACAAAAATGCTTCACTTTCTGGGCAGGTAAAACAAAATGTGACATTATCCATTCAGGACAACGTTCACAAATCCATACATTTTACCACTCTAATGTTGGAAAAAATGTGAATTTATTATGAAATAAGAAATGGTACAGTTATGTCCCACTCACATCTTCATCAGATCCAAATAAATCAACATCCTCATCGTCATCTGCATCATTAGCTGCTGCCGCCTCAACAATAAATACTGCAGGTATTCTTTTCTCACCAGGCAACGTCTTGCGTTCATCACCAAAAGAGTTTATATGATTATACCAACGCAAAAGATGAGGTGTTGCCACAGAAGGTGGTTTTGCTAGTGACTCAAAAACACTGACATCAGCCTGACTTGCCTGGAATCTAGAGAGAGAGACAGAAAAAGCAGACAACTGTAACAAGAAATACTTGAGCATGTGAGCTTGGGCTATAGAAACATGGCTTCACTCCAGAAATGCATATAAGAGTAGGTACAGATTGGCCGCACCGCACCTGTATTGTAACGTTGCAGTACAGGTGCGCGGAAAACAAAACACTACGAACCCGCTGCGCACCACCAACGAACCGTGAAGTCGTCGCGAACACGGTGCACTTCTGCTCAGTGTTTATTCACTTTCTCAACTACAAGTATGGATTCCGATGAAGCGTTAGCATTATTATTGTGCAGTGGTTTGTTGCTAGTAATGGCTAATTGTAAGAAACAAAAAAATCGTCGAAGATGGTGGCGGACAAATTTATTTAACAGTAGGCATGGTGCAGAACTTCTGCGACATCTACAGTTCCAACACGTCAGTGGCCAGTATAAAAATTTTACAAGAATGACTCCCACGGACATCGAAAATCAAGCAGGATACGTGGTCTACGTCACCGACATAGCTGACATTACTTGAAGGAGGTTCGCTGCACTTTTAAAACACACCACAAGACGTCCACACTGCACTTGCAAATCTCTTTGTGATCGTTCGAAAAACCGACAGAGAATGGATCGCGACGACAGGTTCGTGGGAGGTGCACTAGTAGTGCGCAGTAGTATAAATAGATGTCCAAACTGAGCGTGCACCTGCATTGCCACGTTGCAGTACAGGTGCTGTGCGGCCAATCTGTACCTACCCTAACAGTATCATACACTGATGCTAACACTCAGTACTTCTCACACACACAAAAATGCTACTGGAACAAAGTAACAATGGTGAATTACAACAGAAATTAAGACCAAACCAAGAATCATGGATTACATTTCTACTCTACAGCAGTAATGAGCAACATGTGCCCCACAGGCCATATGCAGCCGTATCTTTGCAACGTGGCCCACAATCTAATTTCAGAAGCATGAAAGAAAGAGCTATTTAATTTCATTAATAATTATTTTATCTGAAATCATACAAAAATATTACAAAAAATATGTTGTATTATTGACATTACAACACACTTTTGACACCAAAATATAAACAGAAGTTCTATTTCACATAAAAGTATCACACTACTTGGGTTCATTGCTCATAGGCTTAGGAATCAGAAAGTAAAGTGGTGGCTATATGTAAGTACTTGACAACACCTCCTAGATGTGCTTCTGTTGCAGAGATCTCTGCCTCTTTCATTCCTATTGTTTTCTTGGTCATAGTCTACAGTGGAATGAGAAAGTTCATTGACAGAAGACAAAAGGGACTGCCTGGCAACTCACCAATACAAAGCTTACCAAAATAAAAGCATTTGTAAACAAGGTTCGGATGTGGGAATTCCAATTACGTCCACGTAATTTGGCCCACTTCTCAACTCTAAGCACAGAAAAGCCTACTGACACCAACAAATATAATTCACATTCTCCGACAAGAATTCAGCTCTTGAGGCCACTTTCAGCTTTTTCACATTACCATTTGACATAAATGTCAAAACTGTTTCACTGGAATTCGAATAGGAAATTACACATTTACAATGCAATGAATATCCTAAACGTAAATTTTGTGATACTACACTTCTTACCCTATTATTTTCCTCATGATATGCTTCCAGTGCACAGAAACCATGCAAGACAAATGATGAGCCTTTTTGGAAGTACTCATATTTGTGAAGAGTTCTTTTCGCGCATGAACATTATTACAAATCCATACAGAAATCAACTCAACTCAAAGTTGAACGATTAGAAATCCATCTTTATGTTGCAACTTCTCATATATCTCCAGATACTAACATTTTAGTGACCAATAAGCAACTGCTTCGGAATGAAAATGAGCATTAACCAGCAAACTGACACGTGTGGCCAAACAATATTAAAAGTTACTCACCCCTCAACATAACTGTGGTCAGCAAGAAATGCATCTAAGGATTTAATACCTTGTTCAGTCTTTAAATCACCAACTGCCATTTTAGTACAACAAAAAATCTGAAATAAATGTAACACAATTATTCACTTCAGACCATCCACTTCAAGCACACCTGCAGAAGAGACTGAGGCAAACAACCACGGATCCGAAACGACCAAAGAAATCTGAATTTCTTATCACTCGCTACGTGGTACAACCTTTGTCAATAATCGTGATACGGGATAATCCGTGGTTGCCACGCCAGATGTGTTATTCCACGAAAGATTGTAGGTAACGCACCAAAAATGAGGTCGTGGGGCAATTGTAGCAGTTAAAATTTAATGTTGTGGGCGTTGTTGAAAGAACAAGCCACTGTTAAGAGAGAAATAAACATACCCGTTTTCGGCTGCGTTATTTGGAAATAACAAAGTTGTTATTGATTTTTGAAGATATAAAATGGACGTAAATGCTGTTCTTCATTCCTTTCATCCGAAGGTGCAACCATATATAAAGGAGGTTTTGTACAGTGGAAACGTTGGTATGTTTGTACTGCCTATGCGCTTGCTGTGTACTCTGATTTGAAAACTGTAAAGTAAATGTAATGCTCCCAGTGTTTAGGTCTTTGTACAAGGTTGTCACCCTTTAGTTTGCAGCAACAATTCTGTTAATCGCAGAATGTATTGAAACCTTTTAAGACTGGCGTTAGTTCGACGGTAGTCACGTATTTATACGGAAGTTTTCCAATGTGTTAGAGTTACTACAATGTAACTTATGGTTCCTTTTGTTTCTAGGTATATGTGCTGGAAATTTGAAAATTGACGATGTTCAGTCTGGAAGACCTACTATAGAAACATCCAATTGTGGCGATCGCTTCAAGTTGATAATACCATATGCTGGCCAGTCAATTACTTGGGAGGTTGTGTTCAACAGTGTTTTACCACACTTCCCTCCAGATTTTCGCTTTGATGATGACACATTCCTATCAGATCCTGAAGTAGAGTTGATTGAGGAAAATGTACCAAGCCTTGCTAATTGGGACTGTCAAGATTCAAAATCCTTGTTACATGTTATCTGTGAACTGCTAGTTCTATACAGAAAGTATCAAGTAAGTATAAGCATACAGGAAGTTTTTTAGCACATGCATGGCCATCACATCAGAGGCATGTAACCAGTTCTTTTCTAAAGAAATGAAGTGGATTTATTTCTTCCTTCACGCAAGAAATTGCATTGCAATAAATTAGTGTGTATGTGTTTGTTCATACATGGTTCAGCACAGAGTGAAGCATTTTAACCTTCAGTGTATGGCCTTTTAAATCCCAGGTTTCTGCTGTGGCCGGAACACTTTTCAATTTAAATGCCCACTGTGGGACAGTGATTTTCCTTTTGGACATAAAGGGTATACATTTAATCAGATGGCAGTGTTCCATCAATTCCATTAAAGGCCAAAATTTAATTACATGTTTCTTTACAAGGGCAGCAGTTCACAAATTTTCCAGTTTCTTGTCCAAACACAATTCATTGGTGGGTCAGTTAGTGACTTGAAGAAGACTCTGTTGTTTGTAAAAAAACCACTGATTCTGTTCATTACACACTTCAGAATATTGCTTGAATGTTGGTACCTGTCAACGACGGTCGAGAGAAGCCGGTACTTAGCACTCTCAAGCTTTACACGTCTTGACAAGAGTGTACAGTGTGTCTTGCCCCATGACCTGGACTTTCACGCCGACAAAACCAAAGTTGTGCAACAATTCGGTGACCAACCGATATATGCACCTGCAATTTTGTCATCTTCAGTTTCCATACTTAATGGCTAGTAATATGAGTTTCTCACCTGTCATATGTGTATGCATGCCCAAATCTTGTATCCATTTTCCTCTGCACAGGGTATTCGACAGTATCTGACTAAAACCTTGTGTAACATTTAAAATAAGCTGGTTGTCATCAGCCCCCAGGACTGACGTTGCTTGAGTATGCAACTGCTTATGCTGTACCAGCGTTTCTCAACCTGTGGGTTGTGACCCAAATTTGGGTCATGAAACAGTGATTTGCATTATGATTTTACAAGATTTATGCTAATTTTCATTTCATTACCACATCAAAATGTCACATTCATCATACCAGTTCATGTTTTTTTTATTCTACACATGTTTATTATGACTTTTGAGGATGCAAGACAAAGCCCTTGGCCTAATCTGGGTCACCGTTCAAAAAGGTCAGGAAACAGTGTTTTATACCCAGCGCATTCAAATAGGCCCTGCGTATGTCTTCCCACATTCTTCCTGTTTATCATTAATAATCATTAAATAATTTCTCATTCATTACTGTATAAAGACAGTAGGCAGCTACACATTTTAAGATAACTCAGTAAACAAACCCCATGCTGTGATCGATGCATGTTCTGAATGACCATTGTTATATTTCCATTACTGCTGTGATTTCACTTACTTACTTTTTAAATTTGTTATACAGGTGTCATTGCTCAGTGACTACTCCAGGCTCCAGTTTGAATATTCATCACTTGTTTACCAGACTACAGTGTGTGAGGATGACGTGGAAGTTCTGATTGGTAGTCGCAGTACAAACATTAAGTCTCGTCTAGTTGGGGGTGCAGTGAACTTTCTGATTCGTCTTAAAATAGACTTCTCCAATTTGCCTCCAGTACAAACAGGAGAAGATTCAGGTGAAAGTGCGGCTGTTTTGTTGGTCACATTTCATCCACCTGAAGGCAGTCGAATTACCCCACAGCTGTATCTGTCACCACGTGTTGAAAAGGCACTTGGAGGCTCATCCTCTTTTCATCTTCCATCATTCCCATCGGGCAGCTGTTTGATGGACTATGTGCCCGTTGTGGCCGAGCTGCTGCGTGACAGACTGTCGGCAATATCCCTCACCTACGAGAAGAAGAAAGAATATTTGGGAGCATTGTGTTATAGAATGGGGAAAGCGATGTTGGAGTTTGATGCAGTTTCTTTTTCCCATGCTTCATTTCTTCTAGAGTGTCGTGATTTTTACTTTCTTCTCCACGTGTCACTGCCCATGAATTTTCCAAGGGACCGACCTGTATTTGTTTTTCAGTCAGTTTACCATTCTTCATATGGCAAACCATTTAAAACCCGATGTGAAGAATGTCCATATAGTCCTCGGTGGGATCCAAGTGAAATGGTAGAACGTGCATGTGCATTTATCGGCAGTTACATAGAAGTGTTTCAGAGGAGTTCAGTTCAGAGTTGTCCTATTTAGGGTAAAGGATCAGGCCATGCTACTTTATAAAGTGCTGACATTCTTAAAGAGTTTTGATGTGAATATTTAACTAGCTGAACCCAACTGCGGTGTCACAAAATTATGCTCTAAAAAGGGAACCAAGAGCATGAAGTTGGGGTGCAAATAAAGGGAATCAAGCTTACACTGTGCATTGGAACATGTCTTTATAAGATATAAAGCAGAAGATGCAGCACTATATTACACAAAATATTTGGTTACAGTGTTGTGTAAATATTTACAATAAGGTGAACAATTGTTTATGTTTTGTCATAATAAATCAGTTCTTAATGAATCTTCCCATACACTGTAATGTATATTTTATTTATTCATTAAAATATGATATAGTAAAGTCCATTCTGATGTACATAGCCTACGCCTTTGTAGTCAGTGCATTGAATTTTGTTCATGCTGGCAATTCGGTGCTCTCTCAAATGCAGTCAATACAGTGAAACCCTTGTAGTTATTTCTGGAAAAGTTTGACAGATCATACTTATTAAGCAGAAAAATGTCTTAAAAGGGTAAGTTACTATTTTGTTATTCTGTTTTGAAATTGACATTCACTTTACTAAAATATGTCATTTAAGTTCTGTAGTAAATCATTCAGTTTCCCTATCAAACCACATTTTAAGTGCTACCTTCTTCAGTGATTTTGAGACATTCTTGACCACAACTTTTTTCTTTTACAAGCACAAGTAGTAGATGATGAAGCCATTTCTCCTGGAACCATTTCATAAGCACAGATTCTATTTTGCTGTGTTTCATCGTTCTCAACATTAGGTGTTCACTTGCGGACTGTTTCAGTACTGTGTCTCAGTCTGATATAACTGTATTTAAAGTTGTCAGGAAAATGCTTGGTTCTTCAGCAAATTTTAGGCACATTCGTGAAGTTGCGAAGTGACCATTAGCTTCATCATGTCTGTCCAACCACATGGAACAACTCAGCTGCCACTGGATGGATTTTCATGAAATTTTATGTTTAAAGCCAAGAATATTCCGAAGTGGTTAAAATCGGGCAAAAATACCAAGAATTTTATGTGAAGGTCTAAGTACATTTATGATAATATCATGCTGAATTCTTCTGGGAATGAGAAGTTTCAGATAAAGGTTGTAGAAAAAACCAAAATATTTTTATGTCAAATACATTTTTTTTTCTAAAAATCATGCAATTTATGAGATCATTATGAAAAATATGGCACAGCCAGACAGGCCACAACATATGGCAAAAAAAAAAAAAACAAAGATACAATTAGAATGCCGGGTTTTTGACAAAAATATGTATGTGGGAACTGAGTATCGTTTCATCATTGTATGTTTCAAAATTGAACAAACGGGAACTTTGGAAAATTGTTTTAAGATATGATGTGAAAAACATAGTAAAAGGGCAAAAAGTTTGTTGCATTGTCAAATTTTTGTGCTTCTTAGGCAAGAAATCACTTGCAAACAGGAAAGATACTGAAAGAGTAATGTATATGTTAATCATATGGGAAAACTTTGATACTAAATTATTTTAACATTTCACACAGGCAAACAGCTTACGTAGGGTCACCTTAAATGGGTTTCATTGTAGTAATTTTGTACATGATACCAAAATGATCAGGCAATGAGATAAAAATTCTGTTGATTTTGAATGAATATTTAGCTACATTGTGCACTATTCAGTACTTGCTGAGGCAAATGGTTATGTGGTGAAAAACAGAAGTATTCACTCAACAAAATGTGTTTCTATATGACCTCATAATTGTTGTTAGCCAGGGACTACAGTGATCTCACAGACCAAGTAAACAACCACTGGCAGTAATTATAAATAAAATATATTCTGCAAGAGATCTGGTAGATGATCTCATAAAGGCACCTTATAGTGTACCTGAAGGATACGTTCACCACATTCTGAAGTTTTTCCCAATTACTGTAAATCTTGGAAATTTATTTGGCATCTTTGTAAAAGCAGTTGAAAAGGAGACCACAGTGATGGGAACTTCATTGGCTTCCTTCATGCTTTCACTTGCATATATACTGTATCTTGTATGGATTAAATTGTATTTCTGATATGCATCAATAATGGTCTGTGTGTTGCACACCACTGGTAACACCAACTTATTGCTTCCCTGTGGCCTCTTCAGGCATATACCTGGATATCATCTACAAATTGGTAGCAGTGAGTAACTCCAAAATTTTAACCTGGAGTCCATTCATTGATCATCCTGTCCTTTTATTCAGCACTGTATAATTCATGCAGCTGAAACAAATGAACATCGTGTGAAGCAAGCAAACCCCATCCATCTTGCATCCTCAAAATTTACATGACCCACCTTAATGTTATCCTATATGTTTGAGATTTATACAGGGTACATAGCATTCTTATAACTGTGAAATCTATTAGGTCATAAAGAGCTGTACAAATACCTCATACAGTGTAGATAAACATATCATGAACTTTGACACAGAAGCCTGTTTAAAGACCAAGGAGATACGAGGATGGCACTGGGATGTTATAAACTGTTGGTCTACAAGTAAAAGCAAAGAAAAGTAATTACAGTCATGTCTCACCATGAGAGCAAAGGGCAGAATCATAATATAGATAGCTAGTCAATCCATCAAAACATAAATAAAATTTAGTTCACTAAGAAAACTAATAACAGACTAAATCTGGGGAATGCTTGCTACTGCCAAATTCAAAAACTTTTTGTCTTCCCACATTCTATGTAAAAATAAAAATAAAAAACAAACTACAACTGGTATGGATGTGACACTTCATCTCTGGATATCTGTGGAAGAATACAGACTGAGGGTATTTAAGAGCCGAATGCTAACGAAAGTACTTGACCCTACATAGGAGGAGGTGTTAAGAGGCTCAAGAAAAATGCATTCTGAGGAGCTTCATAATTTGTACTCTAAACCAAACGTTAGCATGATCACATCAAGCATTATGTGGTGAGGGAGGGGTTTCATTTTGACATAAATTGGATTAAAAATGCATATGAAATTTTGGTCAGGAAACCTGAAGAGAGAAGATCACTTTGAAAGCATAGGCATGGGATGATAATATTCAAATGGTTAGTGAAGAAATTGAGTGGAGCGGTATGGATTTGATTTATCTGGCTCAGGATATGGACCAATAATGGTCTCTGGTGAACATGGTAAAGAACTCTCAGGTTCCAAGCACGAAATTTATTGCAAAGCTTAGTGCATATTTTAGTTTCTCAAGGACCCTGTTTTGAGATGACGGAGACAGATACGGTCTTCATCTTCACACAGCTGACTGCCCACAATGATTTTAGTGCACAACAATCACCATGAAAGCTTCAAATTAAATGACTTTCAAGAATCTTAATTTCAGAATACACAACTACAGCAGGCCCACTCAACCCACAGTGGGCAGGCAACACGTTTCCCAATCGAAACACATTTGAATGGGGAAACGTCTTTTAACCCTTTCCCTGACAAAGCCAAGATAAAATGCTGCAGCAATACTGAAAACTTATGAGCTGTGTATTGATGGAAACATACATTACATTAAATTGATTTTGTAAAAATGTGGTAAAAACAGTAACATCCTAGCCTACTTCATGAACTGCATTTTTTAAAAAATTTTTCCATTATCATCAGCATATTTTTATTGGATATGATGTGTAGAAAAATATACAGGTAAAGTTATACATATAATTACACATATGCTTATACACTCTTCATTCTGTGTATTGAATTTCATGCTGCCCACATAAAGACCAAATTTTGTTAAGCTGCCCGCATCACATAAAAGGTTGAGCCAGCCTGATCTACACAATGGTGTAATGAATTTCATATGACAAGAAGCAGAACTGCAAAACCTCAAAGGGCTGAAGGCTGAGTGAAGCAGGTTCATGCACATGGCTAACTAATTCGAAATGCCAGTGTCCATGCCTAGCATGTCAATATCTGAACTCTGTCCCACTAACTAATCATTTGAGATAGCTCTGGATGGTGTGCTGAGGCCTGTAATGAAAATACAATCCTTTAAACAGTACTGCTTTCATATTTATATACATCTGACATAGAATATTAAATAAAGAAATGCATAAGAAAAAATATACATAGTTTACATAAATCCATAATCTGTGAAAATGTAATATTGGTGCTTGAAGATGGGACCCTATGTAAACCAGATGATTTGGCCCACATGATCTTCAGAGCAAGAGAAACCTATTAAACCAACTACAGCTTTGTGACTGTACAGTACATAATCAGATGAACATATAAATGTAGATATACAGAAAAATAACTTATTTTACCTTCAATTATCAATAACAAATACATTATTTCCTTAAAGGAAGCTGAGATGAAATGTCAGGTACTCCTGTTTTTTACAGAGGCATATTTTAATTTTGTGAAAAATGTAAGTACTGCCAATACAGTGTGTGCTGCACTTCAAACTTGCACCCTTCAGTGATTACAACATTTTATGTTTTAGGTTCTTAGTTCTGCCATAATGGATTCTGATGATAGTATATTGCAGCAAGCTTGGACATCATCCATCTTGGTTTCTTTTTTTCTGCACCACAGCATTTTGAAAACTGGATGTTACAAGAAGAAAATGGTACCAAAAAAAGAATGAAAAAAATAATGTAGGGTAATGTCAAAAATACTTGTGAGTCTTATTTGTACAAGGCATATTCAATAAGTAAGGTTTCCTAGCCTGCAACTTTTCTGTTAATCAAGCATTTAATTTATTTGGTAGGATATAACATTTGTACTAGGGATAACATGCAACAGATAATGTAAGAGCCAGATGCAACTCAAGGGACAAGTTTATGTGCAATGGCAATGACACTGGAAACTTGGTCCACAAAGATGTTTGTAGTGTGATTTTTTTGTATGCTTGAGACATTTTTCCCCCACTGAAATTCATCACCAATTGATAGAGGTTTATGGTGATGGCATTGTGAGAGTGCAGCATGTTAGAAAAAGAGGCAGACGACTTGAAAATGGCCAGACAGACATCCCTGATAATGGTTGCATCAGTCAGCCCAGCACTTCAAGGACAGATGTGAATGCAGCACAGGTAGACAAACTTCCTTTGGAAAAAACTGATGAGTCACAATTCAAGACATATCCACTGCACTGGCATTGTCCATCAGAATTGGTTGCAAATGCAAAAACCCAAGTTCTACCATGACAGAATTTTTAAGGATAAATGCATCAATGTGCTTGAGGATTACAACAAAAAACAATTACTGTATACTTCAGTGGAATAAATATGCCACATTTAATGTTGTAACAACTTATCAGTAATTTTTATGACTTAGGGAACCTTACTTACTGAAAATCCTTTGTAGTTCCGGCAGCACTCTCACCCTAGCACCCAACGTGGCAATATAAAATTTGTAAACATCATTATGATCAATAGCTAAACAACCGAAGTGTTTTAATACCATGCATTTGTAATGTGTTTCAGTTAAGAATTAATACACGTATATGCATATCACTTTCCTAGTCATTCTAAACACAAATATCAGAGTGATTCAGAACCACTTATCAGTGATGCTGAGCAGTCACATATTTACAATTTCATGTAGTCTTTATATTTTGTACCAAGAAAATTTCACTGCCCAGAACTGCAGCCTGGAAGTTCAACACATTCACTGCTATAGAGTAAACCCCATCCAAACAATGTTTAAAAAAGTATGTTCTTTTCTCCAAAAAAATACCACATTGCTGTTGCAGAGGTCTGTTCATTCGTGTTTATGAAAGTAATTCTGGTTTATTCTGAGGACCCAACTAAACCCACATATACTGGATGCAAAGGAGTTGTTGAAAGTTAATGTCACACGTGTAGTTACCAGTACATCTTACAGACCTAAATGGAAACCAGATATTCTCTGTGCCATGTTCTTTCAATGCATAAATAGTTTATGCCTTGAGGATTTAAAATTCTTGCCTTCAGTAGAACACACTGCATTTCTGTTTCACATACATCAAACAATTAATGTTTCACATGGACAAACCATAGCTCCTCACATCAAAACAGCCGTTACACAGTGAAAACAGCCATCAGGAATTTGGATAAATGTGCTATACATGTTTTCAGTTCCAAGTTGAAAATACAGTTCCAGTAACTGTTAAAATATCAATAACACAAATTTTTGTTTACAAGAGAAAAAGAGAAGCTACAACCATGTTCTGCGATCTGACTCGCAGTGACTGTGTTGATGAATTGCTAAGAAAGTGTTTCCCTTCAGTCATTTCTTGGCCTAAAATCAGAGTAAAGCTTCTAGCCATCCACAGCAGCAGCCCTGATAAACAAATAAACCAAAATTTGTGCTTGCATTTTCCTTACATTATGGTTTTACAATAAAACATACAAAGCTGAATATTATAAAATGTGTGTGTTTGGTCATTTTTAATGAAAACATGTTCCATATTTTATAAAAGAAAATAAAACATTTATATCGCAGGATTTACTGCAGTGTTTCCCAGATGGTCTTCTGCAGACTGCAGGGTTCCATGAAGTGAGATAAGGACTTCCAAAAGAAAATTTAATTTCAAAACAATAACATAAATATTGTTATTATACACTTCATTTAAATAATTCTCATTTTTATATGACAATGACTCATTTGTTCAAATATTTCTTTTGCTGCAATACTAGAATAAATACAATAACCATACTTTAAAAACGAGTTTTTTGTAACAGAATCACAAATTAGTTTTTAAGTTTCATTGCTTGTGTACATGAAATGTGACTTTTACTTCCAAACATGCGCAATTAAATAATTTGTTACATTAACATCACTGATTTTTGGTCCAGTTTTTTAGCTTCATATATAGGAATTTTAAACAGGGTTCTGCAAAATTTTTTCAGAGTCTGAAAGGATTCCGTGGGATTGGGAAACACAGACTTACTTGATACATGCTTGTTGCCTTGTCTGACAAATTCATCAGAACATCACTGGCCTGTGTGGCACATAATCAATACATCTGTGAGGGTACATAACAATATTACATTATTCTAAAAAACAGCAGCTTTCAAAACAGATGACAATTAAAAGTGGGAACAGGAACTTGAAAAACCCATTTTTCCAGTAAAAAAAAAAAAAAAAGAGAGAGAGAGAGAAGAAGAAGAGAAAGAAAGAAAGAAAAGAAAGAAAGAAAGAGAGAGAGGAGGAGGTCTATACATAATTAACAATCACCAGTTTGCTTACTTATCTTCCTTTATAATTCTCTCATTATATCAGAATTTCTCGGATGAACAATAAAAATTGCATCCAGCCACATACTCAACTGTGTACTCACCAATCAGATGGGTACACCCTATAACATCACACTAATTCTATTTTCTCTTTATGACTGTACTAGGAAACAATTTTTATTGCAGTAAAAGAAAGGTAAAGTTGCAGTGGCTGAGGCATGTGATCAGAATGCATCAAGAAAGGGTGACCAAGAAAATCTCTAAAGGCAAGCTATAAGGTACAAGGAAAGTGTCAAGGCCCTCACTTGGATGACCAGAAAATGTACATAATGATCAACGAGAACTAAATGTAAAGCAATGAAGATAAAAGGCATATGAAAGAGAAGAACAGATGTCTCTTGTAAAGGTGGCCCAACAGTGAATAAAAGAAAGACAAAAATCAGAAACATTTCATAATTTCATGCCTATGTGTCAGTATACTGTATGTTGTTGCTTGAATTACTGTGTCCCATTCTTATGCATGGTACAGCTGTAGAACAGGAAAAAAAAAACATGCAAGAATTTATGAAAACAGCAAAGCACAATACCTACAAGATAGAGAAAATGTATGTAGAATAAGAGATAGCTTTATTACTGAAATAACAAAAACACTTCTGCATAAATTTTAGTGCCTGCCTGGAGATGTACGGGGAAGTAGTGTCACCACTCTCAGAACTTTCGTCTTTGTTTCAGTCTTGGCTCCACCTTTCCATCTGCTTCATCTTTTGTCCCCACTTGTACACCCTTTGAAAGGATGTAACTGGCTGTCCTTTCTCCTTACATGTCAGTTATCATACACATCACCTACAATTTGGTCAGCCAGAAACGTCATCAGAATGTGGGTCGAGTATCAATTCAATAACATCATCTCTGTTTAGCCTCTGTCGTTTTGTACTCGGAAGCCCCATCTTCTTCAGTGTTTGTGGAAAATACACAAATAGGCACCTGCTGAACAGCATACAGAGGAATGTTGGTCTGTTCACTAAGAAACTCGCCTACAAAATAATTTATGAAGGACCAAAATGTTTTCTTGACTTACAATGCAACCAAAGAAAGTCATAAAATTTGACCCATAGGGCTAAAATTGTAAGAATAGTAGTACAGACCTTGTAAAAATTGTCTGGCACATTTCAAACAAACCAAAGTAACATCTTGTAAAGAGTGAAAGCAGGAGTAGAAAACAACAGAATAATATGTGTACAGATGAGATGTAGTAAAGACCGATACAAAATGAATGACCACACATTCATATGATGTAAGCTGATTCATTCTTTAAAAATCAGTTTTTGTTTGGACGTTCCAACGTTAGAACTCTTAATTTATATGATTTATTTCTAAATTGCTGCATTTTGGAAATTTAAATGCCCACACTAAGTGAGAAAAACTCCCACTGGCAGGAGATACACTTGGCACCTCAGCCCATCTGCTAAAGGATAACCTTTCGGGGACGGACTTAAATGCCAATTGTATTTCTTGAGGGCCTGAGCTTTTCTGACTTAGCATCAACATTTCAATTGGTACCAAACAAACATAGAGACCAGCACATGGCATGCTAGGCCATTTTCCCATACATTTTAGCTACCAGCACATAACCTCATATGACAATAAAGGTTAATGTCATGACTATGTCAAGCTAGGCCACTACTGCTGCCTTCCACACTCCTCCCAATCCATTTAGCATTTGTTACATAACCTGAGCTACTGAAGGCTATGTTGAGTAAGACATAACTAAATAAATAAATAAATAAATAAACAAACAAAAACAATGACATTAAAATTCTTGAAACATAAATACCCATCTTGAGTGTATGAAGTTAGACAAAAGCATGGCTCCTCATATTCTCATACAGAAATGTAGTGACAATAACAGTACACCCAAGTATTAAATGTGCAGTGAAGGGCATAGAGACAGATTAATTTCAATTTATTATGCATTCAGCACATGACATACAAAAGAAGAATATATAGACGGGAAATCATATGTTTCCGTCCATCCACTTGTTTCAACTTGAGAACTGTCAGACAGATGTTGATGAAATCTGATACAATGTGCTACTGCAGGTTATCCCAACCTTGCACATTTTTAATTTCCTACATATGATAACATAGCAAAGACACTCGTGAAACAGGCACGACACTAGGGCCACTTCCGAAGTCCAGCAACCACAGTTGTACTTAAAAATGTTAACATTTACATCGAAGCTATTCTCAAGTCACCAGCATTCGGAATGCAAATGTGCAATGAATGTGTGTGAAAACACTGTGTATTCCAGTACAGATTGCACCTTTCCTGTCCTGTTCCTGTACTGCCATTTCACACTCACAGAATGGTTGTGTGTGTCAAAAAACAAAAGATTTGACATAGTGAAATCTGGTGGGGGGTAGCTTTTTAATTTTTTGTGAAGTCTCATTCAACAACAGTAATTTCAGACCTTGAATTCTTTAAATTCTCAACTCATTAAAATATAAATAATTAAAAAAAGCCATTGTACTTGCTACAGCAATAGCACTATGAAGTGAAATGCTGTCATTTTACTATTCTAGAATGTTGGTCTCACATCGACAAAATCAAATATTACTAAATTTTCAACAATAATGTGTACTGAAAATTTTTGCATGTAAATCATATTTGATTCACATTATTTAAAATGCATGTTTACATGGATTTAGCTTTGTTGTAAGGCAATTGACAACATATTTACCAGTAAAGAAAACTTACTGTTTTTGTATCAGCTGCTAGGAAGGAGAAAGCTGGAGAATGTTGCATACATGGGACACAAGTGGATACAGGTTCTTGGTGGGAAAACCTGAAAGACAAGACAGCTTGGAAGGCCTGGGTGTAGAGAAGAGGACAATACTGAAATGGATCCAAAAGAAAAAACATGGGAGGATCTGACTCAGGATAGGGACCAATAGCAGATGCCTGTGAACATGGCAATGACTCTGTCAGTTCCATCAAATGCAGGGAATTTCTTGACAAGCTGAGAAACTGTTAGCTTCCAAAAAGAACTCTGCAACATGGAGTCAGTAAAGCTGCTAGTACTGTTCTGCACCAGCTATGACATCGAGTAAAATACACACACAAGAGAACAAACAGCTGCCCAAGTTATCCTGGGAGTGGTCACACAATGTTCTTAATTGGTTCCTGAACCTGAATGCCTATTTTCCATACAATAAACATTGGAAGTAAAATGAATGTCCCACTGCAAACCACTTGCAACACCTTTAGTCAAAAATGTACACATAATGTAAAAAAGTTCACACTAAAATACTTCACCGAAGTTAGACAACACACAAATTATATGTAACAATATCCATATTCTGTGCAACAGATTGACTATACAGTATTTAATCAAACAAACTGCACATGTAACCACAAATTATTGTCTGTTATTCTGTGATGCTCCTCTTACATGTTTTGGCCTCTATGGGACATCCTCAGGGAGGTCATTTACAGACTAATATTATTACTCATAAATGACCTCCCTGAAGATGGCCTGTAGAGGCCAAAACATGTAGGAGCATCACAGAATAATACATGGTAATTTTTGATTACATGTGCAATTTGTTGGATTAAATACTATATACACAAATTAAAAATTAACATACTGAAGGTATTTAAATTAACAAGTTTTAAAACAATTCTTAAATGAAAATCTAGAATGCAAGTTTACTTTTAGAAATAATCTGCATCAACTTGGTACAGCAGGGTATTTAATTAAACATATTTTAAAATATTCCTAACCCTCTGGCACTGAAAGTCGACTAATTGACACGCAATGTGCAGGTAAAATACCAAAGTAATGCAATGATGTCACCAAAAACATGCAAGGTAACAGAAGCCACTTTAATTCATATCTCTTCCAGAGTACTGCCGGCCATTTAATTCCAGCATGAGAGGGTTAAAGGTACAATTAAAATGCTGGTGAAAAATACAATTAAAATGCAAGTTTTCTGTTTAAAAATTGTTTCTATTAACTTGGGGAGGCATGGTAATTAATTTAACTAATTTTAAAATAGTTGTTAAAAGTAAAATTAAAATGCAATTTATTTTTAGAATTTATTCATATTAGCATGGGGAAGTATTAACCTTTAGAGGCCGTGCGGCTCCTACAGTTGCCAGGGCCCTTTAAACCGTCAGTCGTCCTTTCCTGCCCAGGACCGCGTGGGATAGCTCCCACAGCTTTAAAAACATGTAGGGAACATGTATACCTCCACATTCCGCGTTAGATGAAATGTTTGGTTTGCTTCACGCTCCGACTACTTTACCCCAGGAAGGAACTCAGGCTGTAACATCGAAGAGGCTTTATCGATCTGCTCTGGAAGCATTAGGAAGTTACGTAACTTGTTTTGCACTGCAGTGGAGGTCGTGTGCTTTCAGTCAACTGAAAACAACCGCTTGGTGAAAGCGCGATTCACTTGTACGAGAGTTTTATATCATATGGCTGAGCTAGACATAGGCGTAGTGATTCACACAAGTTTCCTACTGTGTAGTTACGTTAGTGAGAAACAAAACCAAACAAACTCGAGAAATGAAAACAAACTGGACTAGTGATAAAGGAGCCTTGTGTAGTTTAGTATCGCAGGCAGAGTGTTCTATTTCGTCGCGAAGAAATATTACGTCAACCTTCCTGACAGAAGAATTTCGTGTGCAAAAATGTACTATAACTCTACTGTCATTATTCTAATAAAAACGCCAAACAAATCCTTTTATATTATTTTTAAGCGCTATTTGTCTGAAAATTAAAACGTTCAATTATTTCTTGAATGCGAGAATTTCTCTTTGTCTTCTGATATTTCATTTTAGGTTCAAAAATAGGTTTAGTATGTCTGTGATGTTGGAGACTGTTTCAGGATATACTTCTGTTTTGCTATAAGCGGTGTGGAATGCTCCTGCAATGAGTGACGCCTAAAAACCTTCCAATGTTTAGACTGCTAGCAGAGGCTAGTGTTACGTTTGTGCATGCTTCAGATAAATAAACTGTGTTCATTGAGTAGGAGAGACGAGATATCAGTAAGGATACAAGCTGACATTTTATAAAGCGCTTGCTAAACGCCTGTTTCATAACAGAGATGTCTCGAAGAGCCCCAAATATTACGACAATAAACTGAAAATTCATACGAATACGGAACATTATTGTGTGTATTTAGGCAGTAAGGATACAAGCTGACTTTATAAAGCGCTCTGCTAAAAGCCTGTTTCATAATAGATGTCGCTAACAGCCCCAAATAAGACGACATAAACTGCAAATTCATACAAATACGGAATTTTATTGTGTATTTAGGCAGAAAGGATACAAGCTGACTTTATAAAGCTCTCTGCTAAAAGCCTGTTTCATTTTCTACAAAATGGAAGTAATTCCACCATTTTAGTCTTTTCCAGATAGAATAATATTAAAGTTTTTCTAACGAATGCGCAAAAGTTTAAACGGCCAACGCAGGGACCGCAGAACCGATCACACAGGTATTGTGCCGTAAAGTAGGCCACTTATCTCGATTTAAAGGGCAAAGCTGAGAAATAAGTCCGGCCGCTAAAGGTTAATGGTTGCTCTAGAGAGAACTTTCAGAAACGTGTTGTGAACTCGTCTGAACAGAACAGTACTACTACAGTCTGTGTACAGTGCCAATGTGGATGGTGGAAGATATAATGAAAAGTGTTATAGCAAATAGTGTAACTCAGGCAACATGTCACTGAAGATTCCTGTACTTCAAATTCAGTCAAACATTCTGGCAGTTCTGTGCACCCACACAGTATGGTAACCATGAAAATATTAACAACCTGACAGTAGGCACATATCTGACATGAAATAAGTTAATTCCTGAGAAAACCAAAGAATAATCACTTCCTAACCTTGTGTATATGTCATGTGCTCATCTCTATTTTAAATCACCTCCATAAATGTTCAAAAAAATGAGAATCTGTAAGGAAATGACACCTCTTACACAGAAACTGAAGCTGAGAGGGCATATAAAGGAAGACTCCATTATAAGCAATACAAACAGGATATAAAATGCAAAACCTTGCACTTGTTTTTTGGTCCTTCATTGTAAAATGAGATTTTATACAGTGCATTACAGTAAAATCTCATTACATCACACTTCACAATAATACACAGTATAAGTCAAATTAACATAGAAGCAGGCATGCATATATATATGTATTTCCTTATTCCTTGACAAGAAATTCACATAAGCCATGTAAAAATCTTTCAGTTGGATGTACTATATAAAAATCTGAAAATGCATACAGTACTTTATGTGCTTCATTGTTTTTGTGGAATGAATAATAAAAAAATATACAGAATCAAAGAAAATTACATACTTCACTTCACAAACTCAGAGTGTGTTCTCTTCAGCACAGCAGAATGCCTCACATATGTGTGTTCTCTTTTTATGGGTGTGCCAATGAAGCCTTACTTCTGGCCAGATTACAGAAATTGATGCCAATAAAACTTCTGTCACTTGACCAATGTTACAATCAGTACAGAAGCAAAAAGCACTGAAATTTACTTCGATCAACAGTCTTTTCTTCCTCTAAATAAAAGTAATGTCCCTTCCATTTATTTTTAGGTTACCATTTCAATATTAGGGAGTCATGCTTCCCAGAAGTATGCAGTAGTGAGACTTCACAATCAAAAAATGTAACTAGTCACTTTATGTTCTTGCAGAATGCTACGCCATAAATTCATATTACATGAAATTAGTTTCTTCCATGTACATGTAGCCTGAATATATCAGATCAAGACAAAGTGTTAAGAAACAGATACATGTACTGATTTCTAACATGTTAAATCCAGGGCTTGAAAAATTTGGGTGCCACACTATTCACATACAAAAATTTCTGCATGAAAATGAAACCGTTATCAGTCAACATACGGGAAAACATGAGAAATGTTTTAAGGCCAAAATAACATAAATTTATCCTCCATTATACTCTACATATCATTAATGCTAAATTTCACTCTGCCTCTTAAAATATGTCACTATTTTTCAAGCCCTGAGAATGGAGTTTGCAACTGACTGCAGAATGTTGTGTTTCTTACATCTAAATAAGATTAGTCAAACTATGTTTTCCAAATTAAAATATTTACACAATTTACTGATTTACATATAAATAGTTGTTCTAAACCTGAAATATTTCATTCATTATACATGTCCATATACACTGACCTTCAATGGAAAAACCATCATCTTACACACTGTTGATGATGCTTTATTAACCATCAATGCTTGGCTGGCATCAAATCACCACCTGCATTTCTGCATCAATCAGAACACTTAGATCACCAGCATGTCTATTCACATCACAGCACGCTGTCAGTATTTAATAAATATTGTGACAGTTTTCAACATTTCCTTCCAAACTGAAGGAAAAGTAATGTACCTTACAGGATCTTGTGAGCAAACACTAATGAATGGTTACAACTGTAACCACTAGGAAACACTGTCATTTACCAGCACGATCTTATCTGTTGCTAGCTCCAGGCTCATCAACCCACTGTCAGCCTGAGCTGCTGCTTCAGCAGTCGCAGCTCGCACATCAGACTGCTCAAGGTAGTTGATCACACGCTCCGTCTGTGCAATGCCTCGACTGCTACCCACCGCCTTAAAAAAGTGACACATAAGAACAGCGCAGCAAGAAAATAAAGTACAGTATAATTCCCTTAAGCTGGCACTCATGGGACTGGACAGGTCCTGGATTATCAGACAGTACCTACACTGACCTAAGTCGCTGGAAGTAGTATTTTGTTGCTGTCCTAAAAGAATGTGCACATGTCAGTTATTTTCATTTCAGCATAAGAAGACTTAGCAGCTTCAATTATCACAGGCAGAGACACAGGTTTTCCTTTGAAACGCACTGCCATAAACCACTTACACAACATATTGTCCAACTGTGCTAATTTAGGCTATTTCAATGTCTGTCGATTGAAAAGGTCCTTCACACTTTCAGTTGATGTCCTAAACAAACACAATCAGTCCTTCCGTTTCCAGATATCATAGACAGTTAATGATCCAATGTCGCATGAAGCCATAACCTCTCTTCAGATTTTTCCTGCTTCAGTCATCACAATTATTTGAAGTTCATTAAGGTTATGTGCTTCCTCTTGATACAGAACATTCCCATTGGTATATCAGATCACAAATGTATGTTTATTTAACTGTCAATCACACACAAAAAGCTACTTTATACACACTATCCTGGAGACTATTTTCGGCTCAAAACATGAGCAATCATCAGGCCACTAACAAGAACAGTAAAAATGGAAAACTCTGTAAGTCATAGGACGGAGATAGATATCTCCATCCTATGATATACAGAGTTTTCCATTTTTATTGTTCTTGTTAGTGGCCTGATGATGGCTCGTGTTTTGAGCCGTACCTGGTCGCCAGGATAACGTGTACAAAATAGCTTGTTGTGTGTGATTGATAGCTAAATAAACAAACATTTGTTACATGTTTCCTGTTGACAGCAGTACCTTATTTACTCATCTTATGATCTTTTGAAGCCACTATACTAGCTTCATAGGCTCAACAAGGACCAGATAACCCAAGATAAAGTCACAGAATAGTACTTGCACTGGAAGTTACAAATCGCGGAACTTCTGGTCTTCTGACTACTTTCCTCAAGAGACAAACTATCAGGAATGCCAGATTATCAGGTACTAGTTAAAGGAATTGTGCCGTACACACTTTCTTAATCTACTCACTGATGGTCTGGATCCTGAAGAATTTAGTAAACCCCCCATTTGAGGTTTCTAAGGAGTACTTGACTTGAACACTACACTAAAAAAAAAAAAACTTTAAATGAGGGAAAACTGTAAATCATGAAACATTAAATGGGGGATTTGCATGCAAAACAAAATAGTGGAACCTGCATCACTCAAGAGTGTTCAGTGTCAATTCAAAATTGAATTCATGTACAAGAAGACTTCTTGGTGCATGAAAAAACTTATTAACTATATCAGCTGAAACATTTACAACAAGTAACTGATTAAAAAAATAGAAGTGCTTTTCTTTCCAATGCCCTTGATTTCGGGAAGAGAAATGATTTATTTCTACGTTCCCATGCTTTGCCCAACTGTGCTTTGGATAACAGCAGCTTGAAGATGAAGATGAGTACGAAGCATTCGTTGAATGATCCTAACAGGGAAAAACTTAATTACTCAAAGAAAAACCTGTCCCAATGCCACTCTGTCCACCATAAATCTCATGCAGACTAACAACAAGCAATTATTTTTGCCTACAAAGACAACCAGTGTTTATTCTGAGAATCATGCAAAACACTAGCTGGCAAAATGCAGAGTTTCTTATTGTTACTATTGGGCTTTGAATGGTTGAATGAAGGTTCCACTCTACTACGAACTATTATGAACAGAACAACCAGTTTCATTCTTAATATTTTGTCTATCCTTTGTTATTTCTTACCAACTACTAATATGTTTTTAACCCGTTACATTTGCTATGTACTCTAAAGGATATTGGGGTACATGGAGGCACAGTTGGGTGAAGCACTGCCCTACAAGCCGGAAGGTCACAGGTTCAATTCCCGATAGGGTCATTAGGAGTTTTTGTTGACTTAATCCTTCTGGCTGCACTATGGCCCTGGGATCGACTCAGCCTCTCAACAGAAATGAGTACCAGGAGTATCTCCTGGGGAGTAAAGGTGGCCAGTGCATAGGGCTGATAACCTTGCCACCTTCATGTGCCAGCTGTCTAGAAATTCTGCAAGCCTCAACCTCCTAGACCCCTAAGGGCCTGTCCAGGCCTGTATAGCAATTGCTTTACCTTTACCTTTACTGTAACGGACATTACAAAAAATTATATCAATGAAGATCATACCAGGTATGAAGAATAATACAAACATAAGTGATCAGCTTAGTGTGAATGTATGTTTTTGTGTTCTACCACACTGAAAAGGTTAAAACACACTGCTCTGAAACATACCAGATTGTAGTTTGCAATTTTGCATTCACCACTTCAGGCATTCAAAAATAAGAAATCTTAGTAAAACATATGAACAGTGGAAAGAAAATACACACCAGTAAAACAGTAAATATATATGCTACAACAATAATCACTGACCAGAAATAAACCTGCTGCTGATTGGTAAACTGTTTCAGACATGAATCTGATGAAAAAAAAGCCTCACTTGATTCATTTTGTACAATTCACAGAACTAATGCATAGTATACTGACTTCCTACCACTGAATTGAGAATAACTAACATAACTTAACTAACTAACTAACTAACTAACTCCATGGAGCAGAGTCCTTTCTGAGAAGCTAACACATCCTCAGCTAGTCAAGAAACTCCCCTATTTTATGGAACCCAAACACAAGCACCGGCCACCTATCCCTATCCTGAAAAGCTAACAAATCCTCAGCTAGTCAGGAAATTCCCCACATTTTGTCTGAACTGAGAATATTTAAATTAAATACCTGTTTTTCATTTTAACTGGCCTTGTTCTGGATAAAGTTAGTGCTCAAGGTTTCACATTATTAATAGGTTAATACGTTATATCACAAACTAGTGTCACATTTTCCCATCTATAACGCATCACTACTACTGAAATGTGGCAAGGTTACAACTGTCAGTATAGGAATGCTTAGATCAAACCAACATCTTCCTTATCTAATTACAACCAACCAGATAAAGTGAATTAAATTCCAAGAAGTATCACCAACTTGAAGAGAAACTTACAGATGCTGTAAGGTTCATGAAGTTGTACACTTTCTGAAGTACCATCACCATCAGTTTGAAGTTCTTGTCTGGCAAATACTGTCGTACCTGGAGTTCGTATTCCTGTCACACAAAGTAAGGTGTGGCTTAGTAAATCTATTATAAAAGGCCTTCTCCTTGAGCCATTCATTCTGGCAATGAAAACTCCAATTTTCTTACAACACTAACAAATTAAACTGTTCATTTTGTCAAATTCTTTTATGATTAATTTCTCAAATTTTAATTCAGAAATTTATAATTACTTTCTAACCAACACTCCAAGTAACTGTCTGATAAGACATCTGAAGGTTCAAAACTGCTAATACACAAGCCCATCAGTGGATACAGTGCCACCCCATTTCAATTCAGTTCACATCATAACCTCTCACCCTGTTTGAAAAAGATCCATCTCCTTGATGTTGCAAATAAATGCTTTTCAAGATAACAGTACTGTTCTCACCACCCAATAGCAAACCTACCAACTCCAATACACAGGGTATCATAACAGCAAAAGATTATTCAACATTTAACATTTTAACCTGTGTATAACTTGATATGTAACATCGAAACAAACTGATGCTATATTTATTCACTTTTTATCATTTTAACCAATGTATAAATTCATACAAACAAAGTGATGTATTATTCAGTTTTTACCATTTTAACCAGTGTATAATTGTACCATTGATGTAAAAAGTCAGTGTAATTTAAAATACTGAGGTCCCTGAAGATGAACCTGGATAGGGTTCGAAACATGCAGGACTGTGTTTCACAAAAATTAATAGTCAATAAAAGTGTACATTTGTTGGACAATAAACATAGAAAAGAAAATGTACAGAATGAATAATATTAAGCTAAAATCATTGTTTCAAGTTATGATCTCCAACATTTTATAGGGCAGACAAAAACAAGTAGCTGTGTACATTTCATGATATAAGAATAATTTAGAAGCAACTGTAGTGTAATACAAAGACATTTGCCTGGTGAAGGAGGGAAGGGGAACCACAATAATATCAATCACAGTATTTGATCCCTGTCAAAGACATGAACCAGATACCTCTCTAAAGTAAGGCAAATGCATCACTATAACGTTAGCCAATCTTTCTGATGTCAAAATAACCGTTCCTTAACGATGACATCAACCAAGACTGTGCAGTTTACCAAGCAAGCTAGCTTAAGTCATAAGAAACATGCCAAGTTTGAATCTCAACCAAGAAACTAACTATCCTGACAAAGCCATTTCACAAATTTTCTCAGTCCCTGCAGATAAATGCCAGGTCAGAACTCCACGCTAAACCATAACCAGTTTCTTCCACTCCAATCATCCTACAATTCAACATTAATAGCATCCTTAAAATAAACAGAGAATGAAATCCATTTACCTTATTATCCATTATCAGGTAGCCCAGCAGCAGCCCAACATATGCTCCAATCAGCGTGTGTTCCATGTTGCGCCCAGCTTTCTGCAGCACTGGTGGGACATCAATATAAACATACTGAGATCATCATTAAATAACATACTTAACAAATATATTAATATTAGTGTGGTGGTCAGCAACTTAGTCTACCTAAATGTCAAATGCACTGTCATGCAGTATACAACATTACCACAAATAATGTCCCAGTAATGTAACCAGTACTCTACTGAAAACAAGCAGTAGATCAAAATATGCAATGCACTGGCAGATGTTCAACTTTTTACTTGTTTGCCAGTACATACTGCTGGTTGCCATTATATGTACTGGCTGAAAGAACACAATTGTTGTAACCATTACATCTGGTGTGGAAGAAATCCCACTACTAAAATTTCTGTTAAGTTGGTTGAAGTTAGTTTCCAAGTTGACATTGGCTTTAAGTGGTTGCACCCCATCGATAACAACCCGTAGAAGCATCCCAGGAATGCAAGTAACACACACAGATGTGTCAGAGTTTAAATGTAACAAACTTAATATTTAACAGAAATATATGTATTAACAAAACATAACATCAAATTTATTTACAGTATGCCCCACTGACCAGCTCGCTGCCCTTCTTTAAACACATGGGACAAAACATAGACAACATGCCTGGCATCATGGTACAACCCAAACATGATCAAAATGTTAATGTTCCACATAACCAAAATATAATTTTACACACAATGCCAGATCAGGGACCCTGACATGTCTTCCTCTGGTCACAAAACCAAATTTGTAACACAGACCATGACAGAATTTTAAACAATGTTGACAATCCAGAAGATCAAGCAGGAGTGATATAAAGACTTACTATCAACCCAGTAAAAAATCAACCAGTAATAACATCATAATTTAACAATGAAGGTGGACAGTCACTAGAACTGAATACTACATTGTCTTGAATAACCCATGCAGCCTTCTTTAAAATAAATTTTTAAAAAATGTACAGCTTATTTGTGACAAGGTTAGCAACAGTGCACACTTCATTCATCGGACTGGCCATGGTGAATGGTATGTTTGTGACAACACTGGCAATTGTATACAATCTTTCCATTACGAATGTAGAAAAACACTATGCACTCCATCCACCACTGTAACTTTCTACAATTCCTCTTCCTTTCACATACCCACACACAGGCTGCATAGGTTATCAGTGTAATGGTGTTCACATACTCAGTTAAACTCAAGTTTACCATCTTCTGTGGATAATAAAGAACTTTAAAACAATTCAAGCGGCAGTGTAACTTATACGCCACATGCATACTTTAGAACTTCCTTCAACTCACACACACTTTGTATTCCTTCTATTTTATAAAAAATGGCAGGCACAGCTTACTCTGATGAGCAGTATAGCTGAGAAAATATGATAAATGGGACACTAAAAACATAATTTGACAGAGCAATTTAGAAGATAACAGTGCTGTCAGTGACAATGGCAGTAATGAATGTCATGTCAACCACTACGAAATACATATCTTTTTCAAATATAGAACAAATACCTACATTTCGCAACTGTTTCTTCTATGAACTCTTCATGACTTTTTGGTGCACTGTTTCTGCCTCAGGTATTTCAGTATCATTCTTGCCATCTAGGATAGCATCTGTTTTCACCTCTTCAACCCTGGCCAGTTCCTCTTGTTGATAAAACAAGGAAATCAGTGCTTCTACAGCAGTCTTGTCATCTTCTATAAGAGAAAGAAAATCTCATATCATAATGTTCTAAACTGACCCTTTCCGCACAGGTAAAGTGGACAAATGAAACTGACCAGCTAGTGCCAAAAGCTAAGTATGAAGGAAGATACACCCAAAAGTATTTGAGAACAGGGTGCTGAGGAAGATATTTGAGCCTATGAGGGACAAAGTAACAGGAGGATGGAGGAAACTGCATAATGAAGAGCTCCATGATTTGCATGCCACACCAAATATAATTAGGGTCAGCAAATCAAGGAGGATGAAATGGGCAGGGCATGTAGCATGTATGGAGAAGAGAAATGCATAGAGGGTTTTGATGGGGAAACATGAATAGCAACCACTTGGATGCCCAGGATACAGATAGGAAGGCGATATTAAAATGGACCTTACAGAAACAGGCTGGAAGGGCATAAACTGGATTCCTCTAGCTCAGGATAGGGACAAGTGGCAGGCTGTTGTGAATGCAGAAATGCAATATTTGTCACCTAGCTGAGGAATTATGTATTACCTTCTTCAAAAGGACTCTGCTCCATGGAGTTAGTTAATTACAAAGGTACGTAAGCATCATGCCATTAACCCTCTTAGTGCTGGGTGGTTGATCTGTCAGCCACTGCTATTCTCCACATTATGCAGTCAGGTATCTATCAGCCACCATGTTTATGCATTAAGATTCTTCCTCATCCATCAGATTTCAGCAGAATCTCATCATTCAACAGTGTGACTTTTTACTTGCTACATATCTTGATATTTTTCTACTTTGGCAAGTTATCAATTCTTATCACAACTACCCATACAGCCTGGCACTAAAAGGGTTAAGAGTACTAAGAAGTGGAAGCAAACACCACCACAAATGTTTATCCTTGATGTTTATATGGGTGGTCCAAATTCATGCTGCAGCACTTTATATCTGGGAAGACTCCCCAGTACCCATCTGATGGCAGACTGGAAGTTTTCTTAATTTTTACAAATTATTTGTGTATAGTTTCCCTCTAACTAACAGTGATGGCATACTATTTCCCAAATAACTGGCCACATAATTAATTTGTGATTTTACCTAGCACCATGGGTGTGGTAATCATTTTGGCCTAAAATCTGGAAACGTATACGTACGTACTCACTATTGCTACAGACAAATGAATGATGTGAACTTACGGAGAAATATACTTTCAGGATCTGATGGTGCTTTGGCTTCAAGAAGTAATTTCCTATTAGATTTGCTGTGTTCTACAAGATTGATCAACAGAATCAGTGCCTGTAATGGACAAAACAACCACTTATTGGTTTAACAAATTTATGTGAACATCCATTGTTCTGACCTTCACAAGATGGACCAAGCCCATAACTTGACACATAAAAGACCAAATTTCATTCTCACCTAAAAGAAGTGAGGAAAAGTGCAAACTATTATTATAAATGGCTCTAAAATCAGAATCTGTATCACTTACAATATAAATAAATAAAGAAATTGTATAATAAGATACCTTACGTTAGGTTCGGTTAGTGTTAGGTTAATAACATAACCTGTGACATCAGTTATGCACTGTTTCATGGATACAGTAAACAATGCTTCCATTGTTTCCTTCAATAACTATGTATTATTTCTTGCTTTCATATTCACCACCATCTCATATCGATGATGCCCAAGAGTCCAATGGCAAAAATGATAATCTGGTCACCCAGTAGTTTGTTTTCCCCACATCCAAGCAATAGTGTTACAATCGCAACAGAAACTGCGCATGTGCACTGCAAGTATGTAAACACGCATGCACAGAGAGCAGGGACACAAATGATGCTCTTGCATACAGAAGTGCATGTAGGTCTTCATGTAAAATTCTCACTAAAACTGTCCAATGTATATAAGGTGCAGTCATAAACTTCCCAGAATGATTTTACTGCAAATATTCTTGTATACCAACAGCCTAATGAGAGGTGCCACTCAAAGCAGTTGCCTTGAGCCGCTATACACTTAGCCCAGCAATGCTGACACTGTTGGGAACTCTTCTTTCAAAACAGTCAGTGCTGCCATCACAATTTTCTGAAGATCTTCAATGTCCTGACATCTTCAACCCTTCAAGGAAGACTTCAATTTTGGGAAAAGACAAAAGCCACTGAAAGCCAAATCTGATGAATGGGAGTTGGGTAGGGAGTGTTCCAGTCGAACAACACTTTGTTTTTTGCTGTGAGCTGCTTGACAGAGTGAGCTGAGTGTTAGCACGATGGACAAACCAATTGTTGGGCCTAAGTTCAGGCCCTTCTACACACAACTTCACATAACCTTGTCAGCATTCTATATAAAAAACCTTGCTGACTGTCTGGTCATGTGGAATGAAGTTGAGGTGAATGACATCCCTGATGCTGAAGAAAGTGACAGGCAATGTTTTCATTTGTGACTTCCTCATGTGAGATTTTTTGGGTCCTGGAAATGCCAGTGTCTTCCAAGTTATATTTCATCATTTGATTTCCAGGTCATACTGAAAGCACCAATCATCTCCAGTGATAATTTTTAATGAAACAGTGTTCAGCAATTCCCTAATCAAACGTTGATTCTTGGCTCTAAATTCCAATTGTTCTTGTATCGATGACAGACACAAACACACACACAAGCACACATGTGCCTCTTTTTTTTCACCACAGTTTTGATACAATACTGTAGTGGTGAAATAACAGCCCACACATGTCAAAACATGCACCGACATGATTTCATTACAATCAAGTCTACTGTAGCACAACAGACTGAGCAATAAAATCATTCTTGGAACTTAATAGCCGCACAATAAAAACTGAAACAGCTTGACGATTTTTTGTAAAACTGTCCAATAACAAACTCCATAATTATTACTTCAGCTATTCTCAAGTTTTTATAGGCACAAAGATGTCCTGATGGGTGATCAGAAAAATTTTAATAGGCACCCGGAAAGATGTGAATGCTTCTAATAACTAATACAGTAACAACTTTGTGTATTTTAATCTGTGGTTTTTAACTATGATGGGGAAGATAGAAAATGTCTTGAATCCAAACTACCCCATATGTTCATACTACAGCAACAATTAATAACACTGAGGTTAAAAATAATGAACTGCCTCCCATCAAATTCAAACCAATCCCACTCAAGTTACTTGCGCACCTTTATAAAAGCAAAAATGGAGATGTGGCTGTGCACACTCATGAGTTAAGAAATGTGGCTGTGAAAGAATTAAACCACCTTATGAAAGGCTTACCAAAACCAGCAAGTCAAATTTCTTCTCTTCTGGAACATAATTTGGTACTTGCAACAGAAGATGAAGGCTAGCATCCACAATGCCTTTCCTTTCTCCAACTAAAGTGCTACCATATGCTGGAAGAAATCCAAAGCTTACTTGAGATTCAAGCTGCATAACTCGCTTCACTCATATCTTTGTAGTTACACTTCAAATTTTCCACTTAAACCACCAACTACTCTCCTATACAAGCATTCTCTACACAACTACTTTCCATCATTTAGGCAGTGATCAACCAGGCTGTAAAACAGGCCTCAGTACATAACAGGCACCAACCAAGCTAAGACCGTGCCTTAAACTTTCACTGCCTCAGATCCAATTCCACCACTCAAAGCAGGCTTTGATCAAGAATGAAATAGGAAGTCTTTCTGTTCAAACTATATCATTAGTTGGCAAAAAAACTAAGAAGACTGTGAATGGTGTAACTAGCAATTTGTAAATTACCACAGCCAAAATCTGCATGTACATTATGGGGTCTTATTTATTATGGGTTCATGTCATAAAGAAATTGTGACTAGCATAACTGATGATTTGAAATGGACCAGACAAAATCTGGTTCTGGAATGGTAAGATACATTTCTCACCAATCTTCTCAAACACCACACACCTGTACACCCACATGAAAAATGTCAAGTACTGCGCAAGGTATATCAGTCATATGTGCCAAAGAATGGGTTAATTAACCCTTTGGTGCCAAAAGACAACATTAGTTGACATGCAGTGTGATGCTGAGCAAACCAAATGTCATCTAAGTCATTGGCTATGAACATGCAAACTAATGGGTGGCTATTTAAATACCAGGTCTTTTGCAGAGTACACTGGGCACTTAATTCTGGTGCTAAAGGCCTACGTGCATCGGGACCGTAAGGGCCTGACCCACACTTATACTATACTATACTATACTAATTCTGGTGCCAAAGGGTTAATTGTGCTGAATAAAAGTCCCTCACTGTAAGCAATGAATAACTATAACTACAGCACAACTTTTCAGTCAGTATGTGTATATATCTTCTTCAAAATACAGAACTGTATACATACATTCATTATTGAAGTCATGTGTGAGGTTGATCAACACTTTGAGTGTAGCAAGTAAAACCTCACGGATCACAGTACCAGCAGATACTTTGTCTGCTAGATTTGTCACTGGGTACAACGGTATCTCTGCATCACAATGACGATACAGCTTGATTAGTGTGTCAATCAGGATACCATCTTCATACTTCAAAAGGTACAGCTGGTTTTCTTCATTTTGGTTTGTTACCTATGTAACACAAATTAAAAATTTCATCATTGCAGTGAAGTTTTAACTTCATAACATCTTAAGAGACCTAAATCTCCAGCATGAATGGATGTGTTGTCCACACCTGGCACCAGCTGGGCTTCATGATGATATGTTCTGCCCTTGTAAAAACATGAACAGAAAATAATGACATTCCAGGCTACCACTGCACACTACTGATCATATACCATCAATCTCAAGAGTCACGAACATTGTTTTCCCAATGCTGCGATGTTAATGCAAATATGGCTCCTACCACACGCACAGAAAATGGAAAGAGCAAAAGGAACACAAAATATTTTCCATACTATCCCTATGCAATAACCACGAAGCAGTGGACATGGAGAGGAATTTGAATTTGAATACTGCAAGAAAATACAATGGTTACTAAAAAGGCAATAAAACTAAATTTATTTCAGGGTGGGATGGGAAAAATTCTCATTGTTGACCTAATTATACATAAAAAAGGAACAAGTCATTCCTACTGCAGCCACAAAAACATAATGAAAATAAGACACACACACATTCATTAGACGGTTGCATTTGGAAACAAACACCTTTGTCCCAATACGTAGGCTACAAGTTATGACAATTTCTAGAAAGACATGCCAGAATAATCACAAAATACAATAATCTTTCAAGACATGAGGTTACACAGGTGTTCTAGCAACAACTAATCTACAGACCTGAGTGACTTGAAAACAGTATCAATTACTTATCCACTGCAATACAGTGAAACCTGTACACTTCTGATGGGACCATTCAAAATCGAGAACATGAAAATTGATGTAACTATTTAAATTAACACACTGCATTTGTTCTGCCACCACTGTCCAGTTGGCACAGAAGTAGCAGTGGCAGAAGAGAATAACTTTGGCCACATGTTCTTGCTCAATAACACCAGAAGCCTCGCTTACAAATCTAGGCGCAGGGACCAGATGATAAGGAACAAAGCAGAGATTGAACAGTACCCCAACAACATAAATTGGGAGGATGGTTTTTCATTAAATAGATCTTGGAAATCCTTAATCCAATGCCCAACAAGAAAAATGGCAGCAGGCGGACTCCTCCACGTATAAAACAATCTCACTCTAATACCTGTAATATATGAAGGTCAGCACATACATCAGCTAACCTGCGCATCTCCAAAATGAGGGCCCTGAAAAGGGCCATTCACGAACCTACCACTCACACTGGTGCACCTGCACATTCCCCACTGTTGACCCTTAAAAGGGCTGTTCTTGGAACTCCCAATGGCTTGGTATTAGTCCTATTCTTCCACTCCCAACTCACTGCCCCCCCCCCCACAGCTCTGGTTTACCATATTTCCTCCAGCTTTACTATATAACCAACACATTCCTTTCCTCCCAACAACTTCAGCATCCCCATGTAAATCAGATTCAATCACCCTGAAGATGGAGGCAGTACATTACTCCAAAACCTCAGACTACACGTGCAGAAACCCCAAAGATGACCAACAACTGTTCATACAACTAGTCTGCGATTGGTGACTTCACTACTGCCACCTAAAGAAAATTAAGTACACTAGGCAACTGCGGTGCATGAACAGATGTCTTCACAAGGCAGGGTCATGTGCCAGGTATCCAAAAATGCCCAGCCAGTTGCTTCCTGTTGTATGGATCCATTCTGCTGGTGTGGGCCGGAAGCCATGGAATAGTAAGGAAGGCAATAGAGGAAATGGGAACTGTAACTGAAAATCAATTTCCTTTCTGTGTTTCTGACTCAGAACACTTACAGCAAAAGCAAAGGGCCATTTACACTCATTTGAACATACAATTAACAAACTGGGTATAAAGCACATACATACATTCCAGGAATAATTGGATCTTGTTCTTATGGCCACTGGAGAGACCAGGTGAGGGAAGACAGTACAGAATAACCAATGGAGAGAATAGGTGCGGGAAGACAGTACAGAATGACCACTGGAGAGAATAGATGCGGGAAGACAGTACAGAATGGCCAAAGCAGAGACCAGGTGTGGGAAGACAGTACAGAATGACCACTGGAGAGACCAGGTGAGGGAAGACAGTACAGAACCAAAAGGGATTCATCCCATCCAGCAATACACACAAGACCAAAAGTTACTAATTTTGGCCAACACAAAACCTTGTTTTCAATTTTGTACTATAAAGCATAATCAATGGCTGGCAGCAGGGTGGATCCCATTTCCATTTCATCAATTCTTAATATATGGTACTATCATACACTTACATTTTCAAGTACACGCAAGCAGCGGTCCACCTTTCTCAGTTTGTCAAGCAAGGGTTCCGTCCACTCTACAATATAGTCATCAACCTGACGACAACAGTCACATATTGTTTTAACAATATGTTCAAGGCCCCCCAGCTCTCTCAGTTCTTCTTTAAACCATTCCCCAGCCCGTCGAGAAGTAAGACTTAACAGAGTCTCCATGGCTAGCTGACCCACCTGCAATCAGACACAAACCCAAACCCTGAAATATCTACACCACATGAAAACTCATGTATAATTACACAGGTTTGACATGAATCTGAAATTTCTTTTGCTTTTACAGTTTGTTCAAAACATGCACATAATTCATATAAGTACTTCCACTTGTTTCATAAAAGGGCTGCATTCCTTTAAAACTGTTCATTAACCCCACCAAAACACATTTACGCTTCACACGTTATAGGCTTATAATGCTAGTCAATGCCAAAAAATACATGTAAAACTACCTCAAAAAGGTGCATTCTGACTTACAAGAGAGTTTTCTGGCCATCCACTATGCCAACAAGTCAGACCCATTCTTAGTACATAATGGGTCAAATAAAATTAATTAAAAGATTATCTGCTGTCATGTTACAGACTTTAGGAAAATTGTAAGGACCATTTTTCACACATTATTTCATTTATAAACAGGCATCACTTAGTGAATGCTGACAAAAATGGAGGGTAGAGACTGCCTCTCATGAGAATGAAAAGGCTTATTGTTGAATAAAGGCTCATGCTCTTTAAATAATATTATTGTTTAAAACTGCACAAGTGGTAGCACATTGATACAGCTTGCATACAAATACTAACAGAGGATAGAAACTGTTTTGTTACAACCCTCCAACTGTTATTTTTGTGATCAGTGTGACCAATTTATTTTGTACATGTTATAAAAAAAATGTGAAAATCTGTGCTGTGTAATTAGAGCTGTGGTGACTTCAGATAACATATGACACATTCTGTATAGGCATGTTCCAAACAACTGAAGACTGTAAAGGGTGTCATTTTATATGCACGACCATCTTATATTTGGGTAAATACAATATACATATATATATATATATATATATATACACACACACACACACACACAGTTATATGTGTATGTACGCATATGCATTTGGAATTCATAATGCAGGACAACAGCTTTTGGAATAACATCCACAAAATGGCATATTGCCTGAATACCTATCACAATGGATGGTTATCACATTTAATCAAAATACCATTGTTTATATAATGAGGGCATACAAGAAAATATGTTCTGGCTTCTGACAAAACTTGGTCTCTTCATGTGACAGAAATATTGCTCTCATTTAGGCATGCATGGGAGTGGGCACTGATGAAAACCTTGAAACCCCTCAGAACAGCCAATAAGTATACATGTAATTACCGTATCTCAAATCTAATCCGCATCCGAATCTAATCCGCACTCAAGTTTTTGGCGATTTCTTAAACGAAAAAAGTTAGTTCGCGGTTCTAATCCACACCTTTCCTTCAACCACCCCTTGCCCATGGGGCGACTGATTGAATAATATTGGATGTTACCAATGCGTTAAAATACGACGCTACGCCTGGGGCCGATGAGTCATTCCGATAACGTGAGGCGGGGCCTTTCTCAACAGACGTGCGCAATCTCGTCTGAATTCAGCTCGCGCCTTAGTTGTTGAAATGTGGGAGGTGCTTGTTCCAATTTGTCGTGTACCGTAGTTATGGAAGAGGGACGCCTGAAATCTAAATGACTCTCATATACGGCAAAGTTCAAACGTGAAGTTATTCGGTGCGCAGAGGAGAATGGAAACCGCAAAGCCGCTGTAATTTTTGGAGTTGATGAAAGCAACGTTCGACTGTGGCGAAACACAGGGCAGCGATCAGCGGATCCGAAGATGACATTGTATGGGAGGACAATGTTGAAGATAAAGATGATAGTGACTGGGTGGAGAGCACAGATAACGATTCAGTTATGAGTGATGACGGCGAGTCTGATGAATAATAAATTATAATAATAAATAATAAAATAAAGATTATTGTATTGTATTCTTCTTACGGCACGTACAGCAGCTCAATCATTTTCCAAAATCCAGCTGTCGACCACGAATCTAATCCGCACGCGAATCTAATCCGCATCTGATTTTTTAGCCCTCTAAAACTGTAAAAAGGGTGCGGATTAGATTTGAGAATATACGGTATATGTATAATTTTACCTGTGTATTTTTCTATACATCTTGTGCAATAAAAAATACAATGGTAATAACAGGACAAATTTATTAAAAAATGCAATTCACAACCTAGGCTAGAATGTCACTACATTTATTTGAAATGAGTTAGTACTGTAACATATGTTTCCATAAATAAACAGCTCAGGTATTCAAATTTGCTTTCACATTCTATCTTGGCTTTGCCAGGGAAAGGGTTAAAAGATGCTTTCTCAATTCAAATGTCTCCACGGGCTATGGGTTGAGCCAGCCTGTACCACATCAACGTGTTCAGTGCTGTAAAGTTGTTACACACAGTTCCCTTCACCAAGTATATAAAATGTGTATATTCCAGTGTCTTAATATACTTACAGTTATATTATCAAGATTCAGATGCTTCGCATGACCCTGGCTTTGGATCTCGGCACACAATTCTCGCACTTTCTGTTTGTTTTTATGCAGCTGTGTACTGCTCATGCCACAGTCATCAAGAGCATTACGATGGCTTGCATCAGATTCAAGCAGATTTAGCATCAGTTCCAGACTGTGGCGATCCAGATCCATGTTCAGTCTATCCTGACTTAGCACAAACATGACAGTGGCTGTGCAAAGCCCTAGGCTCTGAAAATTAACATATCATACTTCTTATTGCAAATTCAATACATTTCTGCCATTATTAAAAGTCAGAAAATAAAATATGAGCAAACTGCATGAGGGTGGAACTCAAATTCACTCACCTGATCTTTTGTGGCATCATGTAAGGCACGAAAGAACTTGGCCACTGTTCCATGAGCCCTAACGTGCATCCTGAAGGCAGGAGCCATGCACTTGGATGCTAGCGTTATAGCTGAGAGGCACCTGCAGGCCAACAGCACATGAAATAACAGTAGGTAGGTTTCAAAATGACAGCTTCATCCACAGAGGTTATTAGCATCAATTGACAAAAGAAGAAAGGGTGATTATTGATAAAGACTGGAAGGAATGCAGAAAATAGCTGTGGCTTGTTGCATTAAACTGAAACTACTGAGAAAACCATTCAAAACTATCAATCAGTATAACCACACCCCAGAGATTTGAATCAGGTAAGTTTCAAATGTAAATCAGGCATTTCAGCACTGAGCTACCTTGCCTGATGCCACTGGATCATGGTGGTATCCATTTTCCTAGTATGGAGGCAATGCCATGTTCAAAATCTAGAAATCATGTTATGGTAATACATTTAATACTAAGTGATGGGGAAGAAATACCATGATCAAATTCTTGATGACCAAGTGATACTGATATGAACATTAGCTCTGGTAAGGCAGAACTGACCAATGACAGTATAATGATGATATTGGTATAAGGGTAATGTTACTACCTTATACTCCACCTAAGCCATGGCAGTAAAAGTATTACACCTGGTATGTAGGAAATGCCCCTAATTCAAGAAACTGAGTCGTGTATATAACCATTGTACTGGTAACAGTAAGTCACTACCCAACTCCAGACAACCAACAATGTGACTTACAAAACCAAGTCCTGGTGTGTAAATGTCATACTGATATGAAGGAAATGCCACTCTCCAGTACCAAAAATCAAGTCAATGACAGTATACTCATTACATCTATGAAGGAAATGTCACTGTCAAAACTATGGTTAAGTTTCCATACGTCAGTTTTACGTCGATTTGTTTCACACATTGGCAGCACAACTAAAAATGGAGTAAGGCTAACCTTAAACCTGTTACCCAACAGCAGCGCAGGCCTCATTAACAGAGAAGTATGTAATCAAACATAGCTAGTATGAAGCACACTTTGCAAACACAACCACTGTTTGAACACTAATGAGGTACACAAGAAAAAGTAACCAGAGATAAGAGTCTCCAGAAATGCAATTAGGTAAAGAAATTGCATTAATACAGTCTTCAGTGTTTGATACGTCTCTGTGACCTTGAAAAATCTGAAACAGACTAACTGAAATCATTCTTCAGCACATTCAAAGACCTCTTGAAGAAATTTCACATGAAAATTTAACACAATACCTTATGACAGACCAAAGTTCAGGAAAGAGAAGTGGTTCAAAGAGACAGCTCAACAGAACATCCCACCTTACATTATTGATGATTCATCCAGTCACACCTAAATACTCATGTAACACAAAACAATTACTGAACGTCAAAAGCATACGAGACCTTTAAAACTGTTACACAAGAAAAAGTCAAAATTCCAGAGATCTCAAAATATAAAATAATTTTTCCCTGACAGAAATTTATTCTAGAAAGTCTCAAGCAATCATGTTATATTTCAAAATAAAAGTCACACTATTACATCACAGTCACCCACTACAAGAACAGAAATGAGAAAAAGTTTTTGTTATAATTGCAGCTACAGATAAAACAGTATAACTTGTGGCAGAACAGTAATGCAATCTGCAGAATACTGGATGGGGTTAATCCATGCACTTTCCTATACAAACAAACACGAGACACTGGCAATTGCATCAAACATGAGATACTGGCACTTGCATTAAACACAAGATACTGGCAGTTGCATCCCTTATCTCCATTATTTTGTAGTTCCTGGGATAATGAAGTAGATATACAGATCAAGCACAGGCAAGGCAGTCTTTCTGTATGAACTGACAGAAATTAAATGGTACCTAGCTACCCATGTTTTATGAGGCTCGGGCGAGCTGGGTCAGTGTATTGTCGCACAAACATGACTACACATCTATAATACACTTTTCACTGTGTACTTTAACTTCAAGTGATAATGCAACCAAAAAAGTACACAATCTGTGGATCACATACTGACCTGAATTCTTGCATGTTTCGGCCTCACTGGCCATCCTCAGGGAAACTACTTTACATACTTTAGGAAGAACTAAAGGCTGTACATTCTATTAACTTACAATAAAAGCAATCAAAAACAATAATGAGAATAAGAAGATATCTTGATATAAATTACATATTACTAAATTTAATGTGATATGTAACATTTATAAATACAAATATAAAATTTATAAATACACATTTTTAAATTCGCATAAGGATATGTTCTTACTGTTGTTATTGTAATTTAAAAGCATGTAAAGCCCTGAGTTCCTTCCAGTATTATCTAAAATGTTTTCCCCCAGGGATGACCAAGACAAAAACATGTAGGAAATGAATAACAAATTTATTTGTAATCCACAGCTTGCATACATTTTTGGTTGCATTATCAGCTGACTATTCTTTTAAGACAAAAACACAACAGGAATAAATTAACTTAAAAAAATGACTACTCTTTTCTTTTCCTGGTAATTCTTTCATGATGTTGCCTAATGCACCAACTAGTATAAAAGTGAATCCAAACTGCCATCCCATATCACAACTATCAGAGTTATATTAAAAAATATGTTGAGTTTCATTAACACCAATAAAGAAATGATGACAGTTATTATTATTTGGTATGTAAAAGTGGCTGCAATGGAAATTTATACGCTGCTCACACACATAATAACTTTTTCAGTTCAAGACAAAGGAAGCACATAATCTCTTACCCTGCCATTTAAATCCCAAGAGGTCTTCGACTAGCCGAGTAAAAAATTATCAATTCTTGAATTCAATAATACACAGACACATCAGTTTCAAACAATGTCACATCCCTTGTTTCGATAAACCATCATACATACCGCGTTCCTATGGGGTTATTATCCTGGAGTGCATCCAGAATGTATTCCACATCATCATTGAATTCCTGGAATTCACCCGATTCCTGAATTTGATGGGCCTTCTTCACATTTCTAACTACTGTGTAGAACTGAAACAATAAATTACTCTGATAGTAACACAGTCTCCACAATTTGTTCACAGAAATTATAGCCAAACAAAGCAACTTAACAAGCTTACTCCTTTGGCCTTCTTGTTGCATTTGATGCTAGTAATGGCTTCTGCATCATCACCATGATCTGCTCCAACAGTGGGCCATGTTACAACCCTGGTGAGTTTGGCGGGTTCAAATTCCTCCTCCATGTCACTGTAAGTGCCGGTACCACCACTGGGTTGAGACGAAGACTGGGCCCCACACACCGACATACCAGCACCTGGTTGGGAACCACCTCCTGTGCCATCCTTGTCATCGACCCACTTATGTTTGTATAAGGCCAAGCGCTTCTTACTACCATCTGACAAAAGCGACCGACTTTTAAAAATACTCCCTTTCTTAGTTGCAGGTGAGTTTGTCCTTTCTGTGATGTTTGTATTACTACTACTATTGCCACTACTGTGTTCACACTCTGACTGACCCTGCACTTGATCTGGCTGAGAGGTAATGACACTTTCAACATCTCCAGCCTTGTCCTTTTCAACTGAACTTCCCTCCACAGCCTTCACCTGCAAGTCTGACTCGTATTCTACCTGGGATGATGCAATTGTGTTTATCTGGTCTGCAATGCTGTTGCTCTCTTCACTGTCTGAAAACCAATCATGATCAAGAATTGCTTTGGGTGGGTCCTTTGGTTCTGTAAGCAAGAGTTTCTCAGTGGCAGAATTGAAATCAACATATGTGCTGGACAGAAGTTCTTCTGCTTTCAGCAATTTTTCCTCATCCTCATTATTCAAATCCCTGCAAATAGGTACTTCAGTAGCTGCTGTTACAACTTCTGTTTCAACAGGTGGATCTGCCAGAACTTCAGGAACAACAGCAACTGTGTCATTAACTTCTATTTCAGCAGGTGGGTTTGCTGGAACTTCGGGAATGACAGGCGTTATGTTTTTACTCTTCAGCACTGCAGGATACATCAATGATGGCATTTCAACGTCGGTAATAATACCCTCACCACTAATGTTCTCTTTTTCGTCATGCATAGTTTGTATACCCTCATACATACCATGCTGTTCAGTCACTTCTTCAGTCCTCACAACTTGTTTTTCAGAATGCACTTTCTGTTGATTGCTGTCACTACCTTGCGCTTCAATCTTCTCTACTATCACAGGCTCAGAAGTGGTATGACTTCGGACTACAACCATGTCCTTCCCCACTTTGTTGGACTTCTTTGGTGATGTAATACTGATGTAAGATGATTTATCTTTGCTACTGTCATGTGTTGACACTGACCAAGAGTCACCCCCAGTCTCTGCATGTCTTCTTCTCGTACTTCGCACATTATTCTCACTTGCTGGCTTCGAAGGCTGTTGATGAACACTTGAAGTTTCCTTGATTTCATTCACAAGATGTGCAGTACCCTTGAATATCCTGAGCACAATCGGAGGTTTATTCTCTTCTCTTAGAGGTGCTGTGGTCTTGGTAGGACTTGACAGATTCATCGCTTCCATCTGCTCACCCACTGATTCACCACTCACAGCAGGACCTGATGTCTTTATTGCAGTAGATGTAAAAAATTTCTTGGACCCACCACTGCTTGACTGGGTGGATGATGAAGAGTTACACTGTTGCAGCCTTGAGCTATATCCACCCTTCCCATATTTTTTACCCACATGTGAACTATAACTTGACTCTGCACTGCGGTTACTTCCCATGTACACAGACGCATTCAACCTAAGTTCCTCTGGCGAAACAACATCAATGTTCCGACTTTTAAAAAACTTTTTTGGTTTGGGTACAGATTTCACTGGAGAGGTGCCTCCTCCTGCTAACAATTTATTCTGCAAGCCATCAGATTCTGTATCAAATGAAAATGGATCCTTTGATGGGGTGGGATGAGGGGTGTTATGGTTGCTGTAATCCATTCTCATTCTCTTGTTACTAAGAACTTCATCTCTTCGACCTGTAAAAAAATGTATACCCATACAACAAATTAAAACCCCCAAGTGACTATGAAAAATGCTGCAGTTCATAACCAGTAACTTTACTGAACATTAACACAGACAATCTTATTTATTCTAACAAATATATTTCTTCTTGTGTCAAGCTGCACTGAGTAGAGTATTGTAATCAAAATATTTGCACTTTATAACAGCTGCACGGAAACTCACCATTATAATTTGTACTCCTCAGGGATGTGCATGAAATTACACCCCACTTGCCCACAGTACCAGCAGACTTTGCCGCTGACGGGCGATTACTGTTCTCATGGAACAGTTTGTCAAACTGAATGCTTGTCTGAGAGACAGCATTCAACTTGCGATTGTACACTTTAGAATATCCACGTGACATGTTGCTTGCCACTAGTTAGAACTAGAGTCCTTTGTCAACTGGATTCATAATCACCTGTCTTGAATTAAACACACAAGACATAAACACATTAAACTGCTTTACTAGTAAAATCACATTAAAAAAAAGACATAAAACAATATGCTTTGACATACCATGTCCATCATTAGTTACTGCCCTATTTATAGCCACCCAGAACTGAAAGTAATATCACTTATTTAGAACAAATGCAGGCACAGTACAACTGCCAGACACCATGAAAACCATCATCAAGAAACTGTCAGTCCCACTTTACAGACACAAAGAACAAAATAAAATCAAAACATACAGATTATTTGGCTCCTAGTCCTCAATGTACCAAAACATAGAATTTGCTTTCTACTTAATATAAACTATTTTCTCACATATTTAACTGATTCTCTTCTTTGATAAACCATAATGACAATTTTCCACTGAAGAAAATACCTGTGATTGTTTTTACAGAACACAGACCATCTTTACAGTTCAGTAACCAGGTATGCCTGTTCAAATCTGGGCCTTTACACCTATCAGACCCAATACAGAAACTCTAACCTCCCTCATTCCCTCAACATGTTAAAGAATGAGGCTTTCATTTATATAAACTGGCTATTAACACAAAACATTCTAACTTATCTAAAGTAACTGGTCACCATATCTGAAGGAAAACCAAAATACTGTATTCAAAGATTTCACATAACATTCCTGTAACACAGAAGTTATTTTATGAATGTTATACTATATGCAATATTCAAGAATCTGCACAAAATGTTTACTGGTACCATGAAATTCCAAGATTCATATGTTACATGTTTGAAACCTGTATGTTATTATCATTTGAACTTCCACTGACTCCACGAGAATACTGTCCATACAGTGGAATCATGTAACAGGTATAACATTCTCCAATCTATGAAAAACAATCTTACACAGGTACTAATGTCAACAAAAACTGGTAACATGAAAATCAAAACATGTACCAGTTCCAACGGCCACCATGATTCCCAGCTCTGGTTTCCTGCAATTCCCGAACAATTTTCAAACACGCAACAGCAACATTATCTTAAAAGGTGTTTACAACAGACATTTCGCCTTTCAAGAATGGATGCACTTTCTGGGTAAAGAGAATATACACTCTGCAGTTCAAGTTTGAATCTGACAACACACCTTAACAGCAGGGGAACGAAAACAGTATTCTGCACTTTCCACTACTTTCTACGCCCTTCAGAACACATTTAATTGGCTGTCTCCTGAAATTTAATCTAGACTTTGCTACCACAAACATAACCTACGACTTTAATGTAGTGCTGGTTTCAAAAACAATGTAATGGGAATTGTCTTATTTTATTTAAAGCCATGAAATAATGGCTAGGCTAGTCAATATAATCATATTAGTAGATTAATTTTAATGTAGATATATATTTCCTACTCCCACAGTGCCGTACTTGTGATGCTTCCTGGCAACAAAATATCAATGGTAGTCGCAGGTATACGAACAAGATTCGAAACACATCTTACCTAACACATGTTGTAAATACTTTCATAATAAAGTCAGTCACATCAAATGACAATAAGTTAATCTACATGAGGTCCCATTATAGTTTAAACCGAACGAAACCTGATGTTTATATTGCCACACGCATGCCTGCACTATAGAAAATCCGAGCTAGTAAAGATAACTACAATGGAACACATACGAACTAGCGTGTTACATTCAGTTCACATACTCACCTAGCCATGACTTAAGTCCTGCAGAAATAATCTCAACTCGTCGTTATGAATGACACAAGTACAAACCAAGAAGCGTAAGTCGCCATGTTTCCAATTCAACGTTCAGCAAGAAGCCCATAACCAGGTTAACAAACACACAGAGCACTTAAAAATATAATTCATTTAGTCACACCTGGATCAGAACATAAGTTCCTTCACGGAACACATTTTGCAATATGTTGCATTGTTTCTACAATACTATCTAGTCACCTACATTACCGTTCACCACTATAATCAACACACTTCTCTTCCTTGCTTGTCTACTTTCGTAACAAACGGCAGTACACGACCAACGACCGACCCGTTGTGGTATCTGTTCAGAAACTTGCACAAAAGGAAGTTTCACAGTATGTTAAGATACAACACGGATCTCCTATACATACGAAGTATCGGTCATCGATTACAAGGAACAAATTTTATTGCCCAATCAAACATTCTGCCCATAATTAATACTCATAAACTGTCCTTTAGAGCAATGACAGAACGATCAATAATTAACGCTCAATCAAGCAGTGCCACAATGCATTGGTGAATGAAATCGTCCTTTAACTATTTCCTTTTGAAGGAACCGTAATAAATTACACTTACGTACAGCAGCACGTCCAGTGTTTGTGTCTTCATATTCCGAAAACAACTATGCATTCAAAAACGTTAAAAATGTATAGCTTCACAACACTGAAACGTTAAAAAGGACACAATTTATTAACTTCAACAGAAAATCCCCGTGAAGATCAAGGTCTGTTCCGCAGTAGTCTGTTTTTGGCAAGAAGTTACAATGTGCTGCTTAAAAACATTTTGAGATCTGAGGTGCTCACAAAGGTAATTAAAAACTGCTGTCGTGTGGGATGTGGTGCGATTGTTTGGTAGAAATTCACCGACGTTTCGGAGGAACCTGGTGGACCCATTTCTTTGGAAGAAATGACCGGTTACTGTGCTCAATTAAAAGAAGATGAAGGTAGCAGATTCATCCGGAACGTTCTATAAGCCTACATGGTGTGATATTTAAAAAAAACGAAATTTTCAACACATTTTAGGCTTCAAAATACTTACGGGGAACATGACTGAGAGGGGGAACTAATTATCTGAAAACAGACTCTGATCATAGAACACAAGAACGTGTGTGAATTCAATCCAATTCACATCGTCAAATTTTTTCTGCCTGTTTCTTGTCCCCCAGTTCCTTCGTCACCGTTACTATTCTCCCTCATCATACAGCACACATTTGCGGATTGCTCTACACACGATTCTGTGCTGTACACTAGATATATTATGGATGCACAAGGACTGCTAGTAAAAAGAAATCTATGTACATTACAGCACACACACACACACACATATATATATATATATATATATTTGTATATTACATATTCTATAAATACATGAGAGGTTAAAAACCCTATGGGATACAGAGTAAATCAAAAACAAAAAGAAATCAAATATACATATAGTGAACAACAAACAAATAAATTAAAATGCTTTTAACGACCATGGTATAATTACACTTAATTTAAAAATTGTTAAATAAACATAATTGCAAATAGATATAGTTAATGTCGTATAATAAATAACACATTTGAAAACAGAAAAAGTATGTAAAAGTTTGAGTATCTTTTGATTCAAACCAATCATTGCAGAATAGAATGTTGAAAATAACAACAGATTAGTTAAAAAGGAACTGTTTGGATCATAAACCATGAACTTTCACTCTTTATTTATATTAAAACATTCATCGAGTGAGCAGACCGAAATAGTACATACGAAACTTTTTAATGCTGATTTAAATTGTTTGGTATTATTTGATAAGTTCTTGTTATGGGAATGGAGATTGTTGAAAATGTTGATGCCAAAGTAGTAAATTCCTTGTAACTGCTAACGTTTGGATTAATTCCTTAGATCCGAGGCTCCCAAAGTGTGGTCCGTGAGTTTCATTCAGACAGTCCGCAGAAGAGGTACATCCATCGCATTACATTATTCATACACATATTATCGCTTACGAAACGGCAGTTTGTAGTAAACCACCGATTCTTAGTTTTACAAGAGACAGAAAAACTTGACAGATCCTTAATAGATCATCATTTAGGTTTGTTGTGTTTTTACGAAAATACAAAGAGAGGCAATTTTTTGTGGGCACAACATTTTGACAGAAGGTGTATTTTAACCCATCTGTCTAGTAATGTGGGAATCTCAGTTTGACGAATTGTGTGGGTTACGACAAATTGCTGTTTCATGAGCGATATGCATTTTTGACGTTTCTTACGTCGTATTGTGCCTTATTGTGTTACAAAATAAATTCCACATACATTTTTAAAAATAATTCACGTGATAAACTTATCTACAGCACAGAGTTTCAGTTGTTAAATACGCAGAAAGATCAATACGTTATACGCAAAGGTCACCAGCAATTGTTAAGTGGTCCAGGAAAAAGGTGCAGCAGATATAGTGTTGTTGGTATAGTAAGCAGGGTGTGGGCTGGACAGTTAGATTCCCGGCAGGGCAGATATTTTTCTCTGCTCTATAGCATCCACACCAGCTCTGGGACCTAGTCAGCCTCCTAATCGATGTGTACCGCGGGCTGTTTCCCGTGGGGTAAATCAGCCGGGGCGTGAATCTGATCACACACCTCCATCAACTTACGAAGTTAAGAATGAGTGGAGATACACATCCACTCCTCTACATGCCTTCATGGAGTGAATAGGAACAATTACACCCTTAAAAAAAGTTCGCGAACAACTGCTATAGATCGGGATTGTTTGGATTTTGTACTAGGTACTGTAGGTCAAAGAGGCAATACAAATATGACAAAAGGTTATAATAAACAGAAATAGAAGGACAGCAAAATAAAATTTAGTGGACAGTAGTCAGTAATCAGTTTAATACAAAGGTCAAAGCTAAGGTTGTGTTTGTTTCATTACATAGTGCATTTTAGATGCGTGGGGAAGTGGACGAGAAACTTCGTGTATACTGAGCCTGAGCATTAGGTGGAGGAGAACTGTCAGCTTCACGCTCCGGCTACATTACTCCTGTATCTGTATTCACCTTTGTTTGATGTAAACATAGTTATTTAAATTGGTTATGGGAACAATTTTGTAACTTTTCTTGTACACATTGTAAATATTTCCTTGGAAGTAAATAACGTTAAAAGTGACAAGGGGGAAACTACATATCCTAAGTACACTAATTACTAAATAGACTTTTTAATACCTGTTATTATTGTAATCATTTTCTTTTTTAAATTCAATAGTTTCTGCTGTTCGTCGAATTTTTTACACAGTTCAGGTAGAAGGATGTCCCTGTGCACAATTAAGCACTGGAGTGGGAAACGCGCAAACGAGTGGGGCAATGGGCTCACGCATTCTTAACGTTGTCAGCAGATGGCGGTTACTGTGTGACCTTCGTTGACCAGCCGCTTCCAATACAAAGTATCCGCATCATTTAGTAGCATGAATCATACATAATACGTAATTACGCGTTGCTGACGAAAGGTTTACCATACCGCACATCACGAGTTGCTTTTACGTCGGACACTGCTGTATCGATCAGGAGTGCTTGGAACACAGAGTAGTTTGGGTGACGTACGAACATTACAGTTCGTAATTTCAACCACTTGTAACCACACTTCTTTCCCAAACAGTATGATATGTAGTTGTGACTTATGTGAGCGAGGTTAAGATGGGTAGAGTTTCTTTAGTTGTGATATTCGTAATATTTCTAATTGGGTTGGGAGAAGGATTGAATAAATATTCAGCAGAAGCAAATGTAAAGTCAGACATTGCGAATGAACCCTCGTCAGATTTTAGGAACCTGGAAAAACCATTTCGAATGGCGAAGATAAACGTGCTATGGTCGAAGGCGCAACTAGTAAGGAACATTGTATTCATGCATATGTTGTTAAACATAGAACTGATTTGCTATGCCATAGTTTCAGCTTCCCATATGCTCCTTGATACATACATTTTTGACACCGAATTAGTTTTATGTTTATGATTATCGGATTAACACAAACACTTGCCAAGGTTCGAAGCTGTCACGAGAATATTATTTTATAATGGCGTAAGAAGTAATGCACGGGGGGAGCTACGGCGAAGTCTATAGCAGCATCTCTGTTTCAACCTGTATCATTCAGCTGTACTGGGAGATAGCTTCCTCGGTCAGCCAAAATTGGAAGCGTGTGGCCCGTGTTTTAATGTAATTGCCTTATTGGATAGTACAAGATTGATTGATTGCAGGTTCTCATGTTTTGTATGAAATGAGACAGATTTAATAAGTACAACATCTATGGACCACCACAAATTCTTATCCGTCCGATTTAATAAGTACACATCTATGGACCACACAAATTCTTATCGTCCTGATCTGGCCTGCTGCCATTACAGAACTCACATTTAACGCAAAGTGACGGAAGGTCTGGTCCCATGCAGAAGAAAAATCACTGAATTGTTCCTAGCTTGAGGAGTCATTGGTGTCTTGCTCATAGTAAATCTTTGCTGTAATGATTTCTGAGAATTACAGTCTTGTGGTTGCAAGCAGTTGGTATGTTGTAGGGATAGATCATGAAAGCCTAGTGGTTGCTTTATTTATCACCATGTTTAATATTCAAAAACTGTATGTTCTGTGCACAGAGTGCATTTATGTGTTTTGTATGGTTCTCAGTACAAACAGCAACCATTTCTATATATAGCTTAGGTTACTGGTTTTTGTAATCTAGACAGTGTATTTGTTATGCTGAAGTCCTGGTTAATCTCAGTCTTTAAAGGGTTAAACTGCCATTCAGAATGTAATGTATTCTATATGCTGTTCAATTAGTGGTGCAACTTGGGAGCTGGGGGAAGAAGAAGACATATTTCTCAATGGAATATTTTCCCATTGTGCTGCCCCTGATGGAAGCCTACCACATTTTACATATGCAACAGATTTTTTTAGTACCAGCCCAAACCAAAATATGTATGGAACAAAAACTTATGGAAAACAATAAAAACATTTTTATATTCTGAACAATTTATGGGAGCATTTGGGCACTACAAGCATTCAACTAAAGATACATCTTAAATTGTTTGACAAAAAAGTACCATTTAAGGTATAAAAAGAGTTAAATAGAAAGTGTTTTTTTCTTCTTGGCTGCATTTTTAAACTTTTTGCTTGGTCATGCAGTTGGTTGAGGCACTCTGCTACAAGGTTGCGGGTTCGATTCCCGATGGGGTCATTGGGATTTTTCATTGACTTAATCCTTCCAGCTGCACTATGGCCCTGAGGTTGACTCATCCTGTAACCGAAATGAGTACCAGGGGTATCTACTGGGGGGTAAAGGCAGGCATAGGGCTGACAACCTTGCCATCTTCATGTGCCGATTGTCTGGAAATTCTGGGAACCTCAACCTCCTGGAGCCCCAATGGCCTGTACAGGGATAGCTTTGCTTTGCTCTTTCAATAAGAAAAATGTTCTTGGTATATTGTGTTGTTATGTGCCACATGAAAGAGAACCATGATCACTCTTCTAAATGTAAGGTAAATCTAATTCCTGCAAATTTGTTGCAGGTAGCCCAGCAAAATTAAAATCTTTGACTAGGAGGTCATTGTTAGCCTTCAGTTCACAGAGTAGGAGATGCTTTCTTAATTTTTTCAGATACACATTTGTATGTTCATTGACTTCAAGTTTTATAAATGGTTTTGTGAAGAACATAATTCCACATTTTTAAAATTATATCGTTTAACCAGATGTTGCAGTGTAGTGTCAGTTTTTGTGCTTTATATTTGTGAAGTACTAGGTCTAAAGTTTGGCTCACAGAGACAATTGTGACTGTAGTATCTTGGCCGTCAGATCCCACAGGCAGATTCATGATATAGGGCACAACTGTTCCCTACATGTACTTCCCTACCCCTCATTCATAATTATCCTTTCATTTCAAGCTGTATTATATTTAGTCGGTTGAGCATTTTTATAAAATCCATCTTTAATTCATTAACACAAAATGTAATAGTAGAAACACTCTGGCAATAGAACCTGAAGGTTCAGTATTTGTAGTACAAAATTCAGTCCTTCAGATGAGTGTACATTTGTGAGTTTTTAGGCTTTTACAGCAATGTATTTGAGGTCTTCCATCCAATGGGATATGGCACCACATCCTAGAAGATTGAAGACCTCAGTTCACATTTATTTTAAAGTGAATTAATTAGTACATATGTGTTTGTATACATGTATTTTGGTAAGACTGTGGTGAGTACCAGTCCTGTTTTTCTATGATATGATGAATTTCTATGACAGAGACTTACAGAACCAAAGTTGAAATCTTTGTTCAGTGAATTGAAGATTCATGATAAGGAAGAAGTGGCATGGAAGAGACTGAAGGCTGAGGGTCTGGACAAAGATGGGCTCAAAGAGGCTGAACTTCGCAAGAAATTAACTGGTAAATGCAACTGTAGTCACAAAAAGTGAAGTTTTCATTTGGATAAATTTTACATTGTGTTCACCGTGCATTTTGATATCACTCAACAATTAAACCAAGAAATGCACTTTATTTCTTAAGCCTGTCCAATAACCGTACATGTTTCGGCTGCAATAGAGCCATCATTAGGGTTCAAGGTCACGTTCACTTCAACATTCACTAATCCATTTGGTATCACTAACCACTAATAGAAACTTGACATACATTGTGGTGCTGAAGTGAACGTGACCTTGAACCCCTGTGATGGCCCTATTGCAGCTGAAACATATGTAGGGTTATTGGACATGCTTAAGAAATAAAGTGCATTTGTTGGTTTAATTGTTGAGTTTTCATTTGGATGTTTTAAGGATAAAACTTCCATGACTGGGTAATAAAATCATTATGAAAACTTTATGGTTTCCGTATGACAGATCTGAGTTAAACTGTCACCAGAAGCCAGATTTTGGTGTTTCCTTACTTCACCCATGGTAGACTTTCCCTGTTCTCCATGAGTAATAAAAAGAAAATTACAAGGAGTAGGGAGAGACATCACATTGAACTCACATTCTTACTGTCCATCTTATACAGTAGTATTTTTGCAAGGTTACATGCATTTTGTTTCACAATGAATTGTTATTTTACATTATTTTATGTTATGGCAACTCTGGAACTGGAGCAAATATGTGAAATAACACTGTCCCTCTATAGTACAGTCAGTCACGGCATCCAGCAATTAACGAATTCTCCCTCAGCTGTCACTAGGAGACAAAGAAACCACAAAGACTTTGAGGCAGTAAGGCTGGTAAGGACAATAGGTACAGGAGTGGTTTTCAGCATTTGGGTCAGGGGAAGATTAACATTAATACTGCAAATGGTCTCTAATGAGATATGAATAAGCAAGATTTGAGGTTCTGACAGCATTGTTTTTGAGGATACAGATCTTCTGAGATGTGACACAGCATCATATCCCAGAGGAGAATCCTTACATCTAAGATGGATCTCAAACTCAACTGCTGTTCATAATCTATAACACATTTGATATGTGTTAATTAATGGGCCAGGATAGCTCAGTCAGTACAGTGACTGGGTAAGACGACCAAGGAATCATGGTTTGATTCCAGGCAGGGGCATTTGATTTTTCTGTTTTCCAAAATGCCCAGACCAGCCTGGGGCCTGCCCAACCTCCTGTTCAGTGGGTAGTGGGGGCTGTTTCCCTAGGGATAAAGCAGCCAGAACGTGAAGCTAACCACTCACCTCCATCCAGTGCTAAGGTCATACCACCACTCCTGCAAATGCCTTCATGGCTTTACACGGACAGGTTTACTTTACGTTAATGAGTTATGGCTTTGTAGAAGTGAGTAAAATAGAATGAACAGTGAGCTTACCTGATAGATGAATTCTGCAAACAGAACTACAGTACCAACATGAGAAAAATAACTGCTTATAAAAATTGAGAGTCCAAACATTTACAATAATAATTAAAGAATAATGACAAGAACAGCTGACCCACTCAGTTTAAAGCACATGGTGTATTATTATCTACTAGTTGAAGGATATAACATTATGTACATTGTTATCTTATCTTTTGCCGTAGGAATAATGAGCATGTATGGCCTTCTCGAGCACTTTGAAGATGTAAGTGATCCAAAAGAGTACAAACAGCATAAGGCCTTCAATGATGCATCTGATGAACATATTAATAAGAGTCTTTTCAAGGACAAGAAACTCAATAAATTGTGGGATAAAGCAGAACGATCTGGATTCACAGGTTAGTGTTGAAATGCAGTTGTATTTACATTCTGAATTTGATACCGAACAGTCCTTGAGGAAAAGTATTTTCCTAACATATTCACACTTGTTTATTTAGCTAGCAAGGTAGCTGACTGATCGACCAACTCACTCACTCACAGAGCAGAGTCCTTCTTGAGAAGCTAATAGTTCCTTCGCTATTCAAGAAGTCCCTGCATTTTATGGAAGCTGAAGTTTCAGCACTGTGTTCACTAGAGCCTGTCACTGTTCCTTATCCTCAGCCAGATGAATCCAGTCCCTAATCTCCCATCCTATCCATTTTTATATTATCTTCCCATCTGTATCTAGGTCTTCCATGTGCTGTCTTTCCTTCAGGTTTCCCAACCAAAACCCTCTGCATTTTTCTTCTCACCCATAGGTGTCAAATGCCCCCCCCCCCCCCCCCCCCTCCATCTCTTACTACTTGATGTGATCATGTAATAAATACTTGGTGAAGAGTACAAATCATGAAGCACCTCACTATGCAGTTTCCTCCAGTCTTTGTTACTTGCTTCCATGAACATCCACATATCTTCCTCAACATCCTATTCTTGAACACCCACACCACCCTGTGTTCTTCCCTTAATGTACGAGACAAAGTTTCACACCCATGCAGAATAGGCAAAATTACAGTTCTGTATGTTTTAATTTTATGATTTCAGATATACTGTTGGCCATCTGTTGATTTATTACAAATATTTTTGTGAAGCTAATCATGCTGCACACATTCACAAATTATTTTTCCTTCTTTTCTGTTAAATATTAAATATCTCTGGTTCATTAAGATATTTCTTTATGTTGGTTACTAATGTTCTGTTCTTTACAGCTGAAGAGCTGCAGGCATTGAAGGAAGAATTCAATCATCATCAAGATAAAATAGATCAGTACTATTCTCTTTTGAGGGTTGTGGAGGAGGGACCAAATGATACACATCAGAGTAAGCTTACATGTCATGAAGAATGCAAAGACCATTCATTTGCATCTGATTATTTATCTTGTATTTGATGTGGGTCAGCAGGAGACAAGGCCCTCGCAGGCCCTGTGATGTAGAGGCCCTGCAAAAGTGCAGAATGCCAAAATTTGTTGTAGGCACTTTTGGACTGGATTCTGTTCGTCTGACAGAAGGCAGTATTCTGGATCTCTGTTACTGAGATCTGAGAGTAACTTTGCTAATAATTACAGGGGGGCCCCAATTTTCAAGTCGTGGGAAGGGGCACCAACTGTTTATAATACTGGTGTAGGCACCTAAAACATGACTGGGATTTACATTATCCATGATTATAATAGCCTCTCTCATTAACCTTTAGCTTATGTCCTTTTAAATGCCAGTTGTCTGCTGCAGCCAGGTCACTATGCAGTTTAAATGCCCACTGCAGGACAGTTTTGCCCACTTTGGACAAAACGACGTACATTTAGTGGGACAATGTCCTGTGTCCGTTAAAGGTTAACATTAGTTTGTTCTTCAGAACTGTCATCACTTAAAAAAAATCAAACCTAATAAAGGCAGGAAGCAATGTACATTTTGATTCCCCAATATTTATGTAATGATTGTGAAAATTTAGAAGTAACTGGTGGCCATTTGTTGGGCAGAGGATGTATTATTATGACTTGTGTTTGGATGGTGTGAGAAGCCATGTGATCAGAAGACTAGTGGTAGTTGCTAAATGGGTAACAGTAAGTGATCAAAATTATGGAATGTGACTTCTGTTATTAAAGATCCGGCTTGTCACCATGGCATGGCATGGCATGTTCTGAGTATATAGAGAGAGTGACTGAGAATATATTGAAAAAATAGCAGGTGCAGATGGCCAGTCGAGGATTGTCCGTATATGTGGGGTTTGGTGATGATTATGATAGAAATTGGCATTATCTAAAACTGATACGAAGAGTGCTTAAGGAATTCTATTTCCTCCAATTTTTAGGATTCTGGTTGTCATACTGCAAGTACCTTTTTTGTGTTCAGTTTAATTTCTGTGGTAGGGGATGCAATCTAACCCAGTGACAGTCAATCCAACATAACAGGAGCTAGGTCATGTATGTGGGCAGGCGAGATAGCGTAGTCAGTATAGCGATTTGCTATGGGCTGGACAGTCCGTGGTTCGAACCCTCATGGGGGTGAGATTTTCCGGGCCCACCCAGCCTTCTGTACCATGGGCACTGGGTCTTTTTCTCAGGGGTAAAATGGGTGGGGCATGGTATTGACCACCCACCCCCTTCTAGTGCCAAGGTTGAGTATGGGTAGATCTATCCCTGTACTTCTCCCCTCAGTGTCTGCTCGGTATGTTACGTGACAGTCCATATATGTGATCCAGATATGGTGATTATTTTTAGTCAAAATTTCACTTCCTGTGCGACACTACCATGCCGACAAAGATTCCTACATATTTCATTCATCATACTGCAGCAGAGGAATACTTTACTATTTTGTACTTGAAGAAAATATATCGTTGAACAGTTACCAGTCTGGGCTATTGCAGAAAAAAGTAAATTGAAGTTTTCATGAAATTACAGTACTAATTAACACTTTCAAGGTAAAGCTACCCCTGTTCCTATAACCACTCCTTTAAGACATGTAAACAGAATGTTGCGGAAAAATGGGTAGTATTGCTGCTTTGTATTTGAGAGCTCCCAGGTTTAAGTCACAGTTCAGAGACCAGCTGTCCTGATACACTTTACTGTCTTTTCTTTTTTAGATTCTCTGGATAACACATTAGATCAGTTCAATATAATTGAAGAACAAGAAAAGACTGAACAGGATTATCATCATAAAGCAAACTTGTTGAGGTAATGAAATGAGATATATTTCTACTTCAGTAAAGTAGTCAGGTTTGCAAATTTAATCTCATAATTTGTAAGCACATATTGAATTTTTTTTTAGGGACAAACATCAAGATATTAGGGATGGATATGATCGCCTTCATCGTTTGGCTGCTAAGGGTCCCAAGAGTAAAGAATTCATTGAACCAAAAGTTCAGGGGCTTTGGAAATTGGCAATGGAATCACAGTTCAGCCCCAGGGAACTAGAGTCACTCAGAGTAAGTGGTATGCAGGATAATTACTGTGGTCGCTATTAACATTTGTTACTTCAAATAAGTATCCTGGAATTCTAGAACAAGGTACCACCCTCATGTGCTGAAGGACTTGCATCTAAAACCAGTCACATGCAGCATGAGTGAATTTTCAAAACCCTGCTTATTACAGAGATGTCCCTTGTAAGCCTTACACAACTTTTATGAAATGGCCAGTAAATCTTGCACAGCCTGTATCACTAGGCATGACAGTAGGAGGGGTTTATGTTAATGTACTCTAGTTACACAATGTTATAGAGGGATGTGTTCATCTGGTTTGGCACTGTGCATAGTGAGGAATCATTTTGCAGGTGGAGCTGATGCACTATGAAAACCGGTTGCTGAAGTTACGACACCTTCAAGCAGAGGCAGCTTTGGGGTCTGAAAGACATGCTAGTAAGGAGAAGCTGGCAGGAGTGAAGAGTGATGGAATTCTACTGATGGAGGAAACCATAAAAAAGCAGGCCAGAAAAGTTGAAAAACTTCATCTGGATCTTGAGACTAGGATAATGCAAAAACACATAGAACTGTGAAATACAGAACTGTGTAATTTACAGATCAAAAGCTGTATATAATTTTAGGTTATGCTGTCTGTTTTGTAGCATGTCTCGTTGCTCTAATGATGTGCAGGGATCTGAATTAACTTTCTAATAAGAAAGATCATTTGTATTATCTGGCTTGTATTTTTGGCCAGCTTCTGTGCCACAATGCAATTGATGCTTTCAATGTTACCAATCTTCTTAGCAGAAAGGACAGAGCATGAAGGCAGTACAGTGTATTATTCAGCAGTGTCCCACTGAAGAGATGTACTGAAGATTCAAGTAATCTGGGATGTTATGCTGTGTTGACTGGTGAACAGTTACCTTTATTTTGGAGGAGCATAGTGCCTCCATATTCAGGGTTAAGCAGTCCACTGCACTTCTCCAAAATGTTGGTAAATATTTACCAGTCGAGACGGCGTAACATCCCTGGAAACTCGAATCTTGTCAACACTGTTGTGAGAATCTCATACCTCACATTGTCAGGTTGTTATACTGTGGTAGGTAAGAACAAAAATTGCATCTTACTCAGTATGGCTTTTATGTAGTACTGTTGTGAACATGTGAACTGGATTGAACTGGCACAGGATATGGTTTGGTGGAATTGTGATCATGGCTTCCTTACAACCAAAGAATTGATTAGGTGAATAACAATACATTTCCAAAGATTGCCCTGTTCATATGAAGCTGTACTGTGTACAGATTAGTTCAGTCATGTTTTTCAGTAAAGAAGCAGAGAAATATGAAATTCTGTGGGGCTGATAGTGCATCATTAAGATAAATGTGGTCTCAAGGGACTTAGCAGTGTCAACCCAGAAGAAAGTCTTAAGAATACCTGTAGAAAGGTGGGAAGTTTTTTTTTTTTTGGTAAAATACTGATAGCATACTGATTTTCCATGAGTGGGTCACCTTACGACAAAAAAAAAAGCAGATTCAATTCTTCTCTGTCCTTCCACTAGTGCTCCTGTTATATGTGTCTGCTCTTTCCCACCCTCTTTTGTATGTATTCCTTCCTTCACTCAATCTCATTGCCTACTAGTTGTCCCCAGTTGTTGGTTTTTCTGTATATTCACCTATGTGTAACATCTCTATACCATTTGTATTGTCAGTTACCCTCTTTTTATGCCTTGTTCATTTCTTATTGCTGTGTAGAAACTACTACTATTCTCCTTGTATCTGTCAAGGCCAACTATATCCACACAAGGAGGGATGGTGATGTATTCAAAGTGAATGAGGGGAAGGTACAGGAAACAAGTGACATAAAAAAAGAGCAGTAACAGAATTGACAGGTACAGTTGGCCGGCAGGGGATGCCCAACATGTGAAAATCGGGGTGCCCTAACAGTTGAGTGGAAAGGGTTAAATGAAAAGGATCATTATAGTGTGTCATTTCAAACTCAAGAACTGTTTGGTTCATTTGCAGGAACTGAAAATATAGAGGCAGTAACAGCAGATGTGCCAATCTGTTATGCTGTGCGTACACCTCCATTTCCCCGACTTAAAAGAACTGCTTTACAAACTATCAGCTTGACTGAGATGTGACAGTGGGTGTTTTATAATTACTTTGTATTCAGAATACCGTTCTTCCAGACATTTGGTAAAGTAAAACTTATGCAGATACCTTTGTATGTATTGTAGTGGCATTTATTTAACCCCTTTCCAGATAGATTTAAGTGCCAAAGAAGGCTCAGCCAGTCTTGCCATAGAATATGATCTGACCTTTGATTATAAAACTGATATTCTCCTGCAAACAGTTCATGTATGTCTAAATTGTAGGAGATGGCATAACCATTAAGACAACATTTTACTTCCAAGGCTTGCTACTTCATATTTTGGGCACAGGGAATTGATTTATCCTCAAAACACACTTGTTTCTTATCTAATGCAAAGTCACAATTTTATAAGGACTACCACACTGATGGTTTAAGATGGTAAGGTCACCTTATACAACCATGTGTGTGTGTGTGTGTGACAGAAGTTTCTCAGACATGAAGAATTACTGATTATAAGACTGAATGCAGACTGATTCAGCAGATGTGACATGTGGTAGATAAATGGACCATGCATACATACTCATTGGCAAGCTGCACTGAACATCAGAACAAAAAATCTACCAAAACTGGGAGCCAGGGAGTGTATGGTATACATACTAGGCTACAGGTTGCACGGTTCATTCATGGTGGGACAAAAATGTCCAGACCAGCTCTGGGGCCCATCCAGACTCCTATTCAATGGGTACTGGGGGTAAAGCAGCCAGGGCATGAAGCTGACCACACACCTTCATCAAGTGATAGGTGGCTGTGAGTACAGAATTCAAACTGGTACAAGAAGGGGATAAGTGCTCTTGTTTCTGGCTGGTGCAAGGCTGTTGAAGCTGATGGAGATGATGTAGAAAACTGTGGTACGTAATAAATCCATCTAGTTATTCTATAAGTATGTAAAAGAATTATGTTATAAATTACTAGTAATAAAATAATTGTGTTATACAACCTTTTGGGCACCCTGCATACATTCATGCTTGGATTATGTTAGAATTTCATCATCAACAGATGGCATCTTTATACTCTTCTGTGGTCTTCCTAAGATGAACACTGCAATAACAGGGACATGCTGTCACTTACATGTCACTGCAGGGTTCTATTCATAGGCTTCCAAGATGAAGTTTGTAGGGATGACGAGAATCTAACTACATCAAATGTCACACAGTTCATTATATACCAGGTCAGCTTCTCTTATATAAGTAATAGCCCACACAATAACATTTGCAATGTTTTAAAATATTGTCTTCTTGTAAATTTATATGTCTACCATATCTGACACATTGTGACAATTCCTCTGCATACTTACTTATCCTACTCATGTTGTAGGGTTGAAACAAAAGAACTCAAGAGTTAAATTATGCTGTAAACAAGATGACAATTACAACGCTGCTCTGACTTTGTGACACACTTCTTCAAGCTTTCATGACTGTTGAGACATTTTCATTTTCACATTATAATGACACCATGTTGTGTTAGGCTAGTCTGCCAACATTTCAGAGAAATTTGCTATATCCATCTTCAAGGCAAAGTGACAGCAAACCGAATATGTACATTTATATTATGAGACCAGCTCTGGGGCCCACCCAGCCTCGTATTCAGTGGGCATCAGGAAAGCTTTCCCTGGGGGTAAAGTAGCCAGGGCATGAAGCTGACCACTCACCTTCACTTAGTACCGAGGTTAAGAATGAATGCAGCTATACCTCCACTCTCCATATGACTTAATGCCCATCTGCAGGGGGACATCTTTACTCTGCTGACCATGAGCAGAGGCCTAATCTTGTGAATGGTGCATGTAAAGACCAATGGAACACATTCTGAAACTAGGCTTCTTTCTGGCCATAAAGCAACTCCTGCAGAGATATACATCAGAATGTGAAAATGACTATATGTGTAAACAATTGAAACCCAGAGGTTAGGAAATAATTTTTATACATATATATATATATATACACACACACACACACAAGTTCTTTTATGTAGAATGGGCCATTAAGGTGTACTGGCACCTAAACATAACAAGACGGACAATGTATGTATAACGAAACAATGAGGCACGATCGCACAACCATTGTTTCCGTGGAAGAGCAATAAGTATTATATATTCTGAGTGTGTGTTTGTAGCCTTAGTTATTCAGCATGCAAAGCCTATGATTCAGTTAGGAGGGAGGTCTTGTATAATATTCTCATTCAGTTTGGTATCCCTATGAAACTAGTAAGGCTAGTAAAAATGCGTCTAAATGAAACCTATAGCAGAGTCCAGGTAGGCAACCATTGTCTGACACATTTCCTATTAAGAATGGTTTGAAACAAGGAGATGCTTTATCACCATTGCTTTGGAATATGCCATTAGGAGGGTTCAGGCAAACCAGGAGGGCTTCCTGTTTATGCTGATGAAGTTAATATATTGGGCGGAAGCGTACATTCTATATATATATATATATATATATATAAAAAAAACCGCAGCAGCAGCAGCTTTAATAGTCGCTAGTAAGGAGATTGGTCTAGAAGTAAATGCTGAAAAAACTACCGTATATTCTCGAATCTAATCCGCATCCGAATCTAACCCGCACCCAGTTTTTGGCGACTTCTTAAACGAAAAAAAGTTAGTTCGCGATTCTAATCCGCACCTTTCCTTCAACCACCCCTTGCCCACGGGGCGACTGATTGAATAATATTGGATGTTACCAATGCGTTAAAATCCGACGCTACGCCTGTGGCTGATGAGTCATACCGATAGAGGCGGGGCCTTTCTCAACAGACGTGCGCAATCTCGTCTGAAGCCAGCTGAGCCTTAGTTGTTGAAACGTGGGAGGTGCTTGTTCCAATTTGTTGTGTACCGTAGTTATGGAAGAGGGACACCTGAAATCTAAAGACTCTCATATATCGGCAAAGTTCAAACGTGAAGTTATTCGGTGTGCAGAGGAGAATGGAAACCGCAAAGCCGCTGCAATTTTTGGAGTTGATGAAAGCAACGTTCGACTATGGCGGAAACACAAGGCAGCGATCAGCGGGTGTGAGGCGTCACGAAGGAAATTCACTGGACCCAATTATTATATTATTATAATAATAATAATAAATAATAGATTATTGTATTGTACTGTTCTTACGGCACGTACAGCAGCTCAATCATTTTTCCAAAATCCAGCTGTAGACCGCGAATCTAATCCACATCTGATTTTTTAGCCATCTAAAACTGTAAAAAGGGTGCGGATTAGATTCGAGAATATACGGTAGTACATGGTCATGTCTCAAGATCAGAATGCAGGACAAAATCACAACGTAAACATAGATAAGAAATCCTTCGAAAGGGTGGAACAGTTCAAATATTTGGGAACCCTAATGAATCAAAATTCCATTCAGGCAGAAATTAAGAGTGCTTGTTATCATTTGGTGCAGGATCTTCTGTCTTCCAGTTTGATATCCAAAAATACAAAGATTAAGATATAAAGAACTATAATTTTGCCTGTTGTTTTGTATGGGTGTGAAACTTGATCTCTCACACTGAGGGAGGAACATAGGCTAAGGGTGTTGGAGACTAGGGTGCTGAGGAGGATATTTGGGCCTAAGAGGGACGAGGTAATAGGGGAGTGGAGAAGACTACATATCAAGGAACGTAATGATCTGTACTCATCACTCAAATATTATTCAGGTGATCAAATCAAGAAGAATAAGGTGGACGGGGCATGTAGCACGTATGGGGGAGGGAAGAGGTGCATACAGGATTTTGGTGGGGAGACCTGAGGGAAGGAGACCACTTGAAAGACCCAGGCATAAAGAGGAGGATAATATTAAAATGGATCTTGCAAGAAGTGGGATGGGATGGCATGGCATGGCCTGGATTGATATGGCTCAGGATAGGGACAGGCGTCTTATGAAAGCAGAAATGAACCTTCGGGTTCCATAAAACACAGGGAATTTCTTGACTAGCTGATGACCTGTTAGCTTCTCAAGAAGGACTCTGCTCCATGGAGTTAGTTAATGCAGATGCATCATATTGTCATCTGTTGCCTGTCCGGCTCTGCATATTTTTCCACATTATCTCACAAACGGCATGATTTTCGAAAAAAAAGTTATTGAACATAAAATGTGTGTTTTGATTTCTCTACAACTTTTTGTCTGCAACATTTGTCATTCTATGAAGAACTGAGTGTGATATGAACATAAAATGTATATTGGTCTTCATGTAAAGTACCCATTACTCTTGTCAGATTTTAATGAAACTTGAATTTTCTTGACAGATTTCATGAAAATCCATCCAGTGGGAGCCGAGTTGTTCCATGCAGATGGACACAGACATGAGGAAGCTAGTAATCACTTTTTTCAATTTTGCAAATGTGCCTAAAACACAAAATTTTTAAAATCTGTTACTGAAAGACACTAAAGTGAATGGGAATAAACTCTGTAATGTAACTTGTTTCTTTTTTTGGGAAACATGGTTTCCCCCCGGCCATGTGAGCACTGGCACCATTTGTGTGTAGGACAAAATATGCTGCGTTTATAGACATACAGAGACTGCTAATTTCTTTAATATGTTGGGAAATCAGTCCACCAAAACACAGTGTAATCGCTCAACAACTGACATTTCACTGGGCACGACACAACACAAACACTCACAGTGCATAAAGATATATTTTTAAGTCTTCATGTACAAGCAATATTACAGATTCCTTTACTGAAAGTCCCTCCACGTGCTACTTGTGCAGGTAAGGCAATAACTTTGAAGGACCATATCATGCCTCTCAGCCCACTGATAATACATCATCTTCCTAGCAAAATAGGGGCAAAATGCACCCATTAAAATGAGATTAACAAAATGTAATGGCAAGAAATGTTAGTGAACTCCTCTCTCCTTCCTGTCCATCATCTGTTTTGTCTTCTCTCTGGTTCTTATATGTAATAATCGAATTGTATGTATGCAGAACACAAAGTGTCCCAAATCACTATATGAACACTTGAACAAATCCCACCACAACCCTGGCTTCAGTATCAGCTGAACCTACACGCAGCAAAACTACTATATAATAATGGATCACTTCTGTCCAAGCTAAGACTTCGACTGTACGTTTATGGTGAAACATCTCAGAAAATTGAAGACCAACAATTCCCTCACTAACAGAAACACAAGTCAGAACACATGACTACAAAAAAAAGTAGATACTGTCACTGCAATCAAATTTATACGATCATTTATTTTGTAAACTACAAAGCAATTATCAAACCAAGGATGAAACATGCAAAGAACTTATTTTCAAAGGAGAAACTACAATATTTCCTGGTTCCAAAATAGTTATGTACACCGAATCATGTAAATATTTATTAACTGCTACATTTTTGACATGTCTTGGCGCTAAATTATTGCCACACTGGAGAGACATACCGGCCATGCCACTGGGAACACCCATTGTCATCTATCGTTAACAAGGGAGAGGATTCATTGTCGAGTCAGCCACAGTGACAATCACAACACAAGCTCAATGACCAGGAAAAAGCAGACTTGCTGTATAATACGCGTCTCAACTATACTGTGGCTCGGCCATTAAACAGCAGAAAAATCAGAGTTGGGAGAAACAAATAGTGATTGTACCTATAAACCAAATATCTATAGACTGCAGGAAGGTTCACCAGGAGGAAATTCTAACACAGCTACCAATGTTTGTATCCCAAACACTAGATGAAAAGACCAAAGCATATTTCTTAGCTACAGATGGACATATTTCAATAAAAAAAAGTAGATACTTAGAAGAGTTGTCTTTACTATCTCCACATCTGCACAATTCTTCTGCTAATTCCATTGAGATTTAGTGACTCCACTTAGTTGTCCAGCCCTGAAAACAGAATTGTTGAAAAGTACATTAACATCACACACATACCTGAAGATTATGTACACAAAGAAGCATTACAAATTGCTGATGATTTAAATGTTTCATATAGAGGGACTGAGAAGAGCCATGGAAGATTCCACCTGTATTAAGCTTTTAAAGAACTACATTTGACACAGTAACCTGAACATTTCCATTTCTTGCCACAGGGACCACATTAAGGGCCTCATTCATGAAATGAACTAGTCTTGTCCTTCCAAAAGGGACCAAGCAATACTTAAGTCTCCCAAAATGTTTCTCCCTTGAAATTTCCAAGTGCAAATTTTCACTCTTTGGGATACATGTCCAGCCCATTTAATCTTTCAGCACCGTAACAAAGGCACTCTAAGCAACATGTTACTTCCACTGTGTCTCTATGGCATTTTGCTGTAAATGCCAAATAGTCACATCAAAAACTAATTTCTGATAACTTACACTAATCTGCCCCACCAGGTTTTGTACTAAGTAATCTGTCCTGTAAGTTCACATCAGTAATGTCCTGCAAGATCAGTACTCAGTAATCTGTCCTGTAAGTTCAGTACTCGGTAATATGTCCTGTAAGTGAACTGTTTGTTGTTCCATTAAAGTTCACTACATTCTGAAGTTGTTAAGACTTTTACAGACATACATACATTCCATGGATTTATGCGTCACAAAGACAACAGGATGTGGAATAAGTCATAAATATACAAAATATACAGAATTTACTGTGTAAGATATTATAAACATTTTATAATACAGTATTATGGATCATCTTTACACATAATTCTACTACAGAGTAAAACAAGCGTGGATTTAAGTATTTTATTAATGATACCTTACATTTTGCCTTTTCATTCTTAAGGATTGTCACACTACATGGTAAACTGTTGAAAATTCTGATGCCAGCATACAATGTACTTTTTTTGAAAACAAGATAGTTTGGCATTTGGTCTATGAAGATGGTGCTTATTCCTTGCATTAATACTATGTATACATGAAGTGTTTGAAAATTTTCTTCATTATTGACAATGACGTTCATTAATGAAAATATATGTTGGCATGGAACAGGTAAAATCTCTAATCTTTTAAACCGTCTTCTACATGGAGTTTTACATTATGCATCAACCATAAATTGTGACAGTTTTCTTTTGTAAAGTAAATATGCTTCAACTGCTAGAAGAATTATCCCCCAACATTTTTCCATACTTTCAACAGAGTGAAAATGTGCAAAATAAATTGATTTTATAGTGTTATTTGCTGATATGGAACATAAACCTAACTGCATAATATGCTCCACTTTACATAGGCATCATCTGACCAATATGGTTCTTCCAGTTTAGGTGGTTATCAATCTGTAAACCAAGAAATTTTGTACTTACTGTTACTTCTATATATTTTTTTATAGCCAATAGTGACCGCACTGTGTGGTGAATTATTAACTATAAATGTTATTACATTTGCTTATCTAGAGTTAAGACTAACTAATTAACAGCAAACCATTCAATCTTATGGGAGAGAACTAAGTTTGACATTGTACAGAAATCTCTAAAATTTGTTAGAAAATATTATATTATGGGTTCCGATATAGAATTTATTCCCAGGGGAAGGTCATTTATATATATTATGAACAATAAAGGCCCTAGAATTTAACCTTGGGGAAATCCCTCCAGTAAGACAAAAACTTTTGAGTTACATTAGGTGATTTTATTTCAACTTTCTGTCTTCTATTAGTTAAATAGGACCTGAACTAGATTTCACTCTGCTGAAATTGACAAAATATTCTTTACAATATTGTACAATATGCAACCATTTGATTCTTGTCATATTTCCTATGGCATAAAATATCATGGAAAATCCCTGCTGCTACCTGGGCTTCCTGAATCCACCTTCTAATATCTTCTTTGTAAGAGAACATCTCATAAATCACAGACCTTAAGTATTTAAAAATTTGGCAATATTTTATACATTCATTTATGTCAATAATTAAACAATCATTTGCAATGCACGTATATTGTTTTGTTACCTCAAATTTTACCCTTTGTAAATATCACTTTCAAGATAATAGTGATTGCCAAGCTAGAAACGAACAAAATCAAAATGAAATACTTCAAAATTATTCCAGGATGACTTCTAATTGCAGATTTTCCAAAAACTTACCTGTTGCTTGTCTTGCACATCTGCTATGCCTAGGCGACCACCTTCCCAGCTTGGCGCTTCCATCTTAACTCCATCGGCAGCAGCCATGTCTGTTCCTAGGCTTGCACCAACATTATAGTGTGGCAACAAAGGCAGACTATGATGAATCATGGATAGGGCGGCCGCAGTTCCTCCATTGTGGAATGAGTGCTGGTTTTCAGTATGTCCAGGCTGCAACAATGATGAACACAATTGCAAAATTTTCAAGAAGAAACTGCTGTTACTGATGCAGGAAGAAAGAAAAGTTGTCCATGTAACTATGTACCAAAACAGAAAGGAGTTAAAGAGACACACAGATTAAGTCCCATGCATTCTAGTTCTTGGCACTACACAGAAATGAGTGGCTGCCACCTTCATGCTTATGCCATTTAATCTGCGTTGCATGTCTGTTAGGCACACATGCAGCACAATCACAACCACACATGAACACATAGAGGGCGATTCAGGAACACCTCACCAGTTTTTAAATGAAGTAAAATCTTAAGGGAAAGCAGAAAATTTTTCTCAACACTGGTAGATACATTCTATTCCTGTGAGATTTCAAGTTAATTATTGTTTGAATATGACACTTTGCAGGTGACCACCATATTGTTCAATATACCTCTGCAGTTGCAATGGAAAGGGTATCATCACACATTGCAGCATTCCTTCAGAGATCCCTTGAATACACTCCCAAATTCACTTTTAAGTCATCAATATTGGCAGGACGTGTTTCGTATACCTTGCTTTTGATGTAGCCCCAAAGAAAGTATTCAAAATACCACAGGAATCAGCAAGCACATCACCCTCGTCATCCTTTGCTTAGTTAGTTATAGGCTGGTAACCCTTCTTAAATTCATTTATGCCACTGTACAAGTCTAGTATTCCTGTTTTGTTTGTTTCAAACTTTATTTCCTTTCAAATATTCCCTCTTTTTGTTCCTGAAATGTCCACTAGTCTCATGCCTTACATCACTCAGATTATCTGTGTTGATTTGGCTTGGATGTTGTAACCACAGCAATTCAGCCTGCTTCCATTTGTAATGACCTAGACTGTCTCTTTAGTGAAGACTAACATTCTCTATATTTTCCCAAGCCCTATTGATGTCCCGGCCATCAACTGTTCTTCAAAGTGCTAAACCTGTTTGTTTGATATTCTAAAGTGATGCCGTTCTCTAACTTTCACGTCATTAAGCTTCTTGATATCAATCTTGCTGCATCAAACTTTGATCCTGCTAGTTTACTTACTGATAGTCTCTCCTTACCTTCTGTAACTACCAGACACTGATCATCGGCTTTCAGCTCCTCTAAAATATCATACATCAAGTATAACTGAACGTCATCTCCTATATATCAAGATGCAATCAATCACACTTTTAGTCATCCCCTCAGGAGAGGTCCATGTGTACTTACAAAATGCTTTATATCAGAATATTATGCTCCTGACAATTAGATTTTTGGAGGTGGTGAAGTTTACTACTGTATCACCATTATCATTACTATTTTCATGTAGACTTGTTCAAACTGTTTGAAAATATCTTCTTTCCCTAATTTTGTAAAGACACTGCGTAACAGAATTTTCATGTAGTACTCAGTGAACTTCATGTACAATGGGTACCGGGTCTCTTTCCCAGGGATAAACCAGCTGAGGCGTGGCACTGACTACTCACCCCTTTCTAGTGCCAAAGTTGTGTGCAGGTGGAGCTGTACTCCCACCTCCCCTCTGTACCTTCATAGCATGTTATAGGGTGAGCTTTTACTTATGGAACTGATTGAATACTTACTCTAGTCCCTCACAGAAACGTGTGTGTGTGTGTGTGTGAACCAAAGGTTTGCTATACTGTATTCATATTAAGTCACTGCTGTTAACAGTTAGAAGCAGACTTAAAAATGGCAACAGTTTAAGGTGTAACTTTGCTTCTGGAAAAGTTGGGTCTCTTACTTAAGTAATAGTAAATACCTGAAGAGAAATGCTGATACTACTATTTAATAAAAGGAGAAAAGCAAATGACCAATACACCAACAATGTTGCAACAGTACGTAGAAAGAACTACTGCCAAAACCCACACAAAAGAGGATAAAATGGTCTTAAGTGGTTATGAGACATTTTAACACATTCAGACTGACAGTCACATACTTATAACACATTTCTTTGTGTGAGATGCCTAGAGCCAGAAATTTCCCACATGGTGCAAGGTGTAACATATGTTCTTGTAGTTTGTCAGTCAGATGGCTCTCAGTTATCAGGTACTGATAAAGTGACAGTTCAGACAACACATTAACAAATCCTAAACTTGAATGCAAAGAGTGCTGCTGTTTCCATCAGTCCCTTACTGCTGCCCTCAGATCTCAAATTAACAATATCAGAGGTATGTACAACCTGTGCAAGGCTCAGTTCCTTGAACTGCCAGGGCTGTCAGACAGGTCTGAATGTGTTAAGCCAGTACACCAAACCTTCATGCATTATTTCACAAGTAAGTGACACACAGTCAAACCCAAGAATGTGACCGTGTACCTCCCAGTAATGACTGTTTTCATGCCAATGATACAAGCACACTGAAGGCACCAGAACACTATATCATGCTTCTGTAGATCCAACTTGTGTGTACCTGGAAGGCTGCATCCATCATGTGTGGCAGTTCATCTGCCTGGGGCAATCGGCCATAGTGTGTTGCACTAGCCCTATAAATCTGGTGCCTCTCCATGGCGTGGCTCATCCCAGTACCAATCCATGATGAGACAGGCATCTTAGGTTCAGCTCCAGTGAGCATCCAGTTGGGGTCTAGGTCTGCACCAGCCCCCACTCCACTTATGTTTCCATAATTATTCTTCCAACTGGCACGTTCTGTGCCAATGGGTCGTGGTGGAATTTTGCGATCTTCCAGTTTGTGGTGGTTTGGCTCATTTGCCGGCCCAGGATTTGCAGTGGCAGGAGATGATGGGGACATTGCAGGAGAGTTCCTCCTCCTACCATACCTCCATTCTCCAAGCCTGCTAATATATCCACTGCAGCACCACTGTTTCCTGGGTGTGTTAAGCCTGCGAGGGATGCTAGGTGTGCCACGTTACCAGAAAAACTCATCTGACTCATAACGTCAGGAGGGTGATGTGGATGGTGGTGGTAGGGGGCCTGGAACAGCGGCCACCTCTGGCCATTTGTACCAGGACCTGGAGCTGGGCCAGGGCCAGGCAGTGGCTGGTGGGGGTAAGGGCCAAGAGAGGATTTTCCTAGGGGGTAGGAAACATTGGGCAACATAGTGCCTAGAGCAGATGCTGAGGCCTGCAGAGATGAAGGAGGCAACATGCTCGCTCTCTGGTGGAATGTTGCAGTGGCACTAAACATATTGCCCCCTTGTTGAGGTGGTGGTGGTGGTGGAGGCTGTTGCTGTTGTGGCTGCTGCTGTTGCTGAGGTGGAGGTGGTGGTGCAGGCTGTTGCTGCTGTTGTTGCTGAGGTTTGTTGGCTAGGTGCAGGGAAAAGTCAGGTGCACTTGGATTCAGGCGAGACATACTTACTGTGGTGTTTGTGTTCACTTGGGATGAGGAAACACCCAAGTTAGGCTTCGGCTGGGAATAATTCATGGGATGGTGATGTGAATGTTGGTGATGGTAGGAACTAAGCATTGGATGCTGTTGTTGCTGCTGCTGTGGCTGTTGCTGTGGTTGCTGCTGTTGTGGGGTTGACTGGGGATCACCTCCTCCAGGCACCATCTTCAGCAGAGCTGCATTGTGACTCTGAGGGTCAGGTCCATATGCGGATGTGGACACTGGGGTATACAAAGCACCATGATCAAGTGTCGACTGAGATGATGAAACCATGATACCATGTTGCTGGCCGGAAACTACTGTTCGAGGTGGAAGCTCTCCGCTTTGAAAGACAGCTCGATTCCCAAAAGGGGATGGTGCTAATGGGCCACCACTCACATCCATATGAGAAGATGGCTGCTGACCAACAATTCCAACATTGAGATTTGTTCCTGAATTAGCAGAGTTAGGACGCATGTCAAGTGTGTTGCTACTTGTGCCGGGACGTAGAGGTGGCTGCTTAGCAGCCATAGTAATCACAGGGCCTGATGAATGAGGAACACACTGCTCTGCTGAGAAAACATTGGCACCCTGAAATGACGATCCTGGAGCCAAAGGCAGGGTAGGAGGAGTTGTGCTGTTGCTACTTGTTTTCGAGGACACAGGAGAGCAAACAGCAGTGCCACGGTAACCTGGAGCCTTGGCTGCATCCACCTGAGGAAGAGACATGTATAGAGGATTCTGGACTTGAATGATTCACTAATTCAGAATATCTAACAGTCAGTAAGTTTTTACCTGTGGTGGAACACTATCCATGAATTTTCCACCAGTAACCCCAGCTCCACTATTAGCCACTGCTCCTGTTGCAGCTACACTTGCAAAATTCATTCCTTTCTGGGAGTTTTCATTATCTCGGCCCCACATTGATTGCTGTGTAACCTGAAGTAAAATATGTCAATCACAATGTGATCCACAGAAACATTTTCAGCAAGTATTAGGCATATTCTTTCAAGGAAAGTGTGATTTCAAGTGAAGTAGGTCTTAATATGTGTCTATTAAGATAACTGCACATTTAAAGGCAAAACACATTGCAAGTTAGATTAATACCTCTATTCCACCGATTAACAAGTAAATATGCAGCCTGATCAAGTGTAAGCGAATAATTTGCAAGACTTGCTTAAAACTGGACCAGAAACCCATTATGATTCTGATCCCAATTGTGGACCACCATATTTCTGGAAATGAACATTTGATTACTACATTCTCATGGCATTTGTAAGTGCCCAAATAAGTATCTGGATTTGAGACAGATAATATTAGTGGGAAATAGAGAATGCACAAGTTAAAGAGCACATAATACGGAATTATAGACAGAATCCTGACAAAAAAAACTGTCTTTGTTAAGTAGCAACATATGACCAATAATTGATATTAAAACATTTTTTTTTTCAATCCCATTACAGGCCTGGACAGGCCCTTAGGGTTCCAGGAGGTTAAGGCTCCCAGATTTCTAGACAATCGGCACATGAAGGTGGTAAGGTTGTCAGCCCTACGCACCGCTGCCTTTACCCCCCCCGGAAATATTCCTGATACTCAATTCTGTTACAGGCTGAGTCGACCCCAGGGCCATAGTGAGGCCGGAAGGATTATGTCAATGAAAAATTCCAATGACACCATCGGGAATCGAACCCGTGACCTTCCGACTTGTAGCGCAGTGCCTCAACCAACTGCGCCACTGCGTGCCCCATGATATTAAAAGATATTCTGGAAAATTGATTGTGAAAGGAATTAAAGTGGCTCAAGACCAGGCTCCTGTCTGCCATGTTGAACTTTCAGGTTCTACTTGCAGTCAGTAATTATGAGACAGCAAGACCACTGATTACACCACACAAAACATGAATAAAAAAAAAACTAATCTTTATTTACTTCCATAAAGTTTATGCCAGTTTTATAAAGGTCTTGAATAATCTGCCAGGCTGAATGCAATAGAGATGGCCTCACTACAGCTCAACTGCTCTGCAAAGACATCATATTGCAATGATACCTTTACTGCAACTTCACAGTGGTGCACTTCACTAGAAGCAACTTGTCAAATGCCTAATGCATGCTGCCACTGCAATGCCATGGTGCGTTTGTTCACTGTCTCCAGATCTTTTGGTTTACATGAATTCTGGGTTATTGTAAATAATTTACATTGATATAATCTTCCTCTTTTAACTTATAATGGTTTTGATTATACAACCAAAATAAGTGTTTGTTACTTTAAGAAAGTGAAATTTATTAGAAAACACAGTCATTTATAATTTACTCATTTGGACAGAAGTTTTACGCTTTCTTGTCAGTATGACACATACACCTCCTTTTATTTTTAGAGTAGCTCATTCATTCATTCATTTATTAGTCCACCATAGATCCTTTGAGAATTACATTCCAGTGGATGTGGTTACGGTCTACCCAATAAACAACTTCAGTTTCTCTAGGCTGTCTTTTTACACATCCACATCAACAGTATTTTGTTCTGTCACAATGACAAAGTGTTGAGTGCTAAAAACAAACAATTCTGGTTTTGTAAATCACACAAGTGGATAAGTGCACAGAAGCAAAGAAAAAGAAATGGCTTTGCATGTACTGAACCTTAGTATTAAAAGAAAAACCACAATAAAAATGCTGGATGGACTGCAAGTAAAAGTGTCAATGTTAAAGACATTTTAAGAGTGTCAGTTTGTATCAAAAGGATGTTGCCCCTGCAAAAAATTGCACAGGCAAGTTATACATGGCCATTTATTTATACAGCAGTGGGTATATACCCTCTGTTTGACAACAAGATAACAGACAGCTAATTCAAAACGTGACTGCATACTGATATTGGCCATATACTTAACTTATAGCCTGGAACCTTGACTATTGGCATTACCCCACTATGTGCTGCAACACTTTTGCCAGATGAAAATTTGTCTTTCTTCTGAAAGTGCTGGACATGCCATAGCAAAGCTGGTTTCAGACTACACTCTAACCTACATAACACCGCTACTAAGGGGAAAGTAGCGTGTGATAATGTGGTGGAGTCTGTAAAATTTAAGAAAGCATATGTGACCACCAACAAATGCATATGTAGCACAAATGGGTAGCAAAGGAACACACATACAAAATTTGATTGGAAAACCTTAAAGAAATACAACAGTTGTGATATGTAAGAATAGATGTAGGATAATAATAAAATAAATGTTTAGGAAATAGGACATGTGTAAACCAAGTCACAACAAGAGTTTGATCTGGGGATTTTGTGAACAAAGTAAATTCCTAGATTCTAAAATAATACAGGGAATTCTTGGATCATCTGAGAAGCTATCAACTCAAGGAAAACTGTGTACCACATAATTAGTTAAATTACCTTGGTAAATGTGTCATTAAACAGGGAGTACTCCAGCGGAGTACTGGCCGGAACTGGAACTGCTTGCTGTTGCTGCTGTGACTGTTGCTGGTCAGCAGGCTGATTCAGAGGAGTACTGCTTCTACCCTGGTTGCTGGAACTTGCAACAGAAGGCACAACAGGAGCAGTGGCAGAAGGTACTTGAGTGGGTGGATTTGCCATAGAAATAGGACCTGTTAATGGGAATGGTGCTTTGCCAGGAGTCATCTGGTACTGCCCAGGGATGCTAGGGGGGGCAGATGCAGCAGGCAATGGCCTGTGGTGTTTGGGTGATGGAACAGTGGATGCTGTTGCAGTTATGTTTACCTGCTGCTGACAGGAACCCTGGGAAGGTGCGAATGTGGTGGACACAGACTGTGTTGTCCCCATCTGGAAGTGAGTTGTTCGAGACTTTCCAGAAACAGTCACAGAAGCAACAGCAGATGGAAGCTGCAAGGTCGCTGTAGCTTCTGTCAGCTTGGCAGCAAAAGTCTGTGTGGTTGTACTTGTGACCATCTTTGTTGGTTTTCCAGAAGTCATGATTGCAGTTGTGTATGACATTGTGGTCTTTGTGTTGGATGCAGCTGCCATCTGTGCTGCTGCACGTTTTTCAGCTACAAAAATATGAAACATTTCACACATTATATACGGAAAGAAGATCCCATATATTTACTGACCAGATTTTTATTTAGCCTAATGCAATGAGCTCAGAATATAAACACTCAACAGGCATGCAAATCTCATCTTACTCTATGATGCACAATGAAGGTATAATAAACCCTCTGCAATTTCCATGGCACTGCTATTCTGAAATCTAATCATTCTGTTCAATACGTAACTATACAAAGTAATCATTTTGGGTGCAGTACATAAACTGCTTTTTAGTCAGAGTAAAGTAAAGGTAAAGTTGTCCCTGTGCACATCATATAGGCGCACAAGAGGAGTAGAGGTAATAGCTCCACATATTTTTAGCCTTGACACCAGATGGATGTGAATGGTCAGCTTCACACCCTGGGGAATGAACCTCCACTGGGCACCCATAGCCAGTCTTTGGGGTTATCATTTTCATTTTTGTTGGGGTCAGAGGATTCAATAACAACTTGTTAATTAATTAATTCAGATTCCAATGAGGTTTAAAATGGAAAAGATTTCCTACTCCAGATAGCAATGCTTAACAAATAATATGCAGTATATACAAGAACATAAGATGGTCTTTTAAGCCCCAAAACAGTCCCCAAAACTATGGGTCTTATACGCAAGGCACAAAATGTGAACCTTAAATTCCACTTGATGTTTGAACTGCAGTGCATCCCTTAAACTTTATCGCCCTAAAGGGACAACAGTCTCCTCTAGTATGTAATCTTTTATGCTTGAAAGAGAAAACACTGTCCTGTTATGTCATTATGTTATTTAAGTTTTCTGTATTCATTACGATGGAACTCTTATCATCTTATTTGTCTTAAATGCTTCTATAGGTTTAAGGGATTGTCTGAGGTTTACTTCCAATTCAACTGCCCACTTCTGAGCAGTAGTTTTGTTTACTAACACCCTTATGATTTTTGTAACAGTCATTTTTTATAGAACTATCCAAGCAGCATTTTTATTTTGCTGTTTATCAAACCATTGAAATAAGATGGATAAGTATGAAGTCCCTTCAGAAACATCTCTGCTTATTTCACAAACTCTTTTCAAAATCCACATCCACTTGGCCTGTCAGAGAATGAGTCACCACTAGAATCACATTCCTTGTAGATGTTTAACAAAAATCATGTGTTGTTCTTTGGTATATACCATATCATCAACTGCTATTGCTCAGCTGAATTTCCTGCAGTGATATGTTATGTAACACCAAGTTTCTCTGAGAGGAGAAAAACCAAAATGCTAAGTGGAAGATAGACATAAACATGAAATTATAACATACAAAAATTACAGATTCCTACAATTAAGAAATAAGGGAAGAGAATATTAACTGCAATCAATGTGTACTGAATCCTAATTATAAGTATTTAAGACATAAAAATTAACCTTTATCATCCTACAAAATCATATGCTGGTCTTTAAATGTATGGCAAATGGCCTGGTATGCCATATGCTGGTCTGTGTGTGTTTACTTGGTAGCAATTTAAATGTCCACACTATGTCAAAAAAACTCAGGCTGTCACCAGATAAAATTGGCATTTAAATCCATCTCCTAAAGGTTAAAGAGCAGGAAAATGATTTTCTTCTGGTTTATCAGAATGCAAAAAATTGTCAGAAGACACTTCTGTACCAGTCACTTCAGGCTTTGACCAGTCAGAAATATGAATCTTGACCCGTGAAGATGGGACCGATACGTTGTCCCGAAACGTCGGTAAATAATTACCACACAACGCCGTGTAATTACCCAAAAGACCACAGATTACAGTCAGAAATATGACCACATGCTGCATTACACTCTAAGAGATATATATATAAGCACATCACTGAAACAAAATATCTGACTTTCGATAACCCAGAGTCCCATCATTCAGTACACACCAGAATACTGTGTCTCCTGTACACAATGAAATGATGATTAGCTTTCACACTTAGTACCACAATGTACTTCATACCTTCGCTCACAGATTTCTGTACTGATACTCTCAGAAACTTAAACAAGAAGTGCAAATACATTTAAAAGGGATTATAAATCAAGCTGCATAAAAGAGGGGGACTGTTTTAAAACATTAAGTAATGGTAGAAGGAAACTTTCTTAAAAGTGTGTAATTTTTATTTGCACTTTCTAGCTTATATAATGTATAAATGAAACTTATAACACAAAGAGGTACACAATTGGGCATTTAAACTTAAAAAAGTTCCTGGCCATAATGAAGTTGGAATTTAAAAGGCCATATGATAAAGGTTAACTCCCACCCTCATTATTTCCAATTGAAAGTCATTCTTAGTATATGTAATTAACACTGATATTATAATATCATGCACAGTGGGACAGAACGGCCAAAACTAACTCACACTACGGCAAAGTTGCCAGAATGAGCTTAACATCACACACCACATGCTGCAGCTAATGCAGCATGAACACCAGCAACTCGGGCTACTTACATGGGTGATAATACCATAAATGATGTTCTGGATTTAAATTAATCTCAAAACTTAAAATTTTAATTGAAAATTTAGGGTTGTCTTATGTGCAAAGTCACCTTGTATGTCAGAATATGGGCTAGAGTAGTCTTTTACAAACTTACCAGCAGCCACAAGGCGAGGAGCAGTGCCTCTTGTTACTGGAGGGGGGAATGACCCTGCAAGTTTGGTTGATGATGTTGAGCGCAGAGTAACCAGTGGTACTGGTGCTCCAACAACTGAAATGAACAGTCAAGTAAGCACCACAGAACTCATGTATATTGCCAGTTATCAGCCGTGCAGGCATCACACTTTTTAATGTAAAGCAACACAAATTCATAACCTTACCAGCTGAGACAGGCTTCACCAGCAATGATGTGGGACCGACACCAAGAACACTCACACTACTACTTGACTTAGATGCAGACGATTTGGCTTTAGACGTCTGAAACACAAAACATATTATAATCTTTGTAATAATGTACCAACTTCATTCCTCTGAGTGTTTAACAGGAACATAGATCCCAAAATTCATTTAAAAAATGTTACAAATCTTATGCTTCTGACACATTTCAATGGCCCCAAGAATACAAGATAGCTTCATTTAACACTAAATGCTTCAGCACCCAGTATGGCAGTGACCAGGTTAACTGTATCTAATCAAGCCTACGTGAACTGACTCAGCCTGCAACGCAGATTCTGCTGAGGCTGCCATGATCTAATCTACATGACGCTCAGAGCCAGTTTTATATTGTGTGCAATTAACATAAACATTACAAGATGTAACACACAAAATGTTTAAATTGAAACGTTTCCTGTCTCATGTCTTCGTCAAAGAGATGTCACATGCAAGTGTTACTCAGTTATTATTACAACAATCTGCAAATTCCTGAACAGACCATAGCAGTGAGCAGGGGCAATGTCACTCTTTAAGTTTCTGACATAACTTGTAATTCTGAGCCTAAGGTATGTCACTTGTGGAAGAAACTTACCACTGCTGAAGACTTATCCCATGACGATACTGACACAACAGCCAGCTTGGTTGATTTGGCAGCATCTGTAGGATATCCACATCTGGATCTTTTATTAGTGCAGTTATCAAGGTGTGAGCTTGGCGAGTTGCTTCAGCAGAGCCCCTGAAGCAGGAATACACATGTTAGTCCAAATAAGGAGATGGAAGTCTCTCCAAAAAGCTTTATAGATGCAGAAGCAACCACGTGATGGCACTGCTCATTATTTTGTGGTTTCTAATACACAAAATAAAACCATATCCTCCACACAGAAGAGAAATGCTGTTCTGTTTGGCTAAATGTACAATGTTTGCCACCTCTTTTAACCCAATCACACCCAGTTAGCCAAACACAGTACACAGAGTACACATGTGTTGTGGTAGCAAGAACACAGCAGAATAGTGAATTCATACATATGACATTCTGTTACTTACTTAATTGTGATTATTCTTTCTCCCTGTCCTTTGCTTTGTTTCTCCACCTCAATATGTGCTCCTGTGGCTCCTCGAATTGCATTAATATTGCTTCCTCCACGACCAATCACTCGGCTTATTGCATTCAATGGAACAGACACCTTTTTGGACCTAAATGGGGAATTTAAATACCTACACCAATCATTAGAATGCTCAACACATTACAAGTAAATGTTTTAGTTTCACAGTTTGCATCATTACAAGTAACTTCACCTGTTAAGACAGAATGGAACAATGTTTAAAGCTTTCATATACATGAACCTGAACAGTCTGTAACAGTCTTACATCTGCTTGGTTTTAGTACATACTGAAAGCTTTGCTGGACAGGAATGCCATAAAACTTGGTCAGCTTTAACATCAATGTCAGGAACTTGTAGCCATAATAGCATGATGGAAATTTTAAAAATTTAAGCCCGAAAATGTGAAAGTTCCATAAACTTGGAACTGTGCGTTGAATGGTGATAAAAAATATGTTCAATTTACTTCAACTGTAAAACAGAAAAGAAAATCTCACTGCATATAGTCTGATACAAAACAAAGGGGTTACTTATTTACTTTTATTTATGTATGGTTTATTTACTGAAATGTCAATGTCAGCAGCTCAGCCTACAAAGCACTGAATGGTAAGATAACATGAGAATACAAATCAGAAAGGAAGCAGACGTGGCTTAATTAGAAGTACCATCCCAGCATTTACCTTGACAGGTAGGGAAGAACATCATTCAAAGTAGCCAATGTCCCAGTCATAATTGAAACTGGGCACCTCCCAGATACAAGTCATTTTCTTGATCAAAGAATTAACTTCCAACAAGCCAACGGTGTCATATGCACATTAACAGTAAGTACAACCCTTCCACCTCAGGGCTACCAACCAGTCTCTGAATTATACCATTTTTCCCTTCCCCCCCCCCCTCCCCCACACTGCTGTTTTTCGTGTGCACAGTTTGAAAAAAATGACATCATGCATTCTGTGGGATGCATAACTTGGTGGATGATATGTGGTGTCCCAACACATGAAGTTACTTTCCATGTAGTCAAAATTCATGCACACTCATTATATAGCGAAGCTGATATGAAATGCAAGTTTGGCAAGTTTGAATTTATACACTTTTAGGATTCATTATTTTCTTACACTTTCACTCTACTGGATATTCTCATAACATTTACATACTAATATCTACATTTAACCCTATGACTGCTACTGTAGCATTTTTCACATTTTGGATGATTGTCATAAGAGTCATGCTGCATTATTAGCTCCAACTTTAGTGATCACTGACATTTCTAACATCCTAAGTGTTCAGAATATCATGCATTATCTGCCATTCTACTTTAGTGTTGTTCTTCTTACATTATCCTGAAGTGACATGACCACATGCCTATTTAGCATTCAAAAGGGTAAAAAAGATCTGGCAATTATGAATGACTTTACTTTTTTGGGATATCTGAGTTAAGGAAAAGGAACTGTCTCAAAGCCTTTATTAGTTCCTTATAATTTAAACTGCCTGTTTCTTTATGTAGCATCTGTTATAAGTTGTACCTGTAATTTAAATTTGATTTGTAAAAGAAACAGCATTAGCTAGTCCCTGTAACTCAAGCTCACTCCGGCCAGAATGGACAGAGCAGGTAATTTATGCTCAGGATGGTATGGAAACTGTACCAGCAGCAAGTCAGTGTTGCCAAAACACAAGTAACAATGAAGGTTTAAACACGTACCTTCAGTTTTCAAATCCTATATTTTATCCAAACCTGGTGTATGTGAATATAACTGAATTCTAAGTTATACTTTTGATACTAAAAAGGGGCCACAGGGAACCCTTTTGTTATGAAACTGGACCATCAATCAAATCATATATCATGAGGGGCAGACTTAGAGTTCCTATCATACTATAGCAGGGATTCTCAACCTATGCATTGTGAATGGTTTAATCACAATTATTTATAAACATTCATTGCTCTATGTTGGTATATACAGAAACAAAAGTTTTGCATAAAGACTGCATTGATATAAGTTACATTAAAACAGAATTAGTTTCTTTTTTGTTGTTCTGTCTGCCATAACTAGGAGTAATCAAATACTTTTGCTTCATGATTATCTGCTGCAATAGCAGCACCTGCTTCTCTTCCTGCTTTTGTTCATTCTTGAACATCGGTTATTACTGGTATATATTTATTATTTCAATTTAAAATTTCATGCAGTGATTGAATGTTGAAGATTCATGTCCTCTGGGATGTTACACTGTGCTGGCCGGTAAATACTTTAACACTGTTTTGCAGGAGAGTAGTGCCTCCAAAATGTCAGCAACCATTTACCGGCTGACACAGCAAAACACCCTGGAAGACTAGAATCTTCATAACACCACTATCAGAACCTCAAATCTCACATGAATAAATGTCATCATTTTGTTAATTTCTGGGTTAACTATATTTACAGAAGATATTTATGCAAATTTTGAATGTGACTTAAGAAAAATTACTACTGTTTGCTTTATGCCAGTGGGTTTCAAAATGAGAATTATTTCTACTGGGTTTTCTGGGTTGGCTTTTTTTGTTTGTTAACTCGCACTTTACTTAAGACTGTGGTGTTTACATGTCATAAAATTATCTATCTGGTATTTACTAACTTTAGCAGTCTACTCATAACAAAAAAATGACTCACTGTTTGTTGCTGCACACTGCCTTTAATTTGTCAGTTATGAGATTAAAGTATCCTGGCACTATTTGCATTGTTTATGCAGTTTAAGCACAGATGCACACAGGAGACTACACTAATTACACACACACACACACACACAGTTACAAGTATTAAGGAACAGCCTATTAAACACGGGTGCTACAAGAAACAATTTCTTTACCTCATTAGATTTTAAAACAAGCATGAAGCGTGAGGAATTTCGGTAGTCCATATAAACTATGAACAATCTGTATGCTTACTGGTACCACATTCTTAGCATATGTCTTCCATAACAATTTTTAAACACAGACTCTGCAAAATATATGTTGAATAAAATGTACCAATACTACAGATGTTTAAGGATTTGTAAATTTCTCGAACTAATGTCAATTCAGTGCAACTCATGCAGATAGGAGAGGAGTGTCATTAAATCAGTGTTGTAACGGTACTAACAATTTAGGGTCTGAAAGTTTCATTTTTCCAATTTTAAACACTGCCTGTTATTTATAAGCCTGGCATGTTTGAATAAGAGAAGTATTACTATGCTCAGTGAAAAGTGTGCTTGACCTGTTGACAACCTTACTGTTCAGACAGATGACATGTAAGGATTCTTCTCCACAGATGCAATATTTTATTACAATTGCTTTTAAGTAGAAGAAATTCACAATTTAAAAGCAGAAAATTACCAGTGTCAGCAGTAAAGTAGGTAGATTTAGATATAAACATTTCATGGGTGAGTTTTATATAGTCAATAAATGTAATGCTTTACTAAAACTGTTTTAGTTAAATTAGTGCACAATTCAAAAGCAGAAACTGAATAGTGTATTCAGCAAAATGTGCAGAATTTGTTTACAAATGTCCCATTTGAATTTCTTCACTGCACAGCTTGCGATATAAGAAATGCACTACAGCTCATTTCCATGAATTTGCATTAATGTAATTTCAAACTCTGCACCACTGTATTCACACATTTGCACAAGGCACGCCAGCAGCCTGTTTACTTCAAATTAATGTTACTGTAATTTCAAACTTGACAGTATTGCAGTGTGCACTAGCAGCCTGTTTACATAAAACATAAATTACTGTAAATTCAAAACCCGCAGTACTGCACTCTTGCACTTATGTATGGGCCGCAAGCAGCCACTCAAATGCAATCCGCATTATTGTACGTTCAAACTATGTGGCAATGTATTCTTACATACATCAGCTGCTTTTACACAGCACTGTGTCTCTTGTATTTATTTATCTTCTAGAAAAGGATCGCATGTATTTTATGCAGCAAAAGCATTCTCTACAAGTAAAACTACAGCCACAAAGCAGTAAAAATAATCCTGTATTTGTACACCATAGAAAGAAACATACGTGTGGCAAGCTTCAGAGACAGTCGAGCAAGACTCTTGTATATCCCTATCATCACTACTACAAATTTCACTACTATCACTAATATGACACTTAAATGAATCATTTGGATAGTCCAAAATATCCTCCTCACTCAATAGTGTGCCTGTGAATGCCACACTTACACATGACACAACATGTTAAAATTTTAAGTTCTCTGAATGCATGGTCCCATATCAACGGCAAATCCTGATATGTAGGTCACGTCTAGCAAAACGGTACAATATACCTCATTGCGTACCCTTTTGCTACACGTGACTTTCGGATCAGGATTCACCATTGTCTCATATACAGTAAAATCACCAATACATAGACAAATATTTTGATATCTACAAAAGTAGAAATAACAAAATCCAATGTAAATGGCTCAACAAAAACCTTGAGCTAGCAGCACAAAACATATATACAGATTATAAGCTCTCACTCCAGCCAGAGAAGTAAAACACTTTTACAAGTATAGCAGCTTGGGTTACAGACAAGAACAAAGAACCAGTCATACACCAAATTGCAGATCCATGTTTTGTCTATATGCACATACAGTTTCCTTCCACCTAACAATATGGAAAGACTAATGAACACTGCAGCTGAAGGACCATTAAATATGCACCAGTAAAGCAAATAAATAATGCCTAAAAATGGATACACATACATATACCAACAGCAAGAACAAAGCCTTATCAACTAAGCTGTACCATCAGATACTTTGTAACAACAGACACATGCCACCAAGGACAGATTAACTTATACGCACAGGTCACTAAGCACCACTGAAACCAGCACAGCAGATGAGAGGCAGGAGGTCACTATTGCTTACCGAGGTTGGTGTCGAAGGGCCAAGCAAACAGTTGCATCACAAAGTGATCTATGTTTCTGATTTACATTCTGTGATGATGTAAAATAACAATACATATATTTCCATGAGGTTGTGCTGTCCCAAGAAAAAGCCTGCTCCATTCTCTTTATCATCTTACAAGATCTCCTGTATCTGTGTCTTGCTCTCCTCTACAGCTTCCCTTACTTAGTCCCTCCACCTTATACATGGTCTTCCCAATGCTCATTTATTCACATTCCATTTGATGACCTCAAATTGTAATATCATCCATATGTACCATCTATCCATACCACTGCACCCTTAATTTGACAACTTTTTTGTTTGTAGCAATTGTACTTTCAGACCATTTTGTGACAAATTTTTGAATTTTATCTCCTTTTGTTATTCCTGTCGATGGTTCTGTTCCACATTCCAAAACTGGCAACTGATATGTCCAATACGAGGTGCTATCCAAAAGTTCCCGAAATGTATCAGAAAAAAAAAAAAAGCAGGCACACTCAAAGTCCTAATCGCCACCATCCCCTTCAAAGTAGTCCCCTTGGGAGCATACACAATGATCCCCAATGTTTCTGCCATGATCGGAAGCTGTCCTGGAAGTCCTTTTGTGTCAGCGTCTTCAGTACCTTCTGCAATTCGGCCTGGATCTCCTCTACGGTGTCAAATCTTCGCCCTTTCAACTTGATTTTCATCTAGGGGAAGAAGAAGAAGTCACAGGGGGCTAAATCAGGCGAGTAAGGGGGGTGGGGGATGAACCTCATGTTTTTGGAGGCCAAAAAATGCTGCACAGCTAAAGCAGTGTGCGCAGGTGCTTTGTCGTGATGGAGCACCCAGTTGTTCGTGTGCCATTGGCCTGGCCACTTCTCCTCCCTAAGCCACCTCAGGACGTCTCAGTAGAACTTTGCATTGACAGTCTGACCTGGAGGCATGAATTCCTTATGGATAATCCCGTCAATATCCAAAAAGCAGATCAGCATTGACTTCACGTTGCTTTTCGCTTGCCGCACTTTCTTCGGCCGGGGTGAAGATGGACACTTCCACTGGGACAATTACTGTTTTGTTTCAGGGTCATGCCCATAAATCCAACTTTCATCACCAGTTATGACCTTGGAAAGGAAGTCTGGGTCATTTCTGACCTGCTCCTTAAGTTCCATGCAGACTTCCAGCTGATGTTGCTTCTGGTCGTCAGTCAGCAGCCTTGGCACGGATTTTGCAGCAATCCTCCTCCTGTTGTGTTTGTCCGACAAAATGTGCTGGCATGTTCCATATGACAGTACCAAAATGTTGCAAACGTCTTGGATTGTTCACCTACAGTCCTCGCGGATCACCTCACGCACTTTTGCAACATTTTTCGGCGTTGTGCCGGTTGAAGGTCTTCCAAAACGTTCCGTCAGTCAACTGACCTTTGGCCATTTTTAAACCACTTAAACCAGTCGTAGGTTTGCGTCTGACCCAAAGCGTCATTGCCAAATGCTTGTTTAATCATTTGGTGAGTTTTTGCCGCACTCTTGCGAAGTTTGAAGCAAAACTTGATGCAAACACGCTGCTCCTTCACGTCCACCATTTCAACGAAAAAAAATTCGCAAAACGGCACAAACACTTATAAAAACGCGTAGATCCAAAGAATGTTTGCACTTAGCATGAAGCCATGTCGCACACTGCTTCACAAAGGATACATGCAGTGCTACCAGGTGCCACTATTCCATACTAAAACCAATTCCCTCGCAACATTCGAATTTCGGGAATTTTTGGGTAGCACCTACACAATACAAATTTAACATTTCAGAAATACAATTAAGAGTGTTGTAAAATTCTCAGCTCTAAGGGTTCCCGCTATAATTTCTCAATGGATTATCTTTGTAACTATGGCATGACTGTTCCCATTTTATGAAATCTGACTATAAAAAAAATAAGAAAAGGCACCAACTTTCTTCCAAATGTTCACTTTCATCCCAGCTAACTTTCAAATATTTCCACTGCAATGCAAGACCCATATGTTAATAATGTATATATACTGGAGGTATATAAAATATGGCCAAGGAAATTAACAAATTTACAGACTTATGTAATTCAAATGTAGATGCACTTCATTCCACTAGCCATAACTCTTGATTCATAAGATAAATATGGCTAAGATACACTAAACAGAATTCACTGCAAAATGAAATAGAGAAGTAAGGGACTTACAGTACAACAAAGTGCACAGAACTGAAAAAATGAGGTGGCAGGAATGAATCAAGAATAGGACACATAATCAAACAAATAATTCAACATACACCAAATGGAAGACATACTGCAACAGCAAACACACACAGTGGTTACACAACATTTACAATGCCATGCCATGGAAGAGAGTGAAATGTTTCTCCCTTATGGAGCATGAGATTGGGGAAACTATGATGGAAAAACCCAAAGAGGATAAACAAGCGTGAGATGCACCACATATCTGAAGCTATAGTTTTGGTAAAACAAGAGGAAAACTTACTTCCTAACTACCTCCTTCCAACCCTCTTCTCTCTTGCCTCCCTGTTTTGGACTTGCAGACGACACCATCGAGTTCTTGCCAGCACACGAGCCCGCATTTGATTCATTCTCACAGTAATGATTTCTAGAAAAAGAAACCCCACTAGAATGTTACATAAACAACTGGCAGTTCTACTTCCGATTTTATTCAATGAAACTAACCTTTGTAGCTGATACAGCATTGTTGTATAATCCAATCACAAATCCATGGCCATGGTGAAGCACAACAATTATACACTTCACCAAAAGTAGGAAGTGTACTAAAAGGAGTACTTATAGTTTAAAAATATATTCTTTGCTATTTTGCTACAATCATAGCAAATAACATGCAAATATTAATTACAGCTGCATAATGAGAAACGATTTTTCTAGGGTGTTGTTCAATATGCAACATACTTACATGGCCCCAGAATAAATTTGGTAACTACTTTTACAAAATTTAATGTGTGATTTGTGCATCATGTACAAAGAATGCATAATAAAACTGACAATAGATGTACTGTCAAATAAAATAAGCTTCAATGAAACTAGATAAAATGAATGACAAGTGAGCACCACAATAGAAATGTGTGATTCATGACAGTCCTTTATTCATCATGAATAATTTGATGGGTTGGGGAGGGGGGAGCAGCACAAACAACAATCCTTAATGCACACATCACAGACTAAATATTGAAGCTAATACTGCATAAATCCCTGTATAAACTCTGAAAAAAGGGTGAACTATTGACATTAAATACTTAACAATACTTCTAAAATTTCCTTCAAAATGCAGAATTGGCTGTTTTCAAACTGTATGCATGGGACACACAACAACTGTGATTCAAGGACACAACTGTTACAACAATTCCCATTTGTCACTAGACACAGAGAATTAAATTGACTTCTCACAACTTTAGGTTAGGTTAAGGCCCTGAGCTTAACCTTTAGCGTACAGACTTTTAAAAGCCCCTCTTCTCCTAGTGGCCGGAATTTTGGGCATTTAAATCTTAAAATTGCAAGGCCTCCACAAAAACAGATATATTTCCGCTCTATATAACATAAAATTATGAAATAAAAACTGTTTGAAAGAGAGTCAATTCCTACATTTATAGACGAAGTGTCAATTTTTAGCAATAAAACATACTCGCGGAACTGTATGATAAAATCAAAAGTTATTTAGTGTAATATATTTTATGTCACTTCTGTGGATTTTTATATGTACTTATCCCTTGCTTTACACCGTAGGAATGTGTGATGTTATGTTCACAGAAATATACAACCCTTATTTGCACCGGCAAATATATTCTGTTCCATTTGTACAACGATATGTGTCGGCTCACGCCACAACATTCAATGCTGCTCTCTGTGTCTAGCGACTCAGGTTCACACGCGTATGCCACTTCTCAAAGCAGTTCACTATACACAGACCAACGTCGCACTTCTTACAGAAATACAGTGTGCTCTGTGTTTGCTTCTACAGTGAACACAGTGACACCGCCTTTGTTTTCCTTTTGAAGGCCAGTGGTTTGAATGCCTTACTTGTATCGACTTAGCTGGGATGCAAATGGACTTGGCCTACCCCTGGAAATGCCACTCGCTGTCACATTTTCTTCATGCAAATGGATAATCAGATAAAAACCTCCCAGAAATTTTTGTGGGTCATCTTGCCACCACACGACTTATGGATAAGATATGCGTTCAGTATGGTCATGTCTGTAAGGTGGAAAACCTCATGCATTCTCCGGGCAATTCCGTAGTGTTCACCATTCTGCCTGACTTGTCACACAAACCCCATGTAGGCATTGTAGTCTTCTACTACAGTAGGTTTGATAGCATGGCCAGATTTGTTGGAGAAATTGCCTTCAACAGGAGCAGCGTGTATGTTCGTGACAATGTAAACATCACGCCTGTCTATATTTCTTTGATCGTGATATCAGGTGGCTGTGCTGAAGTGCTTCCTGTGTCTTTGCATGCCATGTATTGATGGAAGTAGCGATTCGTGTCATCTAGTGTAATTTGAAAAATCTGCCTGAAGAAGAGAATGAAGATTGAAAAGGGAGAGGATTCTGCATTTATACCTGAAGCACCTGATCGGTTGATGCCACTGGGAGGTCCAGTGAAATCAAAGACATTTGACGAATCCTCGGCTCTTCTAGCCCGAAACGTAACTTCGGTTTCCTCAGTACTATCTTAATCTGTGTGCAGTCCTCATCCTCAGAAGAGGATGAGGACTGCACACAGATTCCATCAGTTCGTCTGTCTCTTCCAATTCCTCATCAGATTCCTCATCCATCAGTACTTCCTCTATTTCGTCTGGCTCGAGTGCTTTTGAATATCTAGCTCGCTTTTGAGGTTCCATTTCAAGGGGTCCCAACTAAGTCAAATAGGTGAAAGTTACTGACAATTCACCACTGATATAAAATTTGTCTATAAAATAATGATTGGGTCACTGGGAAAGTAATGCAGATGAAACTGTGTCAGTAAACACTGAAGAACAAATACAGATAACAACCAGTAAGGAGTACTTCCTTACAATCTGCCACTGAAGTTATGCAATATTTACCAGTTCGGCGCCGATAAAGTAACCTCAAACACGACTGTGAAAAATACCACCTGAAGCTTTGTCAATAAATATGTTACAAAAAATTGTGAATTGCAGTACATAACCAATCGCCACTGTCACAATATATGCCAGTATGCCAATGCAAAACAATATCTGATATGCCACACTACTACGAAAGCTGCCAGAAGACTAAACTTGAGCACTTCCTGGTCGAGCTTCTATGTTTCAACCTCATACAATGGTCTACTGTATTTCGCCTGCCACCTCCTTCAGCTGATAACCAAAGGTCAAGTTCAGCCATAAATAATATCGAAACCCGGACCGCCATAAATGACATCATTGCTCATGATGAATACCAGACCTGCTGGTGGGACCCACAATGGGTTTGAGTTTCCTGCTAAAGCAAACACTGTCAGAGCTAAAAAAACGTCACGCATGCACAGCGTTAGATATATCTAACATTCGGCCACTGGGGGTTGCAGGCTGCGTTAGATATATCTAACATTCGTACTTTAAAGGTTAAGCACCTCATGAATATATTACAGAGAACGGAGTTATCACTTCACGTACTCTTAACCTTGGCACTGGATGGAGATGAAAAAAATAGGAGACCAGGCAGACCCCAGAGCTGGTCTGTATGCAGTTGTGAAGAGAATAACTCCTACCACTTCCATGAATTGAACCCTGCTCATCCAGTTTGTAGCCTAGTCACTACATGAATGAGATACTCTGAGACCCTCACAATGATCATGTAGTAACAATTAAGTTCAACAAGTGGTTAGAAAACTTCAATGCCATATTTACTGACCAGTTGAAGTTTGATGTTATGTAACCTGTTGTGCTATCTGTATTAACAAATGGTACCAATATACCGTCAAACACAAGATAGCTGGAGAGAATGTATGATTTACAAGCAAAGAGTTATGTTTGACAGTGTAATAGTACCATTTGTTGACTGGTTCAATTTTTATACAATATCAGGCTTTCACAGCAGTTTGACAGCAATGTTGATCCTTTTTCTAGATTGGCACCTTGTAGAAGTTGGCTCCATTGCCAGTGTTTCAGAGATCCTCATTGTCTCCATCTTCAAGGTGAAAAGACTAACCCACGTCTATGGCTGAAACAGCACACATCCACCATTTCTACAGCCCACTGGCTAGCACAAAACACACAAATGATGCACATGTCCTGTATGTGCCAGTGATAACAATGAAACAGTCACTTCACCCTGAAGATGGTAACAGTGAGGAACTCTAAAAGATCTGCAATGCATCCAACTTCTACACTGGGCAATAACCATAAAAACACAATAAATATTCGGTCAAAAGTTAATAAGCCCTCTATGTAACAAGAAATACTGCCAGACTATAGAGAAAGCCCAGTGGAACCATGCACATGCTGCAGGATGTAGAAGTGAAATACACACTTACATGTAGCTCTTCTTCCCTTTAGTGGCAGGTATGTACGTGTCATTTCCAGTTGCCTCAAAGTCTTCCCTTTCTGCTGGATGTGGTCTTGAGGCTTCAAACACAAGGTGGCCTTTGAGCTTTCTCTCTCCTGTTAAGATTCCACGACTGGTGAGCTTGCCACTACTGACAGCAATAGTGCTATTCTCACTGGAAGTCTGTGAACTGGTATGACTGGCAGGAACATCCATCTCACTGCGACCACGCTTATCCTTAGCCTCAGCAAGCACTTGGACATCACGGGACTTACTGCTCACTGGAAGCACCGTTCGGGTTACAGTGGTGTCAACTCCTGGTGAGCCAGTCGAAGGGCACTCCTTGTCACTACTCTTGCTGCTGGCTGCTCCACTACTGATGTTACTTTTCTTCTTTTTTTTGTCTTTACGTTTCTCTTTTGACTTCACATCATTACTGCTACAACTACCCTGACTGTTAGCATCAATTCCACTATCTCCTTCTTCCTTGTCCATTGGTTCTCCATTCTGAACTGGAGAGTCAGCACCAGGAGAGCTGCCTCCACAGCGAGCTTCAGACACTTCTAGAAAAGCACACAAAACGAACAGGGCATTCAAGGAAAGTTACAAAAATGGAAAAGGCAGAACATGATAAAGCATGTTAAAATCCTGAGTTATTTAGTGATGCTACATCAAACATGGGCATTACACTGTCAAACAAGATGAAAAGATAATCACGAATGGTAAGTAACATTTGAAAAGAGGTGGGCACGGCCTGATTGAAAGCACAGTCCTGGCATCTGCATGGAAAGATGAGTAAACCACAAAGAAGTGTACAGCCTGTAACCATCTTTTAAAACATTTTTTAATATGGCAAATATTTTCATAAAATATAAGGAAAAGTACTTTAAGTTGTAACATCTGTATTATTAATTACCACAATAACAAGCAAATTATATGGCTAATAAATTTACACAAAGCCCAACTTTGGGTGCAAAACTGCATAACAAGTTAACATTTTTATTTACTTTTTTCATTCAAGGGCTCCAGACTCAACAGCAACCCACCTGAGATTTTAAACAATGTTTTCCTCAAAGGAGCACGATGAACATAAGCCATGTGGTCATAAATGTCCTAACCAACTTGACTAAAAAATTGAATGTCATGATCAACCTTTATTGCCAAGGAATAGTGGGTTTAAGAATTTCCTTATACTATGGGATTGCTAGCCATATTTTAATCTGGCAAAAAAAACTACTGTTCAGCAATAGGGGGGTTTAAAATCTCTCACTTCTACAAGCCTGGTGGCCATATTCCTAGGTAACAATGTTCAGACAAATAATACAGTGCTCAACTAGGTGGACCATAAAATGCACTGATGCAAAGGTTAAAGGTAATGGCAGCAGCACTGATACAATATTGAAATTCTGCAACACTGTCACGCTCTATTCTACAAATGTTTAATGTAATGCAAATCATGGGATCCTGAGCCCTATATATTATGTGCTCCTTTACACACAACTTGCAATTTGGGAATGCGAGGGCGATATAACCCCGTATAAGAGCAAAATGGGGCAAGACCTGTCTAGTTTAAAAGTCAAGGTCTCAAATAACCAGCATCAAACGCCAGCAGGTGAAGAAATCGTAAGACGTGTGAATGGAAATTTTGTTATGATGTCAAACTTCATGAAAAACAAAAAGAAGAAAGAAATTCATTCAGTATATTTCTGGTGACATGAAATGAAGACCATGCACTTGCACAACATTAAAAACATTTCCACATAAATATTACAAGACTTTAAAACTATGTACTATATAAAATGCAGAGTTTATTTCACCAAGGTATAGAAATGTTGTCTTGAAAAATTTTTTATTCTGAATGGGATATTTGTAAAATTCAGTCTACCCCTCATCAAACATGATTTGCACAAATTACCCATTTATCCTGAAATACCGGTATAGGCTTCAGAACTATTAAAACCTTCCCAATCTGCAAACCAACTGCACTTAATGACGCGGATGCTGTTATACCTGCCATGACCTCTTCTGCCCCGTGTTCACAAGTCGGTTTTCAATTGCATGTAGTTCATATTCATACAAGTTTTCATAAGTTCGTTGCCACTTTTATGGAGAAGTTGTGAAGATAATTCATCTGCACTTGCAAAGAATGAGGAAAATGGTTACATGACTGAGACTAAAACAGAGGAAGGTTACAACTGCTCAGATCAAATTATTTCAGAATGAGGTCTCATCTTGAAATCAATTTTCTCTTGTATGTATACTATACTACTACCTGACAATGGCCAATCACATAGGTTGAAACATGTCGTAGAAATATAAAGAATTTACTACATTCTTATCAGTTGTGGTTTTCTGAACATAAAAAATTGAATACTAGAGCAAATCTTGAGACATACTCTTGACGGGTCACCACTATCATACAATAAATCTGAGTGCACCAGGTGACAGCAGAAACATAACACAAGGAAAGTGTCAACAGTAATGCTCCTCTTTCTCCATGTGTGTGGGAACAAAGTTAGGAAATGCATAGTAATGAAACACTTCACATTCCACATGTTCTGCCTTTTATCCTTGGCACAGAAATCTCTGTATCATGTTACTCAGTCTTTATGACAAAGCCTGAAAATTATCATACAGTCTGTAACACTGAGATTGGCAGTAAGAAGACCGAGTCCCAAATGTCATTAAAATCTGGATACAGGAAACAAACACTACATGGTAAGTAAAAGTACTGCCAACAATGTGCATTATGGACCAGATCTTCTTATACAGATAAGTACACACCACCGAATACAAATATTATTAAAAGCCCTGTTATGGACATGGAACATAGTGACAAGGGCAGATTCCTCCCGAACACCCCAACACTCATTAACATGCATTAGTACCTCTTTCGCTTTCCTCGGGTCTTTCAACTTCATGCTCAGTGCACGTCTTGCTGGTATGCTCATTCTCTTGACATACAATTTCATTCTTTTTATTCTCCTCATGAAGCTTTCTTTTTTCCTCCCTCTTCTCGAGTTTTTTCTTCTTTTTTCTTTCTCGCCTTCTGGCAGCTGCTGCCTTCTTGGACTCTTCCCGTGTCTTCTCCATGTCTAGTTCCTCTAGAAGTATACTAGCATTCTTGTTGGCCTTGGCTGCTTGCTGATCTTTGGCAGCTCTGATGATTTTCACACAGTCATGGCACTTCTCAAGAAGTTCCTGCAGACAGAAATTAGAATTATACAAACAAAAATTCAATAAGGGAAACATTTTATATCAAAATTGACAACAATGATCTCCAGTAAGTTAATCTACATATGGAGTTACCTTCAGAGAAAAACGTTAGATAAAATTTTGTTTGTGGTATCTCAATATTTGTTACAATCAGTTGTGTTATCCTTTCCATATAGACACAGAAACACACTGTCCACTGCTTAGGCAATCATTCCTTATTCCAGGCAGAATCAGAAAGTTTCCGAATCTCAGAACACCATGTTCCAACTTGGATCAATTCTGCAGAATTTGATAAATACCACCAATTTACACCTTTTCAGCTCAACCACAAAAGGAGCAGTCTCAGACACTAGCAACTCAGCTGTACGTATCTCTGTCTGCCTAATATTAGGTTTGTGTACATTCAATACTGACAAAAGTACTGTCAATGTTTAACCTTCAGATTTAGCAACTGTTGCTAATAGTTATGTTACAAAAAGTAACACAAATATAGAGTTAATAATGCAACTAATAGAATTACAACACAGAAAATCCTCAATACAAAACACACTGTTGTGAATGATAATCACAATACACATAATTGGACTAAAATAACATTATGAACGCATGGAAAAGTGTAAAAAAATATATGGATTATACATCCTGAATATTGAGAAGCTGGATATGGTATCCAATTATTTACCATAACAAACACAACATAATAATATAGTCGTACCTTGTCACTGATAGTTGAAATGTACCGAGTCATTTCCTGGTCACTTGGAAACTGAGTGACATGATTTACCATCCATTTCACCACTTTCATGTGCCCTTTCCTGAAGGCTGCCATCAAGCATGAAACCTGTAAGTAATCAGTCATATATCAGGCAGACGGAAAGTACTGTCCCAGTGCAGTATATGGTACATTCCATTTTACATGGTATATGAGGTTCTGGAAAATGCCATGGAAAGACATGGCAAAACATCCTTTTCCAGGGATTCAAATGCTAAAAATGGGCAGTTCTTGGACAGACAGTTTTCTACTCGTGTGTTGGAATTCAACACTGTAAATGGTTATGGTTATTATTGGGCGAAGTAATATGGCAACTGAAGCCCAAAGTTATGGTCACTTGTAGTTACTTTGCCCGGCAGATAATAACGCAACAGAATATGAAACAAAAATATTATTTATTAGTCACTGCTCCATCAAGATTAACCTTTAGTGTACAGCTTCTGCTGCTGGCCAAAGCACTATTCAATTTAAGTGCCCACTGAAAGACAGCATTTTCCTTTTCGGATGAAAAGCGTGTACATTTAATGGGACAACACTGTCCTGTTCATCCATTAAAGGTTAAAATGTCTTGATTAAAGCTCTGTTTGCTCTCAGTCACCTATCCCCAATCTGTCAACCCACTGTTAAGTCACTCTGCTTTGAAGATGAACACAGCAAAATCCTCTGAAATGTCTGCCATTCACTCCATCATAAAATGGTATCAACACCCAAAGACAAAAACACTTACACTATGATTGTAATAATATATACACATAGCCCTTGTTTTATACCCTAGAATAGTTCCTGAAAAATTGGGTGTAAATAAAAAATGGTATTCCCGTAATAAATAATGGAATATGTAGGGGTTAGAGTAATAGAATGCAGCAAGCAAACGAGCATTAAACCGAAAATGAGAGGGCATAAATTAAGAAGTGATGTATAGTGGCAAAGGGCATTAAAGCAAAAAGGCATAAAACAAGTGGGGTGTAAAACAATGGCTACATGTGTAATGGAAGAATGCTATAACATAATCCTGTACTGCAAAGATATGTCCAATTGTGATGATTTCATTACAAAAGGTCTGCCATGATGAACACCCCAGAAGTGTTTTCATAACACAAATACTCAAATAAAAATGGACTTCAATATTTTCATGGAGTACATCCCCTCTAGAAAGCAAACAGTCACTAAGCTGAGCAAAAAATTACCTGCCTTGTTCATCACTCATTATCAATTCAAAATTAGTTTGTCATCAGTAAATATTTCAAGCAATTTTCTTGAAAACAACAAGCACACATTTCAAAATCAGCCATAAGAATTTCTCATGCAGGCTGTATTCTGTGCATAGAACTGTAAATATTTTTTTCTTAAGATGTGCCCATAGCTCAGTGTGGTGAAACCTCACATGCTGTTCATTGAATTCACTATCTTGTGTTAAAAATACATGACAGCCCAGCTGTAGAACTAGCATACATGAAGTTGCACACACTGTTTGTTGATAATGCCAGTATTCAGGATTAGTCCCATTAGGAAGTGTGTCACAGTTATTTATTGGATAAATTTATGAGTTTAATATAACTGCTGAAATAAAAAGGAGATAATGTCAGGTTTTATATATATATATATATAAGATGTCAAATCATGGATTGAAATACTCTAGTGCTTAAATTAAGGACAGAGGAGAGTGCAACCTTTATAAATTAAGAAGTATTAAATAATTTTAAAAAATCACAAAATGTCTGTTGAAAATACAATATTAACACTTTTGTGCCAGAATTAAATGCTAAGAATGATCTGCAGAAGACTGGAATTTAAAATGGGAGCTGCATACAAGCAGATATATTTATGTGACATTTGGCATTTTAAGCATCGCACTGCGCATTACATACACATAATGTTCGGCACCAAACAGTGAAAAATGAGTTAGCAGTTTCAAGTTCTACTGAAATGTTTCTTTGTTCATTTTTAGAAGCTTCTCAAAACATTATGTGGGGTGTGGGTGAAAAAGTACCTTTCTGTTATCTTGAGAGTCAATGTCTGCCCCTGCATTGTACAGGAGTTCAACCACATTTAGATGGCCACCATTTGCAGCTAACCACAGTGGAGAATTGCCTTTCTTGTTCTTTACCTCTACCTGGGCATCCCTACAAAAAACAAAATGAGATAAAAAGGTCAATACAATTACCTTCAATGGTGTTTTCAAGTCACTTTATTCACTGTTATGGGTGTACTTCCATATATACAGCACACACAAAAATGCAAGTTTTCTGTTTCCTTTGTCCAGGCATTGTTTTATTGCCGACCACCATGTAGCTAATACAGGCACAACAACTTTCATATTGTAAGTTGTGTTGGGGATGACAAGCATTATTAGATTCTTGAATGTATAAAGAAAATGAAGATAACAGAAACCATTTTCCATGTGGTTTCAATCAAGTCCCAATGATTACAAATATGTTTTACATTTTATGCTACTTTTCTTGAAATTTTATGTTACTTTCTTACAATTATTATACATCTTGAAGCTCAGAGAAAGTGCAGAACAAATGACAAAACTGTTAATTCTTGAGAGCTTTCCACAAATATTACACAAATTGTTAAATCTGCAATAATAACCACATGCTGCCTAAGATTTTCAAGTCTGTCATTATGTCCATCTGTACACACATAAGAAATCAGTAACTGTTGAATAGACTTTCACCAATTTGGAAAGTGAGCAGCTTCATTTTAACTCTGTCAAAACATTGTGGTATTTGTTACAGACTGGAAAAACATAAAGGACATTTTACATGAAGACCTACTTTCCTTCTTGTGAAATCTCAAGTGTAACTGGCTAAATATTTATTGGTATGAAGAACGATTTTAACAACAGTTGTGGAGAAAACTAACACACATTTTATATCCAGTACACTTTCTCCACAAATTCTTCCTCTTTTTTTTTTATGTAATTAAACAAGAACTGTCATATCATACATTTCCTAATTTGTGTATGAGTCGAACATTTCCTGACTTGCGTATATGAGTCAATCGATTGTGGTCCTCTAGACCCAAAGATTATCAGTCTCTTGATCAAGTACAATTAACACACATGCACACACTATATATATATTGATAAGTTCAAATTGCAGTGAAATCATGTCTCTTATTTTTTTAACGTAGTCTATTACGATACAACTATGACGCACAGGCATACCCTGAAGTTTCCATCACTGTTACAACCGAGGACAGAAAGTAGTACAGCTTTCAGCCACTAGGTATCATAGTATCATTATCTTCTCTAGTTAGTCTAGTAAGTTTTACAGCCATACACATGAGCTGCTTCTCAATTTCTGTTCACTATTGTGCATGTTAAGTGCCATCCGTTATTTTCTAATGGAGGAACAACACACTTGCATAGTTTGCTTCAGACTCAAGAACATAGCATTGGAAATATGTAAGTTCTCAAAAGAGTTTCCAAAGACAACACCATGTGGAGAACACAGATGTCCGAGTGGTTTTCTCAATTCAAATAAGGAAAACATTTTTAAAGATTTTGAACATTCGGGCTGGCCCTCCACAGGTCACACAGATGAAAACATGGAGAAAGTTTGCAAAATCATTACTGAAGACTGGTGGAGGGATTACCATTTTGGTGATCGCTGACAGGTTAGGCCTCTTATATGGAATATGCCAGCAACTTTTAAGGCAGGACTTGATAACGTGGTGTATCTCTGAGAAGTCTATGTCGTTACTTACCAATGAGCAAAAGTCACCAGCAATTTTTGGCCACCAGAAATGTGTGGCCCTTACCCTCATTGCTCACCTGAACTCAAACCCTGTAACTTCTTGTTACCCGAGGATCAAAATGCAGCTGTAAGTGTCCTACATGTGCCAAAAAGTAAGTTCCAGAGATGTTTCTAGCAGTGGAAGAAACATTGGGCCTGTTGCATAAACTTGGAAAAGAACTACTTTCAAGGGGACAACAATGACCAATAACAAAGGTATGTACTTCATTATTGACTCAGTGTGGAAACTTCTGGATATGCCCTCATATACCGTATATTCTCGAATATAAACCGCACCCGAATCTAATCCGCACCCAGTTTTTGGCGACTTCTTAAACGAAAAAAAAAAAAAAAAAGTTAGTTCGCGATTCTAATCCGCACCTTTCCTTCAACCACCCCTTGCCCACGGGGCGACTGATTGAATAATATTGGATGTTACCAATGCGTTAAAATCCGACGCTACGCCTGTGGCCGATGAGTCATACCGATAGAGGCGGGGCCTTTCTCAACAGACGTGCGCAATCTCGTCTGAAGCCAGCTGAGCTTTAGTTGTTGAAACGTGGGAGGTGCTTGTTCCAATTTGTCGTGTACCGTAGTTATGGAAGAGGGACACCTGAAATCTAAACGACTCTCATATACGGCAAAGTTCAAACGTGAAGTTATTCGGTGCGCAGAGGAGAATGGAAACCGCAAAGCCGCTGCAATTTTTGGAGTTAATGAAAGCAGCGTTCGACTATGGCTGAAACACAAGGCAGCGATCAGCGGGTGTGACGCAGTTCCTTCAGAAGTGGCGCGGTGGGTGTCGGCTGCATGGAAAGCCATCCCGGAGAGCATTATCGTCAGATCTTTCAAGAAGTGTTGCATAAGCAATGCTTTGGACGGAACCGAAGATGACATTGTATGGGAGGACGATGTTGAAGATAAAGATGATAGTGACTGGGTGGAGAGCACGGATAACGATTCAGTTATGAGTGATGACGGCGAGTCTGATGAATAATAAATTATAATAATAAATAATAAAATAATAGATTATTGTATTGTATTGTTCTTACGTTGTTTATTAATTACGTTAATTACGTTATTGTTATATTGTACAGCAGCTCAATCATTTTTCCAAAATCCAGCTCTAGACCGCGAATCTAATCCGCACGCGAATCTAATCCGCATCTGATTTTTTAGCCCTCTAAAACTGTAAGAAAAGTGCGGATTAGATTCGAGAATATACGGTATTTAACACGTCACATACAATATACATTATGTAATAATGTGGGTATACATGTGTCAAGTTTCAAGCTATACAATGTTCTAGCATGCAGTGCAGATAAAAGGTAATTTTCATATCCCACTTTACTGTAGGTAAAAGAACCTTGCTGGTCCCAAACTGACAGACTGGGTGGGCCCCCAGGCTGGCCTGAATGTGACTGCAAAAATTAAATCCAAGCACCTACTCTGAGAACAGACCCAAGATCATCAGCCCAAGGCCAGTATTACTGAGATACCTGGCTCTCACAATAAAGGATAATGTTTCTACAGAAAGCACTCTTTAGCACATCACGTTATATTACCTGAACAGCAGAAGTTCTACAAATCGGCAGTGTCCTTTGTCAGCTGCAATAGTGAGTGCAGTGTCTCGTGATGATGGAACTGGAGGGGCATTCACATCTGCACCTTTATCCAACAGCACTCTACCCACTTCCACATACCCACCACTTGCAGCTTCCATTAATGGAGTCAAACCAGTCTTAGCCCGGTGTTCTACATTTGCTTTCCTATCAAGGAGAAGACTGACCACTTCATGCCTTCCTTGGAAACAAGCAAGTGTAAGGGCAGTGTTGCGATTTGTTTCGATCTGAGCATTGATATCACTCCCCATATCCAGGAGCAGTTTCACAGCAGCTGAAATGCACCAAACATAAGAAAAGATCAAGACACATCCTTAAAAGTGTAATTCTGTGGGGACCAGAGGAGGTCACCAGCTAGATCCCACAACTGCCATCGCCATCCAAATCATGTGGTGTGCATACAGGGGGCATGAGATCAAAGCTTCTCACATTTTTTACCTCGGCACTTGATGGGTACAAGTGGTTAGCTTCACCATTAACTACTTTACCTCCCCCACCTCAAGGCAACCAAAGAGAAGGAGGCTAGGTGAGCCACAGAGCCAAGTGAAATTGATGGAATACAGATATACGAGGTCTGTCCAAAAAATATCCGACCTTGGGCCGGGAAAAAAAAGTTCTGTATCTGGGTGGTTACAATACCTAATCCCCTTCAAAGTAGGCCCCTTGTGACTCCACACACTTAGCCCAGTGGTCCTTCCATCGCTGGAAGCAATTCTGGAAGGCTTGTTTTGGAATGGTGTGCAGCTGCGCCGTCGCGTTCTGTATGATGTCCTTGCGGCTGTCAAAACGGGAGCCTTTTAGCGGTGTCTACAATCTCGGGAACAGCCAGAAATCACAAGGAGCCATGTCAGGAGAGTAGGGAGCCTGGCGAACCTGCGGAATGCCGTGCTTAGCCAGGAAACCCTGGATCAGGTGTGATGAATGAGCTGGGCGCTTGTCATGATGCAGCTGCCAGTTGCGTGCGTCCCACAGCTCTGGTCTCTTGCGCCGAACTGCATCACGAAGATGACGGAGGACTTCTTGGTAGTACTCCTTATTGACAGTTTGGCCTAGTGGTGCGTACTCATGATGCACAACACCCCGGTAATCGAAGAAAACAGTCAGTATCACCTTCACATTGCTCCGAACCTGTCGTGCTTTTTTGGGCCTCGGGGATGTTGGATGCTTCCATTGTGACGATTGGACCTTGGCTTCCGGGTCATATCCGTACACCCACGACTCGTCACCAGTGATCACAGTCTTCAGGAACTCAGGATCCCTGTTGGCGCACTCCAGCATGTCCTGCGCGACCTCAAGGCGGATTGTTGCTGCTCCGGCGAAAGCAGCTTGGGCACAAATTTTTCTGCCACTCTTCGCATGACCACATCCTCAGTTAAAATCGTGTTTGCGGAACCTCTGCTGATCCCAACCTCATCAGCAATTTCCCGGACGGTCAAACGACGGTCCTCCATGATCAATGTCCGCACTTTGTCAATGACATCAGCATTTCGGCTCGTTGACGGTCTCCCGGAACGCTGGTCACTGTCCGCCGACATGCGGCCATCTTTAAAGCGGTTGAACCACTCTTTAATTTGAGTGACCCCCATTGCATCATCGCCGAAAGCCTGCTGAATTTTGCGGATTGTTTCTGCTTGGGTATCCCCAAGTTTCTGACAAAACTTGATGCAGTATCGCTGCTCCAAGGTTCTGTCATCTTGAGCGAAACGAGAATGCGACGAACATGTGTTACACCACTTCGCTATCTGGCAGCAACAGACGCATCCGGCGGTGTTGCGAGGCAGCAAAAAATCACGCATGCGCATGAAAGTCCCTTCTACCACTACGCTCAGTTTCCCCACCCTTTCGCCATTACTTACAGCGGGAAAAAATATAGTCGGATACTTTTTGGACAGACCTCGTACTACTGCCCCTATCATAAATTTAATTCTAGTCATTTGCCTTACAGTCACTTCATTTACTGGCTTCATAGTTAATGTTATTGAAGTACAGGTTACAAATTCAGTTTCTACGAGGTTCTTTTGTTACTGATATTCATATGAAAGCCCACACTTAGATTTCTGTTTGTGCTGCACAGAACAACGCTGTGAAGAGATTCTGGAGCACAACAAATGACTTCCCCCCAAAGCCCCACAACGTTAGTGAATATGACATTTATTTAAAAAACACTATTCAACAACTGATAAAAAACATTCAAGCTAGTAAGAAATCTGAAATCTGTCAGCAGTCCACTTTCAAAGACTCAATATTTCATGTAACATACAGGACTCTATTTTTAAAAGAACGACATGCCACAATATAACACTACAGGTACAAGCCATGAAAGAAAAGAGTGTTTGTTTCCAATAACGAATGTGCTAAATGTGTACTGCACATTTATGATCATGTTACAAATAAGTGGAGACACAATACAAAACAGCTTATACTTACTTAAGTCCATCTTTAACCCTCTGGTGCCAAAATTAAAATCATGGATTTAAGGGGATGAAGAGGGAAAATTCTGAAATACAAACTTTCCTTCGCACTCGAGCGAAGACAGCTACATGCATCAGAGCACTATCTGCTGAGATCTGTACAAGAATGTCATATTCTGGTCAACAACTTTAATCATCCTTCAGTTTTCTGAGCATCGCACTGTGCGGCGACTATAGTTGTTGTTCAGCGCCAAAGGGTTAAAATAAGACCTGATGATAACAGGAATAAAAAGGACCTTAGCATTTTTCCATTTCAGCCAGGCTTCTGTCTACTACCGTTCCCTACTTCTGGATCAAAATGTAGCACAAAACATATCCCATTCATTTATGACCAAAATATCAACTTCACAGTATATATGAAGCCTCATCAAACGGCATTAGACTGAATTAATGTCTGATAAATCACACTAAGCAGCGCTGAGATTTTAGAACATATCCTGACATGCTACTTCATGTCCAGCTACGTTTACAGCTCACTCCATTGTTCATATATTCAGTCACTCCATATTCTTGGAAACACAGATCTGATAAAGACAGGTTTCTATGTATCTCCTTAAACCCAACAGTTGACTGTGAATATCTTGTTTACACTGCATCATGATTCCTCTGTCCATACTCTGAGTACAGGAGGGTTGAGGTATTAATTTAACTACAGAAGCTATTCTACTATTAGCAATATGATTAGTTATCTACTGGTATTTTCTACTGTGTTGCAAGTGGCCAATTTTGTATAAAATAAATCAGGGCTGTACAAGTACAATGTAACTTTACGTGAGTAACAGCAAAAGTAAAGTTGTCCCTGTGCATGCCATGAAGGCATACTGGAGAGTTGGGGTACTGTGCCATTAACCTTGGCACTACATGCGGTGAGTTACAGTAACAGATAAAAATATGCAGACATTAAATTTTTCAAATTCAAGCAGTAAGTATGGTATTAACGACCCCACTCTTTTTTTTAAAAGCTAAAGCTTGTTATCAATGCTTACAACCAAAATTAGGGAGCCAGAACACTGAAGCTGGCATTCGGACTACGCTAAGGCTGGAAAACAGAAATCGTGGTTCAATTTTCAAGACGTGCTCACCCAGCCTCCCATTCAGTGGGACCTGGGGGCACTCTCCCCATGAGTAAAGTGGTCAAGGGGTAAAGGTGACCACTCATCTCCATCTAGTGCCTAGGCTGAATGAGTGGAACTATACCTCCACCCCCCTCCCACATGACTTCGTGGCATGCACAGAGATAACTTTATTTTTATACCCAAGATTATTAAGTGTCCACTCGACTCATCTTTCTGCAACCATTTATGTAAGCCACTGACAATGAACCAATCATATGGCTACAAAACAGATGGCAGAACCTGCCTGTCACTGAAACGAAAACTCTTTGTTCAAGAAATAAAAGACAGTCATTGTCCAGCGTCAGTATAACGAGGAATCCACAATCTAAAGCACACTCCAGCAGCTGAGAGGAAAGGTTATTCAAGGCTTATACTGTACAGACATGCCCACAAACTGTAGTATTACAAAATCTGGCCTCAAACCTTGGTTTCAAAGTCATGGACCTCCAAATTTTGCACAAAAGGACACAGAAGTGTAACTTACCTGTATGGCCATTCATTGCTGCCAACATGAGCGGTGAAATGCCAAGTTTGCTGCCCGTTCTCGAGTTTATCTCAGCTCCATGTGCTAACAAAAGTTTTATGATGTTAACATAACCACCTGAAGCAGCAAGACTGAGAGGAGTGTAATCAGATACATTGCGATGTTCCTTGTTGGCTCCTCGTGTCAGAAGCAACTCCACGACCTGATGAAACAGAAACACATAAGTTCCATCTGCCACAAGCTGCTCACTGTAACAGCTGTTACTAAGTGAACCTGACAGTCAAGATAACTCACCAACTAACCCATCTGTCACACACACTTCACTGTAACAGTCATTACTAGTGTCAAACCTGACAGTCAAGACAACTCACCAAGTAACCCATCTGCCACAAGCTGCTCACTGTAACAGCTGTTACTTAGGTGAACCTGACAGTCAAAACAACTCACCTCCTAACCCATCTGTCACAAGCTGCTCACTGTAACAGTCATTACCAATGTCGAACCTGACAGTCAAGACAACTCACCAACTAACTGTTCAGTGCACCAAGTCTTTATTCAGTTGTGAAGAAATTTCTTCTTTTTATGAAACCCACAGTTCTTCATCAGAATCAGAAAAGCCTGCCATGGGATCCCACCCTGAGGCAGTTCTACTGATTTCACAACTCCACAACCAAACTGACAAACTTTTTAAAAAAAAAAAAAAAAAATAATAAAATTAAAAAAAAAAAAACAACAACACACAACGCGCAAAACACACACACACACACACACACACACACACACACACTTGTCTGCAGTCTCACAGAATACTTCTTCAAATATTCTCATATGTTTCAATGGCCTTTCATTATGTTGCTGTGACAGGAGTGTATTTCCAGAGTCCTCAGCCAAGACACATTTTAATATCATTCACCACCTTGAACAGACAATCGTATAAGCATTCCATATTTCCCCTGCTTGTACTACATGTCCTTTCCACCTCTTCATTCTTGATTTATTCACCTCAATGATATCACACGAAGAGTACAAACTGTCAAGCTACTGATTATACAGAATGGAGAATGTGAAGGTTGTATGCTCTTCACCCAACCCCTAGCTTTGAAACTTCTCACTGTTAAGCTGAGTTATTCACAGGTGTAACACATACTGAATATTAAATACAACTCTAATAACCACAACAAAATAAGTGCAGTGTAGTAAGAGTATATTAACCACACCCGATGATGATGTGACGATGATCATAATGATTGTGGTTGTGGTGATGGTGATGTACAGTATGGTGCACCAACAGAAAGACTGACAAGAGAAAACATAACACTAATGCCCATTTGTCCAATAGCAATCCCTTATGGACTGTCCCTGGGCACCATAGTGATATGCCAACAACTAACTGCCAGAGGAATGGCAAGATCTCAACATTAACTGAAATACTTATATGAGACTCCATACAGGTAAGTGTTAATAGATTTTGTGGTTTTGAAGAAAACTGATGCTTACCATCTTTTTGAATGTGATGCCATGTATCTGGTATAAATTAACCAACATTCCTCCAAAATGTCAATAAATTTCTACCAGGCTACACAGCATCACATTCCAGAAGAGAACCTCAAATCTTGCACAGAAAAAGATTAGTTTCCAGTCATGTTACCACTGAGGAAATCAGCCATTTACTTATGGCATTGGGAGGGCAGGATGAATGTCCACTTTTTATCACTCTCCACACAAACAGACGCACATTCTGTTCTACGTACCTCATATCGGCCACCCGAACATGCTAAGGAGAGGGGTGTGTCTTTAGTTCTTTCTGACTGAGCTTCAATGTCAGCCCCATGTGTTAGAAGAATTTCCACCACCTTTTCATGGCCAGCAGTAGCTGCTAGAATTAGGGGGGTGAAACCCTTTTTATCACGGTGTTCTGAAATAAAAATGATAAATTACTTCCTGTAGTAATGCCTCTTGCTTACCATCAATGATGTATTACATTTCTGGTACCATTTTTTATGGTACAAAGACAACAACAAAATCTCACAGTAAGAAATCACATATTCATACAAGAATAAGACAAACCTGTCATTAAACCGCAAACAGAAAGTTTTCATACTTTCATGATACTTTACATAGCAACACAACTACTGCTAATAATTAATTTAAAAATATAACAGAATTTAAATATTTGGAAACAATAAAATTACTGTGAGGTCCATAATCAAATTAAAGAAAAATAAATTCAGGAAATGCATACTATTCAGACTGTTACGTTTTCTTTCCAAAACATTAACCCTTCAATAATGCTGGAGTTTTGATTTCAACTACTGCCCAGGATGGAGGGGTTTTAAATTTATAGTACCTGTAAAGGCATTCACGACCATATGGTGCGAGGCCTGTGGCACATGAGAAACTGAAGGTCCGCATAGTGTACGAAGGCCGGCACTGAAGGCTTACAGATTGGAAGGTATGTGTAGAACAATAATTTTGCAAGTAACCTTCTGTATGGCTGTGCCATGTGCTACTGTACTGTGGTCACAGAACACAAGTGTTTAAAGTGGTCAGGAGAATATTTTAAGAGGGCTGTCCAAAAAGTATCCGACTATATTTTTTCCCGCGGTAAGTAATGGCGAAAGGGTGGGGAAACTGAGCGTAGTGGTAGAAGGGACTTTCATGCGCATACGTGATTTTTTGCTGCCTCGCAACACCGCCGGATGCGTCTGTCGCTGACAGATAGCGAAGTGGTGTAACACGTGTTCGTCGCATTCTCATTTCGCTCAAGATGACAGAATGTTTGGAGCAGCGATACTGCATCAAGTTTTGTCAGAAACTTGGGGATACCCAAGTGGAAACAATCCGCAAAATTCAGCAGGCTTTCGGTGATGATGCAATGGGGGTCACTCAAATTAAAGAGTGGTTCAACCGCTTTAAAGATGGCCGCATGTCGGCGGACAGTGACCAGCGTTCCGGGAGACCGTCAACGAGCCGAAATGCTGATGTCATTGACAAAGTGCGGACATTGATCATGGAGGACCGTCGTTTGACCGTCCGGGAAATTGCTGATGAGGTTGGGATCAGCAGAGGTTCCGCAAACACGATTTTAACTGAGGATGTGGTCATGCGAAGAGTGGCAGAAAAATTTGTGCCCAAGCTGCTTTCGCCGGAGCAGCAACAACTCCGCCTTGAGGTCGCGCAGGACATGCTGGAGTGCGCCAACAGGGATCCTGAGTTCCTGAAGACTGTGATCACTGGTGACGAGTCGTGGGTGTACGGATATGACCTGGAAACCAAGGTCCAATCGTCACAATGGAAGCATCCAACATCCCTGAGGCCCAAAAAAGCACGACACGTTCGGAGCAATGTGAAGGTGATACTGACTGTTTTCTTCGATTACCGGGGTGTTGTGCATCATGAGTACGCACCACTAGGCCAAACTGTTAATAAGGAGTACTACCAAGAAGTCCTCCGTCATCTTCGTGATGCAGTTCGGCGCAAGAGACCGGAGCTGTGGGACGCACGCAACTGGTAGCTGCATCATGACAATGCCCCAGCTCATTCATCACACCTGATCCAGGGTTTCCTGGCTAAGCACGGCATTCCGCAGGTTCGCCAGGCTCCCTACTCTCCTGACATGGCTCCTTGTGATTTCTGGCTGTTCCCGAGATTGAAGACACCGCTAAAAGGCGCCCGTTTTGACAGCCGCGAGGACATCATACAGAACGCGACGGCGCAGCTGCACACCATTCCAAAACAAGCCTTCCAGAATTGCTTCCAGCGATGGAAGGACCGCTGGGCTAAGTGTGTGGAGTCACAAGGGGCCTACTTTGAAGGGGATTAGGTATTGTAACCACCCAGATACAAAACTTTTTTTTCCCGGCCCAAGGTCAGATACTTTTTGGACAGACCTCGTATACATGGAATTTAAGAAGCAAATACACTATAAATGCGAATAAAAAACTGAAAGGTATTTGTATCATTAAGTTCTGACAAAATCATCCTTATCCCATCAAAATGCTTTTAGTGGGGTCTGAAGCAATTATCATGCTGCTTCTTTCCAGTGACTGATGCTCATTTCAGATGAAATTTTATCCATGCTGTTTCTTTAGCTGTCATGGATATGCCACTTGATCTGGTCCTTAACCCTAACACATTACAATCAATGGCACTCCAGAATTTGAACCATCAGCAACCCTCGCCTGTCACTCCCTGAATCATTCCTAAACCTTTCTCTGGCTCATGTGGGTATTTCCATACTCAGTCAAAGTTTTTAAAATGTAACTAGTTTTCACACACACTCTCTCTCTATACAACAATTAAATAGTCTGTTTTGATCAAACAATAATTAAACCAACGGAGGTGCAAATCATGGAAAAGTCATATTATTTATACCCAGCACCTTCTTCAGTCATACCAACATCACTTTTGTGGTAACTTAAAAATGGTTTTACTTCTCACTTTTACTAATACACAATGAGGAATGCCATAATTTATACACAACACCTATTATTCTTATGGTAGGGATATGAGGCTGACCACATAACTTGGATGGGGAAAACGATAGAAGCATAGATAATTCTGGTGGAGAAACCTCCTGCAAAAAGTTCAAGAATGACATGGGAGGTGCATGGTACTAAATTGTAATCATGAACAATGGATGGACTTTCCTATCACTTTCAGGTTCTGCTACCAGAGAGGTAGTTATGTAATGACAAGTAACAGTTTTGAGGTCTTGAGTACAGAAATTTAACAAATCCAAGAATTGCATGGAAGTAAACACAATGTACAATAATTCAAACAGCTGTAAGGTGAAAACTGTAGCATTCGTGATTCTTATTGTGGTCTTACCGCTTACAATATCACACAGATTGGAAGGTGGGTACCAACATTTCAGACAAACATACTGCCTCCATCATCTAGCAGTATATTCCTCTAAAATGCTGGTACCAACCAACCATCCTAGGACCACAACATAAATATTCACAATCATGATACTTGAAATGTTATACTCTTCATGAGTTCCAAATTCAGGGATAAAATGCTCCCTATTACAATCAGCACTTCCTACATCTGTCCATATAGTCCAAAAGATAAAAATAATGCCACTTACCAATGTCAGCACCTCGAGACAGTAGCAGTTCTACCAACTCCTCATGACCTCCAGCACATGCCAGCGTGAGGGCAGTATCATGGTTGCTGTCTGTTTCAGAATCCACATCCATGCAGGAGAAAGGTGCTTGAGAACATGGTGTGCCTGGGTATGGGGTGCCTGAAGGATACTGTCCAACACCTGGACATAAGATTTCTTAATTACTTATCATTTATTATCACTAACATCCAAACTCTTACTAAACTCCAATCTTCAAGCCTCAACAAATTCATCTGCATTCACTTTTCCCATGGTATTCTCAAATCTGTCTGGTCAACACCTGTGACATAACCTCAAAACAACTAAGTTACTTATGCAAGTCTCAAGTTACTTCATAGCTTATTTATAGATGAATCAAAATTTTCAAGTTCTTGGACCATGAACCCAAAACAATTATTTATGGACAAACCTGCTTCCTGATCCAGTATCTGCAGCCATGCACAACACAACTTATAAATCTGGTCCTGCAGGAAAATTCTGAAATTTCTTAATGTGACAATACAGAATGTTCTACAACGTGTTGATCAAACTTCAGGAGCATGTTCTAAGAGGTCATTTAGGGGGGGGGGATACTGTAACAATGAATACAGAATAAATTTTCAGTTAAACCTGTATCTACTTAAATGTGCACAACTAAGCCAAATTTTTGAAATGACCACCCTGTGACTGCATGCACACTACAAATTTCATGTGCTTATTAAAACACTATGTTAGTGTAATTTTTAAATCTACTATGAACTGAAATGGTGAAAGTTTCACTTTATTTTCTGGTTACAATTCGTTATAAGTGACCACAAGTTCCGCACTCTTTTTAACCTTCATCATCCTAAGAGACCATATGCCGATCTGTGTGTGTTTGCTTGGTAGCACTTTAAATGTCTATGCCAAGCCAGAAAAACTCAGACCATTAACAGATACAACTGGTATTTAAATCCATCTCCTAAAGGTTAAAAAAGGTTGTGTTAGTGTTGCTGCATGAATCTACTGCAAATTAAACTAGTAAACAGTTTTATTTTCATTTCTGCTTCTAATTTGCTTGTCACCACATGAGCGAATCAAATGAGTGAATGAGTGAAGGCTGTTATGATCTCCCAGTAAAGCATTTTCTACACTTTTGAGGTGATATGGATAAAACCAGCATCATGCAAAATTCTGTGTTGGTGAGGGGGGTGGGGAGGTAGGGGAAAACCAGTCCTCATGGATATTATGCCTACCCTTGTGCATAAGCTTTGCTACAGTGCAACCAGATGTCTTCTCCAAGCCACGGTTGCCCACATTCTGTATTATCTCACAGGAAGGAATCAATCTCCCTTAAAATTCTATCTACATTCTGAAATGTGTTTCAATGTAGAATTCCACAACCTGGATATCATCACTGACAGTCCAGTGCAGAAACCATATACAAAACACAATCTGTCATATTCCTCATTTGTCAGGGGCACTTTGAGTAACACTTTAATTCAATGAATATCCAGACCTTCTGACACTAACAAGCTGATGTCTGCTACACTAGAACTCAACTTGATTGAGGCCACAGTTCATTGAAATCAATAATGGTGTCACACCAATCTGTTGTTTATAGGACATTTTTTGCCCTATCATCCCTAGAACATGTTCCTAAAATCTGGCAAACTTGTAACAAAGGTGTCTCCAAAGTGTCCAGTGACCCACATGACCACAGCCAGTGTGCACTCTTTCTTTCAGTCTAAACCCAAAGACTGCAACAGCCTCCTAAATCTTTCACACCTTTAGCTTTATGTAATTAAACAATGGCAATAAAATGAAAATTCCATGTACACACCTATGAACACTTAACAAATACAAACCCAGCACTCAAAAGAGTTAAATAAAACCTTACATTCTGAAAGCATATTATTATACAGTGTGCCTGGGTACCTGGTATATTAGATGGTAGTTATTGGCCATACACATGCTGTTTAAACAAGCATGGTTTGTGAAGTTTTACACACTAATTCTTGAGGACACAAACCTGTGTTAGGATCTATCTGGTAGTTTTGTTGTGACATGTTTTGTGCACCGAAAGTCGCAGCATTTTGCTGAACCTGTTGCTGGTTTTGTGACTGGCGTTGTTGGAACTGGTAACGGTTTTTCTTCCCCTTCCCTACTGGAACCATTCCTGTTCCAGAGCCTGACCCTGTTGTCGAAGTAGTCGCTGTTACTTTCTTGTCTGCTGTGGTTTGAGTTGCCACTTGAACTTGGTGGTTCATGCAAGAAGGCTGCACATACTGTGCTGTGCTACTTGGAGATGCTATGGTTGCATGTGTGGGCTCAGATGGTGGTAACGTTGACCAGGAAATGCTGTAAGTTGCATTCAATCTTTTCACCACATGATTTCTACACCACAATTGAGTTGCTTTGACAACAATGTTCATTTAGTGACATGCTCCCGAGTGCAGTTATTCAGTTAGTAAAGTGCATGCTGGTACTATGCATGTAAATACGGAACAAAATGGCTGAAAAATACAGTGCTCAGTGTTCATGTTTGGTATTAAAGCACATAATTTCTACATCATGTCCCTGTATTATGTACACAAAGGACAAGGGAATTTTACAATAGGGTGCTGAACTTTTTGTTAATTAATGTCCCTACAAAACAGAGTCAATCAAATCAGGGTAACTATTTGGGCAGGGGGGGGGGGGGGGCAAAATGTAGCAATGTGGGGAATGAGTACAAAAAAAAAAAAAAAAAAAAAAAAAAAAAAAAAAAAAAAAAACAACACAACAACAAACAACACACACACCACACCACCAACAACCCAACACAATAACATGACATATTATGTAAATGTTACCATGAAATGGGGTATACATACACGAGCCACCGTTAAAAGGCAAGAAAAAATCTTGGTTTTGTTGTTTTACGGTGGTGTACCGAGTGAACATGCGATAAAGAGTACAACAACCTACTCCTACAAACAGTTATCAACCTTCCAAATAGTGCATCAAGATTCTCCAGGCTTCACTGCCGACAATGGGCAAGGCAGCTAACACCTGTGGCATCACCTGATGCACCTTATGCTGAACTGCTGTTACAACATTCTCTCCATTTGCAAATTGTTTCCCACCACAATGGCTACTTAAGTTTGAGAATCAGACCACAGACACATGAAATGAGGTCAGGAGAACACTTCCAACTCCCCACATCAAAGAACATTCTTAACAGTGTCTACTGAGTGGGCTATAGCATTATCACACAGGATGATGGCATGTTCAGCCAGTTCTGGATGCTTCTCCCGAGTTGCACAACATAGGTGGTACTGCAGAAATCACTGGTAATACTGTGCATTTACAATGTGACCCCGTGGAATGGGATGAAACACAGTAATAAGCAAAATGATCATCAGCTTCGTGGGTGATCGATTTTGTCAAAACTTGCATTTTCATAGTAAATGTGGATGATAACAGGCAAGGCCTGGTTTTTCAGTCCCCATTCATAGGTCTGTACCCACATCTCACTGAGTGTATTTATTCAATTTAACATGCCACCTTTACGACAAAATCGTTCAAGCCTGTTGTGACATGTCTCATAGCACGACCATTGTTGTACCTCATTTCAATTACGGGGCATCCACTTGGCAGCAATCTTTCTCATTTTTAAGTCCTGTCACAAAATTTGGAGCACTACAGACCCAAAAATTCCTGTACCCACCTTGCAAGGCATGATCAGCCAATGTTTCACGTAACTCTGCATGGCACTCCCATGCATTTCTGCCATAAAGAACTCATATTTTCACATACAAACACCGTTCCACCTGACGGACCTCCATTTCTGAATAAAGTCTCCAACACAATAATGTCTGCATAAAATGTGTACGCACTCCAGTACCCCCATCTGCTCGTAAAGCGTACGAGTCATGTCACATGCTTTCAAATGTAATTACTCCATTTCCCACATTGTCATATTTTGTGCTAAAAAAAAAAAGCTGCTGTGCATTATGGAGTGACCCATGTATGTAATTCAGGAACATTCAGTACCAACAATTACATCCGAAGGTAGTTGCAATTTTTGCCCATTTATTAAAAAATGTGTGACTGCACACAGAAAGCTGAAATTTACCAATTCATACTTCAAGCAGATGTACATTTGCAAGCACAAAAGGTACAAAGAGATAGCTCTTATGTTTCTGTCACCCCAACAAAATCAACTTCTTTCTTAACCAAATCAAAATCTTCTGAAGATCAAATGGGAAGGCTTTAATGTGCATTATAATGTTGTGTATCCCTTTCAGAAATAATGCTCTGGTAAAACCATTACATCTTGAATGGTGGAAGTGTGTGGATTTGAATTTGGTCTGATGATAGACATTAATAAAACTCAAATTAACTGCGAGCCACAAAGTGTACAGAAGTTGCCACTTTGTTACTGCAGGTACTCAATAATTATATCCATGTCTGGTTTAAACAATGCTAGAAAAATATTATGACAGAATTTTGCAAGGTGTCACATCAACACTGTCAATAACCACAATTTTACATTAAGGAATCGACTTCTTTAAAACGTGATTTCGTACCAATCACTTGACAGTCTGAATTCTCATGTCCATTAACGATGTACACTTACAGATTAAAAGACTACCTCTTTCTAATGAGCCCAACAGAGTAGCACCCATTTGTTCCAGGATTCTGATTAGCTGTTGTTTTCATTTAGACACTTCTTTTCCCTCATAACAAATTACATTCATCACCTTTATATGTACTGCAAATGCACAGAATTCTCAAACACTGTAACAGACAGCCAGAGCATAACCAAGACTGCATAAATGAAACCAATCTTACCAAGCTGTTGTGTCTGTAGTAAGAGCTGGGATGGGAAAGCTGTCCCTGCGACAGATTGCAGCTGGGGGTTAAGGATCTGGGCCGTCTGAAGGGGTGTTCCACTGCCACTAGCAATCTGAATCCCACCATCAACTTCAAGAGATCCTCCTCCAGTAACCTGCAAGCCAGGAGTCAACTGGTACTGTGGATACTGCAGATGAAGGCCAGATCCATGCTGAACCTGCTGAAAACATCAATGTGTCATATTAATGTAGCAGATCAATTTATTTACTGCCAATAGAAGAATTTCCTGGATTATTATTTGTAGGTTTACATATAATACAGGTTCCTAAATTTGCAAAACCCAAAACCTGATATACCAATCCTAATTTATACAATAAATCAATTTACCTCTCCTTAGTTTTTTGATCAATTATTATGGTACCACCCCAACAGTACTTGTGTTCAACTTCTTGCTCACTGTAATATGAATGTTCAGAGGCACTAACCTTGATCTAACTAATTCTTCAGTTCACTGTGAACTCCCAAGAGTTGCAATGTGTCCCAATTGAACCTATTACGAATTTTCAGAGGAACCTGCCACCTAGTCCTTTGGAGTCCACAAAAACTTTCTCTCTCATTATCAATACCTTCATTCTAATACCACTGATCAGAAAAATCCCAGCACTTACCAGAAAAAAGTTATGACAATCATGAATGATTCCAGTCTGTAGAGCTGGTCTCCAAGCCAAAATTCAAACCTGAGATAACAATTTTCTACCCTGCCTTCAGAGAGATTTCACAGCATGTGAATTGTTGTTTTAACGTACATATTTACCTGAGTATCAGTTGACCCTGCACATAGGACAACCCCCTTCACAGTCTTTGATTTTCAGGAAAATACCTACATAGAACATGTTTACCTTTGTGCACAACTGTAAGGCAACCCTCCACTTTCAGCATGATAAATATGGAAAAATTGTAGTCTTATATGCAGGCAAGAACAGCAAGAGTAGAAATGTGGTCATGGACAGACCCACATCTACACAAGCAATGAAAACTTTAAAAGTCTGCCAGTCATTCGAATAAAAATCTGGTAGTCACAATAAATGAGAAAGAATTTACATTACAGCACATTCCATGGAGAAAGACCCCTTCTTGAGAAGCTACGAGTCACTCGGCCACTCACAACATTCTGCGTCTCTTACACAACCCGAACTTCCATTACTTCATACAAAGGCCACCAATGATCACCATGAATTCAGTTCGCTTCCTCCCAACATACATGTGAACAGTAGGTGAAAGCCCAAGGTACCAAATTAACCATGAATCTGATATAAGCATCTTCTTCAAACACAGTTTCCCAGGTTCTGTGACCTGTCCTCCCATATCAGGTAAGGAAATACACAAAAAATGATGACACCCTCACTCTCTTCACAAATATAATAAGTAACTTAATCCTGTGACTACCTGTAGAGCTGGAATCTGAGAGCCAGCTGATGGGACTGGGAAGTACTCGACTCGTGCATCTGTCTGAGTGGTTCCAACTTGGACGGGTGCTTGTGATGCCACCATCACTGAAATGGCTTCCTCCAGCACAGCCTGACTTCCAGCAAACTGCTGAACAGATGCCTGATGCATCCGCAGTTTCATTTCTTCCCTATCTGCCAGACTCATCTCCTCAATGTCAAACCCACTCAATGTCTGTGCTACTTCATCCATTGCTTCATCTAAATAAATTCTAGGTGTATCTTCTGCCTTCACAGGCTTTTCAACATCAGCCAGAATTTCTTCTGTAGCAGCAGCAAATACTGGACAGCGCTGTTGCTGCTCTGAAAGTAGTTCAGCAAAAACTGCATGCTCCATTTTTCCAGGGGGAATCTGAGAACAGAAATATTTCCAATAAGTTTCAAAGATTGAAATAAAAGGTATCTGAAACTGAACTTAGTGTCAGCTTTTCAGTTCTTGACACATCCAGTGCTGGGCAATTACAATAAAGTTTAAACCAGTGGGCCTGAAATTCACTGTTAAGTTCTAACAAAGAACTGAAATGCCTCCATACGTATCTGACGAGAAACAGAGTTGTAAGTTTATTTTCTGTCAGCAAATTACTACTTGAACTGATGGAAGAGTACAGTACAGCTTCAACCAAAAAATAACTTAATACCTAAACAATAACAGGGTATCTAATCTGTCCAATACTATTAAAAAACATAATAATATGTACAATAAGGGGACTGATACAGTAAAACCTCTATGCATCGTTTTTCACGGGGGTGGAAAACAAAAATGATACATACGAGAAAACGATAGTACCGGGAAACCATTAAAAATTATAGATAAGAACAATTTAATGATTATTATTACTTCTTGCTGAAAAAATCTTTCATTGACGTTTGCTTTGTGCAAACTTTACTCCTCAATTCAAAGTACGATTTTTCAAGGCCTAGAACACTTTCACGATCACTGTCACTCATGCTGTGCACATAAAAGAAAGATTTTACTTTCGTCAGTGCTTCATGCGTCTTGGCAAAGTCCGGCACAACTTCGGGTTCGCCATCTTCTTTTCTACTCCTTCCCCCACCACACTCCTGGATGCCACGAGGCTCACGCACAGCTCCTGCACTGTTTCTACACCACAGGTTGCCACATGACTGTCCACAGAGACGTAGTCCTCGAATTTATCTTTGTTCATGCCACTTAACTTTTCCCAGTCTTGGCGGAAATCGTCGTCATTGTTGGTCAATACGACGTCACTATCCCCTGAAGATTTTCCCTGCAGGTAACCAGCTTTCCGAAAACAATTTTCGATTGTCTGCTGGGTTACTTGTTGCAAGGCTGCCACAGTGTAGTGCAAAGCTTCCAACACGTTTATCTTCTTTTTCGTATCTTTGCCTGCATCCATTAAGCAAACAGCTGTTTGCACGAGGTGTTTTCTATAAAGCTGCTTATAACACTTTATTACCCCTAAATCAAGGGGCTGGAGCACACTTGTGCAATTTGCCGGGTACTGTATGACTTTTACATTTCTAAGAAACGATGTATCCTCTGGATGTGCGGCACAATTGTCCACAAAGAGGAGAATGTTCCTGTTTTGTGCACCCATACTTGCGTCTAATGAACGCAGAAATGAAGAAAAAATGTATGTGGTCATTCACGCTTTATTGTTCGCGTGGTATTTGGAGGGTAATTTTTTCATATTCTTGAAACATCGCGGTTTCAGAGATTTTACGATAACAATTGACACTTGTTTGTCACTTCATCACTGTTAACACAAAGTAAAACAGTAACTTTTCCCGAGTCTTTCAAAGATCTTGTATAAGAATATACATGCATCTCAATCTCGCGGAAAACCAAAATGATAGAAATTAAGGCAATTTTCTCATTCTGGTATTTGGTTCAACATGCAGCAGGCAATCCAGGCGGCACTAAGACAGCAATACATGTGCACGCAGCGCACTAAATCATAGTTTCAAATTTAAAAAAAACTATCCATGTAGGAAAATGTTGCGTCAGGACCGTGATTTTTCAACGATCGATGCGATAAAACGATAGTTCGAGGAATGATGGAGGCAGGAAAAAATATTGTTATTTATATGGCTATTTCCAGGACCAAATAAGGCAGACGATATATTCGGGAAAAGACGGTAACGGGAACGATGCAACGAGGTTCCACTGTATATGAAAAATTCTTATCCTCTTACATACATTCATAGATTTCTTAACACATCCAACATTCAAAGCAAATACAAATAACAATTAAGTAACAAAACTATTACAACACTACTGTATTTTCCAGACCATAGGACAATTTTTTCCTGGAAATTATGGCATAAAATCCCCTGTATCTTCTCATCCAAAGATGTATCATTATGGCCTTCAAAGTAAATGAGATGCCAATATATACAGGAGGGATAACAGTGATTATCACATGACTTGTCCTTGGAGAGAAAGAAACAAAGCAGCTTCCTTGTACTCGTTGGTCAGGAGCACACAGTGACAATGGGTTTATAGAAAATATCTTTGTTCTTGGAATGTGTAGTGAACAGATGAGGATATTGTGTACTGTAGGTTTCAAATTAACTGTGATAAACTATGCTAAAAAGTACAGTAATAAAACAGCCAAAAGGCATTTTGGTCCACCTCATGTGAAGAGGGAAGTTACGGAAGAACACATATTACAAACTGGCCTGACCTAGAAGAAGGGGTGAAGAACTGCAAAACAGACCAATGAAGCAACAGAATTTGTCTACAGATATGATCACTTTTGAAGCAAGAAAATGGGTGGTCACATATCGCATCAACTTGCTGCGTTGGGGCAGCTGCTTAGTGTTAGCCTTATAAAGAGGCACAGAATGTGAAACACAAGGCAATTTAAAGTCTTTCACAAAACATGAATTCAGTAATGCCCTTGATGGCACTGAAGAAAATGTAGTGTTTAGAAGAAGTGGAAGTTGAGATAAGAGAAACAGTAATTACGAGTGTGACAGCTGTGATGGAGATCTAAGAGGATTCTATGACCAGCACAAACATCATACTGCACTGCCATTTTGTTGCATATTTGTAAATTTGAGCTTTGAATGTGCATAAAATATTTTTTCCTTAAATTTCCTTTCTAAAATGTTGGTGCATCTTACTGTCCAGAATATATGGTAAATTGTATAACCAACCCACAGGTATAGGAGTAATTTTTTAGCATTTTATATATATTCTTAACAATAATCATAGTAGTAAATGCTGTTCATATTTCCAAAGGACCCAAATGACAAACAACACAGTGAAGAAACCCACACAAAACAAACACCCATGATTTAAAATAGCATACGCAGCAAAACCTCATTAATTTGCACTGCTGAAGACTGAAAAATCAAGCTTCAAATTTCACAGTTTTAAACTATCCAGTTCTTTCAAAGCATACTTACTGTTATGTGTTGGTTGATGTCTGATGTTACGTTCTAAGCCGTTTTCTTTTACGTATTAAATCTACGTATATTTATTTTTTTAATTGCCCACTACACAATATCATACAATTTCAATCAAAATGACAGCCGGCAAACAATAATTCACATTGATCACACTCTGATCTTAGTTTATTGTTTCTTAAAATTGGGCTCAATTGACCTATATTTCAGGAATGCCCAGTGTGAAAAAAAGAAAACAGTTCAAGTGAACAGTCCAAAAAGTAATACAACATAGTGAACTTTTGAGAGTCTGTGCTATTAGGTTCAGCTTTAAAACCTATAATTTCTTTGTTAATCTCAGCATTACACAATTCTTTTTCACACCTTTACTAACACCAGCACCTTCATTTGCCTTCGATGCCATTACTAGAATCTAACAGGTAAAAATACTTAAAATACAAGTTAAAAACAGTAGAAAAAATACAGACTTCAGGTCATAACACTGGGAAGTGGCAGGCTCAGATCATGTGAGATGGTGAAGAGCAGACTCAGGTCGACTTAGGATTGTTTGGTTCTGAAATGCGGATTGGCTGATACTGTCATGACTTGTTGCTTAGGCAGAAGCTTACTCACTATCACTCAGCAATTTTGATGCTGGACCATTGGCAGTACTAGACCATCAGATTCTGGACTACTATATTTTACTGTATTTCAAATTATTCAACTATCAATACTCAAAGGGCTGTAATATAGCCTAATTATAAACTGACCATATTTTGAGTTAACTGCATCAAAACTGCACATAATCCTATGTTTATAGCCAGGGAATGTCACATGCTTTGGACTATATGGTATTTCAAATTAACCAATTCTGAATAACCAAGGTTTTCTGTAATGCAGTAGACCTACCAAACCATTAAAAACTCAAGTATGAAGATATTCTGGATCTGCTGCTTAACACTCCTAATGTCTTGCAACTTTATCCACATCACTAAGTGATCAATATCTACCTGCTGTTGCAGAGTCCACAGCTGCTGGTGTTTCTGCTGCAGCACTTGAGTCAGCTGTCTAGTGGCTGGGAAAAAGCTGGGATCTAGCTGCTGTAGACGGGCCATTAGCTGGGACCGAGTCATCATGGCTGTCTTTTGTAGGCTGCTCTTGCAGAGAGGCTGCGGATGCTGAGTAATAAGCTGTTGTTGCTGGAGATGGTCATCCTGGTCTATGGTCTGCTGTGCTGCTTGCGTTGGTGGTGGTGGCAGTGGTGGTGGTGGTGGTGGTGGTGGTGGAGGTGGTGGTGGTGGAGGCGGTGGTGGGGGTGGTGGTGGTGGAGGGGGCTGTTGTGCTGTAAAACCTGTGGAAACATGGTAAAGTGAACCAAATATCAGCCAAAAAATTAAGTATATTCAGACCCACAAGAATGTGCACTTTAAAAAGTTAATATCATCACCCGCACTAGACACATCACCAGTTCAATTGGTTATATTATATGTCATCTAGATGAGAAATGACAATTGACTTCATCAGGATTTGGTTTCTATAACAGCTTAGTTGAAAAACAACACACATCTGTTACTGAAAATGGTTTAAAAGTTACATAAAGCTCTTGCATATAAGAACAAAATTCTGCAATGTTGGTGAAAGGGGAAGAACAAAGACAAACACACTTACATGTTAAGACATCACAGTGTTGAGTTGAAAGCTGATTAGATGTGTTCGATGTCAAAATCAAAGCAAAGCGAAAACAACCCCACACTGAATAAAACAATCCCCCACTACCATTCTTCCACTTCAATACGCGACAGACATTATTAAGGTTCAGAATAGTCTGTGATTAGAAAAATGCTTCTCAACCAGTGGTCCGGAAATGGTAGGTGGGAACCATTACCAAAGAAGACTTAAGACTTGCTATTCTGTAAATACCTGCTGTGGAAGTTCGTGACTGTACGGGAATGGGTGGAATTGTTGACTAAGCTGCTGCTGCTGTACTGGTTGGTAGGCCTTACGACTGTTCTTTCCTTGAGTCTTTGTGGGTTTAGCTTTTGGTCGATCACTAATAGCTGTTGCCTGAAAAAATAAATGTCATTCTCAGTTCTTTAACATCAGAAATAATTTTCATTTGACAACCTGTGAAATGGCTGACCAGGCACAGATTTCTCAAGGTTTATGTCAGACAATTTTTACCAAAGTTTTGGGAAAAAATCCATTCTCAATTAACATTCACTAGACAACTACTGATAACGGAACAGAAACAAAACCACTTGTCTATGTCTTCAGGCTGGCCTGAATGTGGCAACTGCACTTCACAATTATGACAGCCCCCCTACTCAAAGAAACCTTGGCCTAATGCTGTGGACACATTTCAGACAACTGCAATGAAAGGGCTGTCTTGAATTTCAGAAGTGAATACGAGAAGTGTTTCCAGCAATCACACTAACAGTGGAATAAATGTGTTTTTGCTGAAGAAGCCTGCAGTAAAGGGGATTAATCTTACATTTCTGTAAGTACAATTGTCCTAGTTTTCACAGATTGTCTCAATTTTTTTTATCATGACTCATAAGGTGTGATTTTGGGAGGTTGGTGACCAGTTCAAGACCAGACAAAACAGTGGACCTTCATGTAGGCAGTCTTTAACCTTCAGGCTCTACTAAGAGTTGATTTGACACAGCTCCAAATAAATACAACCTAAAGACACCGGTTGATACTGTAGCCAGATGTCAGCTTTGATCACTTTAATGCAATTTGTGCAATATATCTGTATCATTCAAAAATTAGATTTTTGCAGGCATACAAACCACTCATTCTGGGTTACAATTACAGCTATCTTGACGTACAGATCTGCCTGTATCTAAGGCAAAAACCTTCTCTCCTAAAACATTCAACAGGTACTCTACTTTTAACGATCACAAAGTGCCACACACACCTGCAACACATCAGCACTTGTACTAATAGGCTGCGAGGGTGAAACTGGTTGCTGCTGCTGCTGCTGGTCCTGGGTAGAACGTGGATGGGAGGAGTATATGCCAGGGGCCACAGGTACAAAGTTACCGCTGCCACTCACTTCTCCGCTTGTCATCAAAGCCTGCTGCTGCAGGCAAGTGTTGTTGGCTGCAGCAGTTTGAAGCTGCTGCTGGGCTGTTGGACCTTCCCACTATAGAAAGCATTGTGAACTGAAATGGTGGTGTTTGCTCCAGGATGGCACAAGGGTCCAGAAATGGCAGTGCCACAAACCAGCCCTGTCAGAACAGCAAGAACAAAGTTATGAATGTTGTCAAAATACCCTTCTCTCTTTCATCAATAAAGTTAGGACGTAATGTATACTGCATGAAGATACTAATTCCGCACTTAAAATGTCAACTCATTGTTCACTTCCTGGTACAGGGTTGCTACTGTTATGAAAACCATGAGAAATCCGAATTAGTTAATTCACCCCATATCACCCAATTCCCCAGACATCTATTTTCATCCCTTGCAAAACAAAGCTCAGTTAAAGAGTTAACAAATGTGGGCCACGTTCGTATAAAACCTCCGGAATTAGTTACATAGGTCAGATGATTACTTAAGTTTGGAGAAACGCTAGCTGCTTACTCTGGAAACCAAACAAAATCCATAAACAGAACCAGAAACCAAAGTTCTAACAGTTACAAACCTTTACACTATGTAAAACAGTTGACAGTGTATTTCTAATTTACATATTCCCTTATGTGCCACAGACCATGCCATGCCTCAAGTGCCAGCCCTTCACCGTGGAGGCCCAGGTTCAATCCCAAGCCAGTCCATATGGGATTTGTGGTGAGCAAAGTGGCACTGGGACAGGTTTTTCTCCAAGTACTTCAATTTCATCCTGTCATTATCACTCCATCAATGCTCCATACTCTTAAGTCATTCACCAACCACGAACACCACATGATCTTAGCAATTAATAGCATCATCAAATAAAACATCTCTCTCTCTCCTCTCTCTCTCTATGCTTCCCCCCCCCCCCCCCCCTTATGTGCACAAATTTTTCATGTGGCTGCCTGTACAGTACCTCCTCATTTCCCCAATGATTTGCATGGGAGAAACATATACACTCAAGTACTGTTACAATGAAAGTGTAGTTCTGAAATGTATTCTGACAGACACCTCATTTCTGGAATAACTGCAAACTCCTGTGCTAGGTGCAGGTAGAATAGAATCTGCCGGTCATTCGCCATTCGTTTCAAATTCAGTCTGCATCGCAGAAGTAATGCTTCATAAAGTACTGACGTGTGTTTTGCCTTCAGCAATGTGCATTTCATGAACAACTGGAAGGCTTCGAAGAACTGAGAATGTGCATCAAGTTGTATATTAAACTAGACAAAACTCCTACCACAACTAATGAGATGTAAAAACATGCTTTCAGAAATGAAAGAATGAGCAGAACTCAAACATCTGTCTGGTTTTCCAAGTTCAAAACAAGTGTGACATCAGTGAGTAATTCTACACATCTGGGATATCTACCCATGGGCAAAACAAACAAAAATATGGCAAGATTCAAGGAACTAAACATGAGCAGCCATGTCACTATCTACACTTGGCTCATGAAGTGGGAATCCCATCTGACACTGCCAAGGCATTCTAACCCAAGTTTTGAACATGTGCACTGTCTGCTGACTGAAGGGCACAAACGGAATTATTAAATTTATGCGTAACAACAGAATTAGTGTTGTGCCGCTCCCTCCGCACTCTGCAGATCTAGCACCACCATATGACTACTAATTTCAGAATCTCAGGTTTTCACTGAAGGGGGTGGGGGTGGGGGGAAGAGGCTCAGGAGAAGACCACACAGCAATAAATCTTTAGATTCATACAGTGGGCAATTTCTTGACCCTGACCTAGGCAACCATCAAATTCTCAGGAAAGTATCTGTTCCATGAAGTGAGTGGGTGAGTTTAATTAACTAGTTTAGTTACTTGGATAAATGAATACTTGGCAATGAAAGGATTAAAAAGTTTTGTACCTTGTGTAACAATGGACTGTGAAGTTAGGTCAATGTTCAAACCCAATGGTTGCACTCCAGGAACAAGTGTGGCAGTTGAGACAGAAACCTCCGGCACAGCACCCATGCCCAGCTGTGCAAATTGTGCTGTGGTGCTACCCTCTGGCAATGGAGAATTGAGCAGCAACTGGCTAGGTCCCTTCTCTTGCAACTCACGCTCAACCCTCTGCAAAACACAGGGATAAAGATCACTCTGCCAACTGACATAATCAGTGTTGCTGAAATGGCACCTGGGTAAGAGTTACATGTTTCCAAAAAATAATGCCTTGAAATGTACAGTACAGAATTATGTCAGAAGAATATACACTGTACATACAGTGAATCCCACATAAATAGTTCCCCCAACATTAAGTTTATTTTCTGTCCCACCATTATGCCCATTCACATGTGCACTAAAATTACAACTTTAGTGCTCCCACCCATAACATCTTGCCACACTCAACGTTTGGAATATCAAGAATCTGAAATATGTATTTTCCAGTTACTATGTTTTAAATACAGATACTGTAAAGGTAAGTGCCAAATTTACCACTGTCAAGTGACATATTTATGTAATAGTACATGAGGATTCTGTATTTCTTGGATATGTTGCCAATAGGGATCTTAAGGAAGGGAGATGAAAACTGCACTGAACACACTTTGGTGCTGAGCCTCTGGGTTCTACTAGCAGAGACATTACACAGCTACTGTGAAACAAAAAATGAAAAAGGCAGGATCATCTCTACTGAGTATTATAATGACATGACTCTGAGGTACAGGTACCTGGATTTCTTCGAGGATTGCCTGCTTCTGCATGGTCGTATTCTCTGCACACTGCTGCTGCTGCTTCCTCGTCTTGTCTGTATCTGCAGTACTGCCCTTGTCAAGAATATTACTATCATCCTTGGCCAAGAGATTAACAGGTATTAGACTACCAACACCGTCCCCAGGAGGCTGGTTTCTTACCTGGATCAGGATCACACAACAGAATCTCAATGAGTATTTATTACATAAATCTCACATTTTCTCCCACCTTATAAAATAATACGTCTTCAGTTTAGTTTCTTATAAAGGACGAAAGAAAAAGAATTTATAGCACTCCAATAAAAGAATGACAAAATGATCCCTAGTAGAAGAGAAGCAGTCAGGAAATTCACCATCTGTTTAGAAACAGCACAAATTCCTTGAAAAGTGGTTTGCTACACAAAAACTCAGTACATGTAAAATGACTTTCCATTAATTTAAAGACAATAAGCACAGAGACTTGAGACATACCTGCTGCACTTCAGGCGAGGTTAAATTGTTCTCATTCATCACAGACGAAGATCGGCTTTTTCGAAGGACAGACTTTTGCTTTTGCTGCACTAAATGCTCTACGAGTCGACCTGATGTTAGGAGAATGAAAGGCAAATATCAGTAATTAAAATTAATGTACTATTTCATGGGAAAAATACGCTGGACACTATGCAGTCTTTCTTTTTCACCATAACTGTTCAAAAAATAACAGCACATCAAGTATAGTGGCAAAAATGCAAATAGCTGTTAGCCATAGTTATAATGGTATATGATAAATGGTAAATTCAAATAATTCAATAGAACAGGGACTAAAATACAAGCTAGGTCATGCCTTGCTAAATATGGCCTGACAGTGTGGCCAGAATCCACAGTCTCAAGTATAGTGAACAAAGGAATGGACATTAAAACTAGAACTAAAAAGTAAACACCACTAATCAGGAAACAAACAGCTAAACAGTATCCTACGTCAACCAAATTCCAACACATCACAAACTATTTCTCTTATAACAACTTTACTGATATCATTCCACCTGATCCATGAATAGATCCCCAGCCACAATACCATCTCCCTGTTTTTGTTTCATGTAATCTTATTAGCCCTACTTCATGGCACAAATGTTACTTATATAGGTGGTATGCATACAGCTGGTCAGGAAATTACCTGGTATACACCTAACAGGTTCAAAACCATTACTACAAATGAACGCCACTGCAGTCTATCCTCATCCAAAACATACCTTCACAAGCTGATCTTCTACCATCCATTTTAATACCCTCCCATTTACAAGCTGTGTTTTTCCGTCTACCCAAAAATGGAAGCACTTCTAGTTCGTTACAGTACATGTATTACATCTTTCTTGATGGGAGTAGTACTTAATGAAAAAATTATTTTATGCATTGAATAGACTCACACTGATCCTACCTTTAAGGACAACATTTACGGACAACTGTAAGTCACAATTTTAATTCTAAAAATTCATCCAAAATGTTTCCTGAAACAATGCTCAAGTCACCTGCTTGGCTACCAGAAGACTTGGTTGCTCCCACATTCTGACTGGTGTTAACCTGAACATCCTCCTGAGGAAGCACCCTGACTGCCTCAGGTACTTCATGGAGCCCCCCGTGCTTGACACAGCTCCGGCTGCAGTCTGGGCACCACTCACTCCTGCTGTCATTGCTGTGTTGTGAGGGTGAGGAGCTGTCATCATGATTGAATGAGGGTAATCCAGGAGAAGTTGCACTACACTTGTGTGTCCACCTTTCGCTGCCTCAATCAGCATCGTTGAATTGTCCTGAACAAGAAAAATTTACATTTATCCTGCTGTGTAACTCCTCTTCAGTGTTTCAATTCAACTTCATTTACATCCACATGTGTGCAACACATGGCAAAACCACTATACAACTTTCTTGCACCTAATCATACTAGACCTACTGAAAACGAGCTCAAGCTATGCTGTCATTCAATATAGTCTTCTCGGGCGCACAGCCGCGTCAATTCGTTTGAATACAACGTTTCGGGGACTAGCTCTGTCCCCATCCTCAGGCAAAACTGATTTAAACTGATGTTAAATCAGTTTTGCCTGAGGATGGGGATCGGAGCTAGTCCCCGAAACGTTGTATTCAAACGAATGACGCGGCTGTGCGCCCGAGAAGACTATATTGAATCATGTCGCCGCGAAAGTTTTAAAACTTATATGCTGTCATTCTCTGAAGTAGTGGATCTCTCAGTCTTCTCTCCATAATGTACTTACGAGTACAACTACAAGATTTAAAACATTTTAATCTAAGACGCTGTGGTACAGAAGTACCTGCCTAGTTATGCTCAAGAGGGGGCCAGCCAGTCTGGCAAACCACCCCAGGAGCTAACAGACCCAGCAAACCAAGGATGTTGAGCATTTAACGGAAGTCAAGGACAAACAGGCACAATATGTCCTGAAAATGTAAATTTATTCAAATTAATCTGTACCACAGCAAGGCTGCGATGGCACTCCTTTGCCGAAAACTTGCCATAGAGGAAATAGATATAGCACTTATTCAGAAACCCAGGGGTTTATGGGGACCACATAAGAGGATTACGCAATATAAGGGGGAACTGGTTTCTGCTGGACCTGGTATTACTCCTAGATCCTGCACTTTTGTCAGGAACACAGTTCATGCCTTTCTACTGTCGGAGCTCTGTTCTAGGGATGTGGCGACAGTGAGGATGACTTACACAAGAGGAGGGAGCAAGAGGGAACTTATTACCACCTGGCATACCTCCCCTATGATTCAGACAAATCACCCCCTTCAAGGGGGTTAAGGGGAAGTTGTTGACTACTGTAGTAGGAATAAATTGCAGCTCATCACTGGATGTGATGCCAATATACACCACATTAAATGGGGGAGCACAGACATCAATGAACGAGGAAAATGCTAAACACAATATTTGGTTAGCACAAATCTTAATATCCTTAATAAAGGTAATGAGCCTCATTTTGTAATCAGTAATAGGAAGGAGGTTATACACTTGAATTAGGGACTGACAAGATAGAGGACCTAGTGACTGACATGTATATGACATGATCTTGTTTTCAGACCACAGATACATAGCAGTTCTAGTGGGTGACGTGGAAGTTACCAGGCTCATATATCACAACCCCACGAGAGCCAATTGGAAGTCCTATCAGGAAGACCTTAAGGGTTGTACCAGGAGTTACACACTCGGTGCAAGATGTAGAGCTGGCTGTTGAAATGGTGCAACAGGCTATCCTCTCATCCTATCACCAAAACTGTCCAGCCAGGGTGGCTCTCTTACCAAGGTCAGTTCCTTGATGGAACAAAGAGTTGAGCTGCCTTAAAGCTTCAACAAGATGGCTTTTTAATCAAACCTAAACAACAGGCGACTGGGAATCATATAAGATGGCCCTCACCTCTGTTACAATAAAGAGATCAGAAAGGCCAAACAGTCCTCTTGGAGGAACTACAATTGTGGGATTGAGGATGTACCTAACAGGGCCAGACTCATGAGGATCATGGCTAGTCAGTTGGCCAACAGGGTGGGATCTATTGAACTACCTGACGGCATACACAATCTGGAAAACAGACCTTGAGGAATCTACACAGAGTTCATTTTCCAGGGTCTGCTGGAGTAGAAGTGACCTTGTAAGTACACGGTCAGCCAAACCTGAAAGCATCTGCTGCTCAGACGGAGGACTGGGAACTGTCTGAAAAGTTCACTGATCAATCTAAAATAAGATGGGTGATAAGCACATTAAAACCATTTAAATCAGAAGGGACTGATGGAATTGTAACTGCACTTTTGCATCAAGGAGTCAATCACTTAACCACTCATCTATGCCATATTTTTACAGCCTGCCTAGCGAGAGGGTATATACCCAAAGCTTGGAGGCAGGTTAAGGTGACGTTTATCCCTAAACCTGGGAAGGCCAACTATACCAAGGCTAAGGCATATTGTCCCATTAGTCTATCGTTCATGCGAAAACGATGGAAAAATTGGTTGACAGGCATATCAAGGACGAGATTTTGGGGTTATGTCCCATACATCAATACCAATTTGCCTACCAACCAGGGAAGTCCACTAAAACCACAATGCACCATGTGATTACACATATACAGGAAGCAGTGGAAAACAGGGAAGTTACACCTAGAGCTCTCCTAGATATTGCGGGAGCTTTTGATAGCACCTCATTTGACATCATAACAAAGACTGCCACATGCAATAGGCTTGGAGATGCAATCTGTCAATGGATTGGCTACATGCTGCGTGGCAGGAAAATCACAGCCACACTCGCAGAAGAAACTCTGGAGGGGTCTGTGGCCAGAGGCTGTACACAGGGGGGTGCTGTAACGCTTCTGATGTGGAGCCTTGTTGTGGACGAACTCATAAGAGGACTCAATGGAAAGGGCTGTTATACACCAGGGTATGCAGATGACATTGCTATCCTCATCAGCGAAAAATTCCCGAACACTGTCTCAGAGCTTCTACAGGTAGCTGTGAATATGGTACAACAGTAATGTGAGAGGACTCAGCCGTTTATCAATCCAAAAAAAGATGGTGATGGTACCATTCACCAGGAAGAGAGATTTAAGGAGCCTAAAGGAACCAACCCTCTCTGGACACACACACTGCAGCTGAATACTGAGGTCAAATACCTTGAACTTATTCTGGGCAAGGGATTGACATGGAAGGCACAGCTGAAAAATGTGATGAATAAGGCCTACAGGACTTTTTGGACCTGTAAGGGCACATTTGATAAAACCTGGGGTCTGAAACCCACGGTGGTGCATTGGATCTACACCATGGTGATAAGACCCATACTGACCTACGGCTCCACGGTTAGGTGGCCGAGGGTCAGATACGTCAGCAGGACGGAGCTCAGTAAGTTACAGAGATTAGCCTGTCTGGTTATAACAGGGGTGATGAAGACAACCCCAACAGCTGCAATGGAGGACCTTCTGGGACTTCCTCCTCTTCATGTGACGACTGAAGCAGAGGACCAGGCAGGGATCTACAGACTAATGTGTACCCAACAGTGCAGACCTACATCCACTAACATTGGTCACACCAAAAATCTTGGGATATGGAGCACGAACACATCCTAAGATGGGGTATGACCGGATGTTACCGAGATATGTGTACCGCAAGCCATTCACAGTCAAGTTCCCTGACAATTGTGAATGGCAGAACGGATTCAACCCACACAACAAAGAGGGCCTGGTCTGGTATACTGGTAGGTCCAAGACCAATAAACGCACTGGTGCTGGGGTGTACAGATGGGGCTCAAGAAGGGGCACAGCTTCAGTCTTGGGCTCCACATCGCAGTATTCCAAGCTGAAATATATGCCATTAGGGCTTGTATAATGGAGAAATTAGAAAATGGCTACACAGGAAGGAATATCCACATTCTTTCCAGCAGTCAGGCAGCCATCAAGGCCCTTGACAGCTTCCAGATAAATTGCAAATTAGTCTGGGATTGCCATTAATCCCTGGTGAAACTGACAGAACATAACAGGATCCAACTGGTATGGGTACCAGGACATATGGGAATTGATGTAAATGAAACAGCTGATCAATTAGTCAGAGAAGGCTCCTCACATCCACTCATAGGACCTAAGCCTGCACTTTGAATATGTACAAAGGTTGCCAGGGAGGTGATTAGGGACTGGATGAGCAGGAAACACTAGGAGCATTGGCAGTCCATACGTGGAAAAAGGCAGGCTAAGGACTCTTAAAAAAAACCCTCTGAGAGAGAGAGAGAAGAGAGAGAGAGAGAGAGAGAGAGAAAAGAAGAAAGAAGCTGGGGAACTGCCCAGACTCAGCAGAAACCAGATAAGAATAATGACAGGGCTGCTACCAGGACACTGTCATTTAAAAAGAGATTTATTTAAACTGGGGCTGATAAACGGTCTTGTGTGCGACAGATGCAAGCAGGCATCTGAAACGGCCTCACACATTATTTGTGACTGTGAGGCTTTGGCCACATTAAGATTCAGGCACCTGGGTCATCATTTTATGAAACCAGGTGACTTTGAGGACATCTCTATCAGTAAGATACTGCACTTTGTTCAAGGTGTGGGACTGATGAATGAATGAGCTAAAGGGCTGCACAAAAGATCAATAACGGTCAAAGTGCATGGGTCACTGTGGTGCCCACCCTTCTGTATTCTATTCTATTCTAATGTCTTCTTAAATACTGATAAACCTTTCACTGGTGCCATTTATATGTATCTTCTCTCTTTCTATTTTTGTAATTTTTCCGCATAATGGTACCTAATGCTTCGATTCAGTATGCTAAAAACTTGTCTTCACAGAATTTTATTAAATGAAAGTTATATTTCTGCTGACAACAATTCAATGCTTCAATGGAGCAGAGCTGTAGCCATATTACTTCAACGATTACATTCATCTGTCAAGCTCTATTAATGTGCAATCCCCACTGATTTTACTTTTCATGGAATGTTTTTCTCAAGACGCACATTTTGAGACTGTCCAGTGCAGTGGTAAATTTTCGATTTTTTTTGGGGGTGGGGGTGGGGGGGGGGATAGCAGGAGGAGACTTGGAGAGATTATCAATTTTCCTTTCTGATCTCATGGACTGTCCTGTTCAAAATACCTTGACACACACCTCTCAATGCAATTCTACATGGGAACATATTAGTCCTCATTTATGAATTGACAGCATCCTTTCCCAGAGAGGCACATACTTTCAAAACAACCTGTCATGCCTGGCTGTGAATGTGGTTTGCACTACTTAGCTCAGGGCCAAAGTCCTCCGCCCCTGTTCATTAAATGTATTACGACAAGTAAAAAAAGCACATAATTAGAGTTCAAAACACATTCTGAACACAGCTCACCTACTATACTGGTAGGTCAGTATTACATTTAAAACTTCAATAATACCTGCATGGTGAGGAAAAAGGCTGGAGAATTGAGCAGGGGCAGCAGGTACTGAAAATTTTTGAAACAGACATAACAACCCCTTTATGTACTCCCCGCACCTACAGTTAATCAGTGAACTTCGGCTGCACATACCACCTATGTACATGCATTTTGCAATCTTCGGCTCTCAAAGCCTCATTTACCTTTAGTTTGTGGAAAGGATCAGCTGACTGGGCTAAGAGGAGTTCCACTACTGCTAAGTGACCACCAGCACACGCCAAGGAAAGTGGAGTGTGGTCATTGTTGGTCGTCTGCCTATTGACATCTGCTCGCTTTGAAATGAGAAACTCCACTGTGCACAGCTGACCAGCTCGACAGGCTTTCATTAATGGGGTACGACACACCTTCCGATTCATGCTCCTGTTAACATGCAGTGCCAATATAAGACAACTTTAGAATGTAAAGCTACTTGACAATACAGTGCTACCTCTATCCATTCCCATTTTGGAATGACTGCAAAGAGGAAACGATAAATGTGAGAAAACAGTGCTTGTGGCAACGTATTATAAACTTGAGAAAACATAAAAATTAAAATCTTACACAAAAATGACAAAAAGTTCTGTTAATACCTGTGTGCAAATCACTTTTATTCCCAGAAACCTGTAACTGACAACTGTTGAGTCTGAAACCTTACACTTCACACAAAGCAGCATCAATTCCAAGTTCAAAACGTTCTGTTTATCACGCCTGCAACTGCAGGATGAATAAAAGAAACATTTAAATTTCACATGCAGCATGGGCTTTGGCAAAACTCATCACTGGTCCAAAGTCACATTCATCTCCCTCTTCCTTCTACCTACTACTGCTGCCACCCACATGACCATTGCACAACTCACCTATACTGGAACACCACCATGTGGCAAGTAAATTTTCTAAAAATGCGTAAGAACTGAAGTTGACATTCTTCTAAGCATCTAGATATATCCAGTTCTTGTGGAAGGCATCACACACATGCGCAGTTTTGTGGTTAATATACAAATTTTATGCTCCACAGAAACAACATACCTTGCAGATGAGCAGCACAGTTATCCACAAAAAAAGAAAGTTTCTAACTTGTACACCAATGGAGGCATCCAGCACCCTTCAAAACTGAGTGCAAATGGTTGTGGTCATCCATACTTATTTGTGTAGTATTTCACGTTTTTAACACTTTCACTGCCGGGCATTTAAATCCCTGACGGTGTTAAATTGCCAGCGATTTTTTGAATGTTAAACCAGTGTGTCTTATAAAAAAATCAATTACGAGGAAACTATGAGATAAAAATTTGAAATTTTGAGCACACCTTTAGTAATGTTTCAGTGTTTGATATCGTGTGTAGCAACCTTGTGAATGGAGAGGAACACCACAATGCGCGCGAACAAATCTTGTTTCTTTCTTGATATTTCTCCGTATACACACACACGACATTTTCGGGTTGATGTCTTGTCTTTCTTTGTAGGAGGGATATGCACGAGTTTATGGTCTTTCATTTTCCATCAAGCCTGCCAGGTGGGTCACTTTTTGGGGCTCGTTTCGGTGGAGTTGGGGTAGGCATTCTGCTCGAGTCTTGTGACTCATCGTCGTCTGATGATGATGAGGATGATGATGGTGTTGATACATCTTCTCTTGTGTGTATAAGATTTTCACTGATATCCACTAAGTAATCTAGGAATGATTTGTGGGAATTAGGGTTGGATTTTGTAAATACAACATAACTATTGAAAAGTGCACATTGGAGAAGGTAGAAAAAGACTTTCCTAGGCCATTTTACAGTTTTACGGATGAAGGGGTAATAGGCAAGGTATTGGTCAGCTGTATCAACACCATGCATGTGTGTATTGTAATCTGCTATGCATTTAGGTTTTTTTTCGTGACGCCAGTAAGTCTGCTTGAGTCATCTACCACTGCTGCAGTGTGAAGTGTTGAAATAATGTTTACAAGTCTCTTATCTTGGTGCGTGACCAATAGTACATCCTGTTTCCTATGAAAAGTGACCTCACCCTTCAACTTTTTTTTGCCACTTCTATCACGGATAGTTTGAAATCTGTTCCTAGACATTGTTTGTGAAAAAATGGGTGTTAGTAAAATGCCTCTTGTTGACCAGTACCATTCTAATTTCGGTTTTCGAATTACACCTGTAAGGAACATCAGACCAAGACATTTCTTCATTTCACATATTGTCACAGGTTCCCATTGTTCACTATGTGCATGTTTAGTAACGGGTCATGGCATTGTCACGATCTGTTGTGCGTATAAATTTGTCTGGTTGACAACAATTTGAATGAGTTTGGAGTGATGTAATTATCAACATATTCCATCATATCTGTTCCATTTTGAACAGCAAATTGTACTGCTGGATTTCCTGTGAAGAGTGGAATATTTGGTTGACGAACTTTTTTACAAAACCCGTCTACACTAGGGCCCGGACCCGAGTCTGAAATGTCGTTCTCATCATTACTCTCCTCACTACTCGATATTTGCGGGGCACAATCTCATCTGAATCACTGTCATTCACAAGTTCCTTATCAATAGAATCCACTATTCTGCTTCAGTTCTAAGCAATGTTCTGTTCCTAGTAGCCTTATTGCGCTTTAAGTATAAATAAACTCACAAACAACCTCACAGAAAGGGAACACGCTACTGACTGCAGCCTCAGAAATCACTTGCTCAGCTCGAGACTAAACATAAACGTTGTGACATATTGCTGATATTTTTCTACCCCAATGTACGTGACCAAAGGCATATATTTTTTCTAGTTACGTCAGCTAGGGATTAATAAACATGTACAATATGTTTCCTGAGAGAACTTATTGAGTGTGTGGCTTATTTAAGGCAAAAGACGAGAGTATACTTTAGATCGACTAAAGTCGGAGCTGGCAAATTAAAACGTAAATATTTAAACCGACCATGGTCGGCACTGGCAGTGAAAGTGTTAAAAACATCATTTTCCAATGATGATCATCACAAATAACAGTACATCACACAACTTTTAATTGCCAAACTCAGGGGGAGCAAACAGAAATATGCAAGACAATGCTACACTTGCCATATTACAACTACGCCTCCCCATCACCATTGCCCCTCAACCATCAACCACACTTGGCTGACACGTGGTGACATTTCATACCTAAACAGCAATGATCAGTAAAGAGAAGACCATTCCAAAAACATGTTACTTTCACATCCCTTTTCACAGAAATTATCATTCTGGGAATGTGGCACAGGACCAAGAATTCTGAATGACGCAGAACGACACTCTGAAGAACGATACATCCAATATAATTATACACCGTTTATACGGGCATTTTTTCAGGATCAGAAGAAATAAACACCACCTGTGGGAAAAGGACGAATACAGGAACAATGGACAGAGGTTTCACTGTACTTGAAATACATGGCCATTAACCTTTATGGAACTGTGTATACCCTGCCATAATAATTATATACTATATATTTTGCTAACACAGTGTATTTCTTCATTTCATTTGGTTGTCAGAATAAACAGCAATTATTTTGTTACACAGCAAGATCTTTGTATAAAAAAAACTGGTATTTTCTTGGAGATAGGTATCAAGTTCTTAAATACTGAACAGATAACTGTCATTCTTTTAAGGGTCAAATATGAACTGTTACCAAGTCAGCTCCATACTGCAGAAGGAGGTCTGCCACATCAGTGTGACCATTCTCACAGGCATAAGTCAGAGCAGTGTCTCCAGTTTGTGTCTGGGCATGGACATCTGCAGAAGCTTCAAGTAAATACCTGGAAATAAACACACGAGATACTCCTCTCAAAGTTCCAATTCAATCACGCAAACTCTAAGTACTAACTGCCAAGAACTGAGCCTCAGCATATTGACAGAAAGATATAACACAATTTTAGAAGTTAGTAATATTTTAAATTCTGGAGTGAAGAGACATATCCCTATTTCTTAATGCTGTAATGACAGCTCTACACTTAAATTAATACAAATATCAGAATGGACTGAAGAAAGTGTATGCATACATATACCGTATATTCTCGAATCTAAACCGCACCCAGTTTTTGGCGACTTCTTAAACGAAAAAAGTTAGTTCGCGATTCTAATCCGCACCTTTCCTTCAACCACCCCTTGCCCACGGGGCGACTGATTGAATAATATTGGATGTTACCAATGCGTTAAAATCCGACGCTACGCCTGTGGCCGATGAGTCATACCGATAGAGGCGGGGCTTTTCTCAACATACGTGCGCAATCTCGTCTGAAGCCAGCTGATCTTTAGTTGTTGAAACGTGGGAGGTGCTTGTTCCAATTTGTCGTGTACCGTAGTTATGGAAGAGGGACACCTGAAATCTAACCGACTCTCATATACGGCAAAGTTCAAACGTGAAGTTATTCGGTGCGCAGAGGAGAATGGAAACCGCAAAGCCGCTGCAATTTTTGGAGTTGATGAAAGCAACGTTCGACTATGGCGGAAACACAAGGCAGCGATCAGCGGGTGTGAGGCGTCACGAAGGAAATTCACTGGACCCAAGAAAGGACGATTTCCTGAAATTAATAATGCAGTATTCACGTTTTTTCAAGAGAGACGCAAGACTGGACTGTTTGTGAGTTATGATCTACTTCGCGAGGAGGCGATAAAGAAGGCCAGATCTTTGAACATTCCACGAAGTCGTTTTAAAGCCAGTAAAGGATGGGCCATAAGGTTCATGCGCCGAATGGGGCTGGCGTTGCGGCATAGGACGACAATATGCCAAAAGCTCCCACAAGATTTTGAACAAAAGTTGTTGAATTATCAGCAGTACATCATCAACCTTAGGAAGACGGAAAATTTTCTGATGGGGCAAATTGCCAATGCCGATGAAACGGCTATTTATCTTGATATGCCACCAAACTACACGGTGGAGAAGAAAGGTGTAAAGAAGGTACTTTTGAAAACCGCTGGATGCGAAAAGCTTCGCCTAACAGTGATGCTGGCAGCAACTGCTGATGGGAGAAAACTACCACCCTTGCTAATTTTGAAAAGGAAGACTTTACCCAAATCAGAGGCGTTTCCAAAGGACGTTATAGTCAGGGTCCAGGAAAAAGGATGGATGACGGAGGAGCTGATGTTGCAGTGGCTGAAAATAGTATGGAGTCGTAGGCCTGGAGCCTTCTTAAATCAACCATCAATGCTTGTCCTTGATGCATTCAAAGGGCATCTCACTGATTCCGTGAAGGACCAGCTCCGCAAGATGAAAACTGAGCTTGTTGTCATTCCGGGTGGAATGACATCAGTGTTGCAACCAATGGACGTATCCATTAATAAGCCCTTTAAAGACAGGTTGAGGCAACAATATCTGACCTGGATTGCGGATCCTGCCCGTGAGTTAACAGCAACTGGAAAAATCAAACGCGCAGCTCCTTCAGAAGTGGCGCGGTGGGTGTCGGCTGCATGGAAAGCCCTCCCGGAGAGCATTATCGTCAGATCTTTCAAGAAGTGTTGCATAAGCAATGCTTTGGACGGAACCGAAGATGACATTGTATGGGAGGACGATGTTGAAGATAAAGATGATAGTGACTGGGTGGAGAGCACGGATAACGATTCAGTTATGAGTGATGACGGCGAGTCGTGATGAATAATAAATTATAATAATAAATAATAAAATAATAGATTATTGTATTGTATTGTTCTTACGTTGTTTATTAATTACGTTAATTACGTTATTGTTATATTGTACAGCAGCTCAATCATTTTTCCAAAATCCAGCTCTAGACCGCGAATCTAATCCGCAAGCGAATCTAACCCGCACCTGATTTTTTAGCCCTCTAAAACTGTAAAAAAGGTGCGGATTAGATTCGAGAATATACGGTATATTTAGGTGAATTAGGGTATTTATTCTGTCACTTTTAGTGCTTCTATTACACAGTGCTACAGTTGGTTATACAGAGAAAGACTGTACAGTCCTTTAGACCTTTAAAGTCTGACATCATACTTTCTGCAACCAAGACATTGCAAAGAAACCCAAGGAAATGTTACAACACATGTGAAATGTGGAAATGTGTTACAAAAATTATGTTTTTTGAAAGTGTGGTCATATGGAAAACACCACATTATATATGACTGGACACAGATACAAACCCTTCCAAATCACAGGACTTATGATTCAGCAAACTGTCCAGTCAAGGGACATGTCTTTCAATAAGTGTAAAGCAAAGGTAAGGGGGATTGCTGTATTCTCTCAAACACCCCATTCACTTTTTTTATTAATGAGTTTGGAAATGGATCAGGGTTTACTTGTAATGAAGCTGACAGTGGTGCAGTCCATGTGTGATATTAGCATGAGTGAACAGCCCATTTGTTACAATGTTTTGGCATCATTCATTCAAAGAACATTTCAATATCCACAACTTCCTTTTCACTTCCATCTACCCACACGTACTATACAGTACATGTTAATATGTGACATAGTGCACATGCGTTCTGCTTAATGTATGTAGCAAAGGTGTATGTTAACATTCTGAAAATAATCTGGGGACAGCAAGTTGTGTTGCTGGTATGAAATGTGATGGCTTCTGAGAGAAGAAAAGGTCTGCAAGTGCATAGAAAGCAGCAGTTTGGGTGTGTGGCACCAGCTGAGATGTACTGTGTTTCTTTTGCACGAAAGGTATGTATATTTAAAAACAAGTATCCCCCAGTGGCAGGATGTCAGATTCCAGAAAATACAAGACTGAAGAGAAAATAAACGAAGAACATCACATTTTAAGACACTGTATACGAAGTACACTTACATCAACACTTACATCAACACTTCAGTAGATTCATGTTAGTTTCTTTTGAAAACAAGGATGCACAACTACTGGCACATTTACAAGCAAAAAATGATATTCAGTAACAATACAAATACATACTTGACGAGTTCCAGGTGTCCTTCTTGAGCAGCCTCCATGAGCGGGGTTGAGGCTCCTAATTCAATGTCTGCTCCCGCCTTGATTAAAAAGTCAGCCACATCAGTAAATCCACCACAGCATGCCAAGGTAAGAGCTGTTTCTTGAGTTTCCTCAGTTTGTGCATTGATGTTAGCACCTGCAATTCAACGTAACAGTAAACTCATTTGTGAAAGTGTTTGCTGGTTCATTTACAGTTAATTAATTATATATTACATGAGCATCAATGGCATGAAAACATAAACTGGGGAAAAAGAAGGAAGAAATCACAGTTTAATAAAAGAAATGTCCTAGCATTTAACTGCAGAAACTGAGAATAAAAAGGACAAACCTCATTCAGCATATGTAGCTGGTTACACATCGACTCTCAAATCCACATCTAGCAAATATAAAGCAGAAATACCGTGAAACATTCTACTGAAGGTGAAAGAATAAACACAAATACCTTGCAAAAGCATATTTTACTCTTTTCAGTAGTACAGTCAAAACTAACACACACACTTCCAACACATGATCAGGCTACCAGTTTCAGCTCAAATAGCCATCATTAGGCCTATGACAGAAAACCACAAAAATCAAATTCTGGACAGTTTGATTTTCATGGTTTTCTGTCATAGGCCTGATGGCTCTTTCAGCTGAAACCGGTAGCCTGATCATGTGTTGGAAGTGTGTGTGTTGGTTTTGACTGTACTACTGAAAAGAGTATAATATACTTTTACATGTACATACCATCGGGGATGTCTAATATTAAAATTACAAATACCTTGACTTAGCAAAAGAGCAACCATCTCTTCATGACCTTCTCTGGCAGCTTCCATTAGTGGAGTGTAGCCCTCATCATTCACTTCTTCAATGTTGGCACCCCTCTCTATGAGTAACATTGCCAAGTCAACATGCCCTCCACAAGCAGCCAGGGTTAAAGGAGATTCAAAGCTATCGGTTGGCATATTAACCTATTAACACACAAATCACTGAAAGCGATTAGACATCTGATAAGGTATGCCCTTACAAACTGCTATAGCATTTATGCCTGTAACTACCACACTTCACTAGCACAAAGTCTGCTAAATTTCAACAGGAAATTGCTAACAACAAACTTCATCAAAAATAAGCGCCAAACCTCACTAACTTCAAGTTCTGGAAAGACAGTTCTTTAAGTTTGATTTTGATAAGCTCATGTCCTTTGGTACTTTTGCCTCAGTGGGCCTGCTGTAGTGGGTCATGGTAAGAGAGGAATATAGAGCATTGGTGGAATGATTTCATAGGGGTAAACTGATTTCGCAGGGGTAAACTGAGGTTCTCACAGAAAAACATGATTCGGAGCCACTTTGTCCACCACAAACTCTAATGCATTACACTGGAACTGAAGTGTGGTACAAAGTAGTACTATTATTCAGTAGATTTTATGCAAAAGTGGACCCTTCTGACTTGAACATACCTGCTACTGCTGTCACTTCTGCTCCTAATCACCCGCTTACTAGCATACTTAACAACAAATTAAAAAACCAGCATGCCACAAGACATTCTGAATACACATATATTAAAATTAGATCACATTAACTATGTTTAATTAGAGCTGCATCTGTATTCCAACTGTAACACACCTGCGCTCCAGAATCCAACAATAATCTTGCAACTTCAACATGGCCATCCATTGATGCTTCCATCAGTGCCGTATGCATCTCATCAGTTTTGTGCTCCTGCAGCAGAAACAGCACAAATTATGACCCACACTAAAGTAAATTTTTGTTTGAGGTTTAAAGACAATGTTCATAACTACACCTACACAGCACTAAATGGTAGGATGATTAGTAAATAATGAATATTTAATTATATTCAAGATACAGGACAAAGAATTACTGCTAGCAACTAACAATTCGGCATAATTAATGTTGCATGGGAACCTGAACATATGTTGGGGTTATGAACTTTAGTAGTTCAGCTTACACTGAAATTATGTACACGGGGGACTAGAAAAACAACAAAAATGGACTTCCTGGTACCAGACAGACAACATGAATCAAAGCATTGGAAGTTGGATACTGCAGCAAGATTTCAAAGCCATTAACAGTTGGGCAGTAAGATGTCTGTGTCATAAATGGTCAGCTCTTCGTCGGAGTTTACCATGCAAACTGGCAGCATTACAGCACCACACAATTAATCAGTGCAAAAAACATAATTACTTCTTAGGACAAACGGGTAACGCAGCTGACACCCCAGTCCTTTCTTATTAACTGACCAACATTACAACTGATACAAAAGGACCACAATTAATACTAATTCTTGCTAAAACAAAAGGACACAAAAAGCCTAAAATAAGTGTGAAACTTTCAGTTCTGGCTGATGGGAGGAAACTTAACACATCTGTTATTCTAAAAAGAAAAAATCTTCCAAAAGAAAAACTTCCTAGTGGAATTACCGTATATTCTCGAATCTAATCCGCACCCGAATCTAATCCGCACCCAGTTTTTGGCGACTTCTTAAACGAAAAAAAAGTTAGTTCGCGATTCTAATCCGCACCTTTCCTTCAACCACCCCTTGCCCACGGGGCGACTGATTGAATAATATTGGATGTTACCAATGCGTTAAAATCCGACGCTACGCCTGTGGCCGACGAGTCATACCGATAGAGGCGGGGCCTTTCTCAACAGACGTGCGCAATCTCGTCTGAAGCCAGCTGATCTTTAGTTGTTGAAACGTGGGAGGTGCTTGTTCCAATTTGTCGTGTACCGTAGTTATGGAAGAGGAACACCTGAAATCTAAACGACTCTCATATACGGCAAAGTTCAAATGTGAAGTTATTCGGTGCGCAGAGGAGAATGGAAACCGCAAAGCCGCTGCAATTTTTGGAGTTGATGAAAGCAACGTTCGACTATGGCGGAAACACAAGGCAGCGATCAGCGGGTGTGAGGCGTCACGAAGGAAATTCACTGGACCCAAGAAAGGACGATTTCCTGAAATTGATGATGCAGTCTTCACGTTTTTTCAAGAGAGACGCAAGACTGGACTGTTTGTGAGTTATGATCTACTCGCGAGGAGGCGATAAAGAAGGCCAGATCTTTGAACATTCCTCGAATTATGAGTGATGACGGCGAGTCTGATGAATAATAAATTATAATAATAAATAATAAAATAATAGATTATTGTATTGTATTGTTCTTACGTTGTTTATTAATTACGTTAATTACGTTATTGTTATATTGTACAGCAGCTCAATCATTTTTCCAAAATCCAGCTCTAGACCGCGAATCTAATCCGCACGCGAATCTAATCCGCATCTGATTTTTTAGCCCTCTAAAACTGTAAAAAAAGTGCGGATTAGATTCGAGAATATACGGTATATAAAAACTATAATGATTAACAGTGGATGACAGAACTCATGATTAAAGACAGTCTGAAAGACCAACTGCTCCTCTAAAGGAAAGAAGAATGCGGGTCTTTGACGATTTAAGAGTCACAAAACAGAAAATGAAAACTTAGACTTCTCATCTAAACTCAAACCTAGTGATATGCCAGAAAGCATGACCTCTCAGTTACAGGTTCTCGATGTGGCAGTCACCAACCCATCAAAAAACTGATTACGCTGCCTGTATGGGAACAGCTGCTATCTGGGAACTGCCTATTAATACCAGTACGAAACAGAAGATGACCCTATAAAGCAGTGCTTGAGCAGTAAATCACGACTGTTTGGAATGACATTTCACCAGAATGCACTGTCACAGGTTTAAAAAGTGCTGTGTGTCAAAACCATATGAATGGAACAGAAAATGATGTCCATTAGGAGAGATATCATGAAAAAAAAACTTTTCTAGTGATTGAAGTGTTGGCAGTGCCTAGTTAACTCAGTGATGCGTTGTAACATTTCACCACAATAATACCCTAATATTTTAACTCTGACGGTTCCTTAACTTAACTTAAGTCTCGAATATTAAGCACACAAACACTACATGACAAAAACCTAGCTAATGTGAAAATAGCTACATTCCTGAGAACTGAAGATGTGCAGAAGCGTCATCTTACATTCAAGTAACTACGAAACTTCTTTGGGTTGCATATTACATTCACAATATTTTAAACCACCCACATAACTTTCTAGGTCTTTTGAGTTTTCTTGTCGATTATCATTTCCACATCTTGTTTATGCAGACAATTGACTGCTGTGCAGGTTGTTGACCTTCCATCAAGATGACATGCTTTGTGATAAAACTGAAACCTAAGCCTCATGTCTCAAGACTGCAGTGGATGTTGTACCTTGGTCATCTGTGAAATCATTTGGTGGTTACAGAGAGTTTTAATCACAGCTATGAAATATCTGTTGCTAGGATGCCTGGGTAATCTGAGCATGCATTATGGAATTCTGGCCATGTGATGGAACATTAAATCAAATTGTTGGCTTCATACATCTGGTGCTTTTCACTCAAGGTCAAGATACCTGATCAGCTCCAGCCTCCAGAAGAAAGCGCACCATATCTAAATGGCCTTTGTAGCATGCTAATGTCAGAGCAGATTCCTTGAACTCATTTGAATGGGTGTTGATACCAGCTCCATGTTCTAACAAGATCTGAAACAGAAATTTTACCTAAGTTTTTGTCACACATTTACCACTCAATCAACTGTTCCATTTAGTCTACAAACACCAAAGACCTAAAAAATGCAAAATACCCCTCAAAGGTTCATTTCAATTTGAAAGTGCACAAAGTTACAGAACTAGAGAACATGGTGGGCTATAACATGGCAATGAATTTCCAGTTCAAAGCTCTCAAGGTTCAAGATTGATAAGAACAATACAGTATTTCTCAGGCCTCTCCTACCTGCACCACAGATATACTCAAAACTTGTGCATGGGGTGGGGGGGGGGGGATGCCATGCACCACCGTTTGGAGCCCACATTACATTGTAGGGTCACTGAATCAGTGACCGTCACTCTATCACTGACTGTACACAGAACCTTTCCCTTCAAAATTTACATTCTTGCATGCTCACCGAATACCAGTAGATGAAATGATCAAAACTGATGGGGTTATAACAAAAAGATCTGACATAATTTACCTTTGCAACACCAACGTGGCCTGCACTGGCAGCCTCCATGAGAGGTGTGTGTCCATTCTCATTGTGGTCCTCAACATTAGCTCCAGCATCAAGCAAAGTACGAACCACTTCTTCATGGCCACCAGCACATGCATACATCAGGGGTGTGTTGCCTAGCAACATAAAGTGATACTTTTAAATTATATGCCTTTGTAGCTTTCAGTTAATCAACAGAAGGCATGTGCAAATTTTAGGTGAGAAATCATAATGTAACAATTCCATGAAAAACTGAAAAATTATGAAATAAGCAACAACATTCCAAAACTGCGATCCATGAAACACTGGAGTTCCATGAAGAGTTCAGCACATGAACTGAAAAGGTAGGGACTTCAATATTAAAATAAAAATCACAATAACAATTTTGCCTGCATGTAATATTAAACTGAGTTCAGATTAAATACCTTGCATTATGAATACCTTCTGATTATGGCTGACCTTCATTAAGAAAAGAAGAGTTAAAAAATACTGTCTGCTCTATGCGACATATATGTTCTTTACATACATACAAATATAAATATAAATTTCAGGTCTAAAGCTGTACAACACAGAATTGGTTTCAAACTCCAATTTCCATATGCTAAAAAAAAACCTAAAGGAAAAACCTTCAAAATGTGAGTTCCTTCCTAACAAGACAACAACTGTTCAATATAAGCTGGGATATCTCACTACCAAGCCTCCTAGTCAATATGTACTATGGACTTTCACCCCTGTGGGTGATGTGGCCAGGGCATGAAGCTAACCACCCACCCACATCCAGTGAAGAATGAATGGCCCTATACCTCTGCTCCCCCATATGCCTTCATGACATTACTGTACTTTACCTCATAACTCCTCAGTGTCAAATACTTGATTACTATCAGTGAGGAATAGAAAAGCATCTAAGGTTAGAACAGACTGATCTATACCACATCCGACTCCCAAACCAACTACATTGTTCAATCAACCTTCCTTGATTAATTTCCACAGCAATCCGTTCCACAAGTAGAGTTGAAATATGCAGTGTACAAGCTTACATCCCCTTCTACATTATGTCTGTACGAAATCAGATGTTCATGAACATCAGATACAAGATTCCTGAATGATGGCCTACCATAAGTATCCAGTGATCTTGTATTACTCCCAACATACAAAGAGCTAGAAGATAAGCAAATATATTCTTAAGTGAGATCTGAGGTTCTTCTACCAGTGACAGGGCAAAATAAGATTGCTTTCTTCTAGGATGACACCATGTAGCTTGGTATACAGGCACAAATGTTCCTCCAAAACACTGGTACCAATCATCAATACCACAATGTCACAGAAAAGAAGAAAGCAGGCTTCAGTACCTTCTTCTCTACAGTATAAGTTTTAATTCTTCTGCATATTCTGTACAAATGCTGGCAAACACTGTCATATTTAAAGCTGCAGCCTTTGGTACTACTCTACAACACCATCTGTATTTTCATGCCCATATATACTCTGCATGCAACAAAATCCACTAAACACCAAGCTATGACATCATAACACGTTCCATGGGCCAAGACACTGTTTGCATGTTGACAATGCTAAGCTCACAAATTCTGAGCCAGCATTAAAGATACCAAATGACATTTAATGCAGGGTAAGCTGCAGCAGCAGTAGTATTGCTCACGACTGTTTCAAAGGCTCACTTAAGTAACCAATTATAATTCTACTTCAAATAAACTCTTTACCAAAGAGATGAGTTGACAGTTACTCCGCTGATCAAAAAAAGTCCCTTCTTTCACCTACTTACAGATTAATAACCATGTTCACTGAAGTCTGCCACTGGATCCTATCATCAGCCACGCCAATCTTCTCCATGTCTTCCTACCCAGTGTCTATAAAATCTATTTAACATTATCCTCCCATCTATACACATGATCCCCAGAGGTGTCTTCTTTCTCTCTCTCTCTCAAGCATGCTACACATTGTGCATATCACCCACTTTTATCTCATGAAAATAACACATTACATTAAGAATACAAATTATGAAACCCCTCACCATGTAATTTTTTTCCAGTTCTATGTTACTTCATCTTTCGTACATTTATGTATCAGTCTCTTTTTACCCTATGAAATACAGACATTAGGTCAGCAACATGAATTACAGTAGCATCCACTAAAACTGACTTACCTGATGAAGACTGTGCATTGACATCAGCTCCATGAGCAATAAGAAGTCGGACAATGTCCACATGTCCAGCTGATGCTGCCTCCATCAAGGGTGTGCAGTCTCCCTTGATACCACGATCCTCCACATTGGCATGCATTGCAAGCAATACCTGAAATGAATCCTCAGTACTCAGTCAGCTGTTTATACCAGTATGAACTAAATCCATTTAAGTGCAAATTAAAGTACCTTTCCTTTGCCAATGCAAGTTCAAATTATGGTACTTACCCATGTTACCTCCCTATTTAGTAAATTACATGCTCAGGAATAAACAGCAAAAAATGAATTTTTGGAGACATTTATACCCAAACAGGCAAAGGAAATAAACTACTTACTTGAGCTAATTCATAATAGCCTGCAGAACAGGCTAACGACAGCAAGCTTTCTCCTTCCTCAGTTGTTTCGTGCACACTACGACCCTCTGTCAGCAGCTTTTTCACTGTTCCAACGTCACCGTCTGAACACGCCTCCACCAAAGATCTGTCAGGGAATAGCATTCTTGCAAACACACAACTCTAATGGCAACACAAGGCAACAGATTACACAACAGAATCTGTAAAATCTCTTAATCTAATGTGACATTTTAATTGCACGCCTACCTTGTTTCAGTCTGCGGACGTGGATTCTCGTTTCTCATACGGGTAAGAGCCGCAGCAGCTTCATCTAACGCACAGGAAACGCTCGAAGTCAACCGTCGAAGAACATCAGGATCAGCAAGGTGTTTTCCGTTCCCAGTAGACAGTTTTCCAATACCTAAATTAAAAGCAAATTCCATTAATTTTTAAAATGTGGTAGCAAAGTGAGCACAGTGGTAATATCTTCCATTCAACTATTCACACCAGCTTTAACTTTATTATGTCTGAAGTAACCACTTACCTCTCCTATGTGTCTTATCCACATACACACTGTCAGAATATTTTCCAAGGGGTTAGCCAGAATATTTGCTTATAAACATATACTTAAGCCTCTTAAGAATATTTTTAGGAAATCTGTGTTCAGGTTTTATTTCAGGATAGAAGAATAAAAGTCTTTTAAAAATAATTTCAAAATTTCATATCAATATTTGGTATGTACAATTTCTTTGTTGCTTCAGTTCCCTTAATTCTGATTATTTTCTGTGGCTCATGCCTGTCTTGGTCTCTGCTGCCTGGGCCCATACTATTTCCACCCAGCCCTGTTTGTGTGACAATCTAGCAAGTATACCTCAAGGGACATTACTTCCCTACTCACCAGATATGGTTCCCTGTGACTTTCTCTGTCCCAAACATCAAAGAAAGAATGAGTTTCGGATGTGCAGGGCTTTCACAAATTCCAGTTTGGTGTAGCTTTGATGGAAGGCAATCATGATCAAAATTTGTTCTCAGACAAACTAAGAAACATGGTATAATGGCATTTCCGACCATCTAAAACACAACTTCTGAGACACTCCATATATTTCTCACATCTGCCAAACATGTTTCAATAAAAAGACCATTATCAACTCCACACACATACAAATTTCAGGAAGCTAATGCGGGTTTTACATTTAAACACCAAATTTATTTTAAATATTATTCAAGTATTATGTATGTGGATGAGTATTAACAAAATAGCTTCTTATACTTCCAAATATCAACAGCAGTGTAAGTGAATAACGCTTTACTAAATTAATACATGTCAGCTTCTATTACAGTATTTCATCCTTGTCACATGTGATGATTTTCAAAACCCCATGTTTCCAGTTTCATCCTGATCCACAGTTCACAGTAACATGCAATCCACTTCTAGGCACATTCACAAAATTGTTAAAAACAACAATTAGCCTGGCCTTTAGTCCACATGGAAAAACTCTGCTCCCACTGGACAGACTTTAATGAAATTTGATATTTGAGTATTTTTCAAAAATTGGTCAAGAAAATTCAAGTTTGATTAAAATCTGATAAGAATAACAGGTACTGTACATGAAGACGTACATACATTTATGATAGCATATTGCCGAATTCTTCTTAAAATGAGAAATGTTTCAAACAAAAGTTGTAGAGAAAATCAAAACACACATTTTATGTTCAATAACTTTTTTTTCCCAAAAATGACACCGTTTATGAGATAATGTGGAAAAATAATGTAGAGCCAGACAGGCCACAGATGACAATATAATACGGCACATGCGCTTTTCATGCTGGATAACTAAGGCTACACACGCACACTCAGAATATGAAATACTTATTGCTTTTCCACAGCAACAATTGTTACGAATGTTACATTTATACATACACTGCTCGTCTTGTTCCACAGTGTACGACTTCAATTAACCTGTTCTGCAGTGTGTCTGTCATAACACATATCGCAAAATAACATTCCTTGACTAAAATATACACACAACACAACTTGCAGCTGCCTATCACTTTATCATCTTCCGCCATATTTTATAACTGACTGATTAAGACATCTTGTGCCCAGATGCAATAGTATCACACTACTTTTGATTGTACAAGTAATAATTACTAAAGAATACACCATCCAAGCAAAAATACTGAAATGGCACCTGCAGTACAGCTACAGTACAGACATAACATACCCACCATACTCAAATCTCTCTCTCTCTCTCACTCACACACACACACACACACAGAGCAGCAAAAAAAGCTGTATACATACTAAAGATTTCAAATTGCCTTTTAAATGCATACATCCATAGCAGGTGTTAACAGGCATAAGTTTCAGAAGTAAATAAGGATCTATATAAAACCAAAAATATGTGAAACTGAAGTTATGGCCTCAAAATGATTACCAAATCTAACAAAACTTATGTGTTACAGAGAAAAATACAATACCAGCAATTCTAAATGACTGCTTAAAGCTTTTCAACAGTACTGTGCCGTGTTAATGAATGGCAATTTTTTCTTTTTCTTTTACTCCCACTGTATTATGATGCAAAAATTACAGGGGTGGAAACAATACCAAATGAAACATTACCTGCAGCTTCAAGCAGAGCCTCCAACCTTGCCTGTGTTTCTGGGTCTACTGATTGCTCTGTATCCTCTGGTGACAAAAGGAACTTGGATGTATCGAGCCGTGCCTCTTCGTCCAACTCAGCCTGATCAATCACAAAGGATTCAACCTAGAAGACAAACAACACAAATATTCAAAACTACACTGTTACATTACAATTATTTAAAAATTACCAAAGGTGTTCCACATGATTTACCTCATTTGTACCACAGTTATTTGTATTATATCACAATATAAGGCAGTAGTTTTACACACATTTGATCTGCTAGCAGACGTAAAGGTTCATATATTCTTAAACTTGACACTGCATGGAGACAAGTGGTCTGGTTTCTGCTCCAGTTACTTTATTGCCAGAGGAAAGGACACCCAGTACCCACAGGACAGGAGAATAGTAAGGCTCTATAGATAATGGACATGTATATAGTCTTATTCTGACAAATGTACAATTTATTATCTTCTATTTAATACATGCTTATGTCAATAAATAGTCGACATGTTTCGAACTGTATCAGTTCATCATCAGGACTCTTTATCATTACACCAGCTATATGGTACTCATTAAAATAGATAAAATACATAAAATGTCTTCAACTATGTTGGGTATATAGCCATTTAAAATAATATTAAAACATGTTTTAAGTTACAATACTTAAGTAACAATCAGCATTATAAAATGGTTAAATCTGGTAGTACGACTGTTGAAGTGTTACACTGTACATACCTGTATCTGCTGTTACGTGTTCACTATTTGCTTGTGGAAGGCGTACTAATCTTATAGGTGTCCGAATGGCAGATACAGGTATGTACAGTGTAACACTTCAACAGTCGTACTACCAAATTTAATCATTTTATAATGCTGATTGTTACTTAAGTATTGTAACTTAAAAAATGTTTTAATATTATTTTCAGTGGCTATATACCCAACACAGTTGAAGACATTTTATGTATTTTATCTATTTTAATGAGTACCATATAGCTGGTGTAATGATAAAGAGTCCTGATGATGAACTGATACAGTTTGAAACATGTTGACTATTTATTGACATAAGCATGTGTTAAATAGGAGATAATAAAGTGTACATTTGTCAGAATAAGACTATATACAATAAAAAATGTACGGTGAAAATACCATAAAATAATGGACATGGTTGTGAAGACAGAAGTCCTGTCACTGCCAGGAATAATCTGTGACACACTGTATTCAAAATTATGCATCGACTCTAGTAACAGCCTTATCAGGGAAAGAAGTTTCAAGTACACCTCTCATCATACTCGTAAAAAAAAAAAAAAAAAAAAAAAAAATTCTCATATGTGATGTAATATTATTGTGGCTAGTACATACCAAAGACCTATTTCACCAAATTTCTACCAAACATAACAGCCGAGCAAAATTTTAGGTTCTCACAGTGAAAACTATGATGATTACTGTATTCCATGATGTGCCAACTTGTAATATGGTAGACGGGTACCATTGTTTCAGAGGAACATGCTACCTGCATCTTCTGGCACTCAACCTTCTATAATGATGATGGAGACAGCAGGTTTCTCTGGAATGCCGGTACCTGTCCATACACTACACAGTGCTGTATCACAAAAGACAGAAATCTTTTTCACAGCTGAGCTGTTAGCAAAGGTGCTTCAGATCTACTAGGTTTCAGGTTTAAATCTGGCTAACATAAGCTTCAATGCAAATGCTTGGATATACAGGTAGCCCTCGATTTGTGCCGATCCAATTTGCGCCGATTCAGAATAACACCGATTTTGAAACCAGGAGGTCAAAAAGTGAAAAATATATATTTTACTGTTATTTATAACGTTTTACAATTTTTCTCATACTGCTTCTTATACTAAATCGTAATCCTTACATCGCTGATGTAAGAGGCAGAGGAAGAAAGAGAGGAACAACTTCCTCAACATGACATGAAGACAAGCAATCTCCAGCGCATCCTCTCAGACATAAGATAAACTCACTGATGAGCTCGGCGAGACTGACTATGACTGGGAGCTGAGTGCTACAGCGAAGAGGAGCGTTATGGCATCCATGAGGCCTTATCATGAAATTTTGATAGAAAGAAAGAAGAAATCACGACAGTCCACACCGCATGCTTTCTTTAAAAAACGTGACGACCCTCAACCAGGAACTTTGTCAGAGAACTAACGTTGCTTCATTAAGCCATTGCCGGTTGTAAGTGTACAAAATATATTTTTTAAATTCCCTTTATTATATTTACGTTGTCGACCTCGGTGGACTAGTGGTTAGCGTGCTCGCCACTGGACCCAAGGTTCGCGGGTTCGATCCCGACCGAGGTCGATGGATTTTTAAGGGTGATAAAAATCCGGAGCACCACTTCCTTCGGAGGGGAAGTAAAGCCGTCGGTCCCATGTCGTAGATTTACGGCATATAAAAGAACCTTACGAGCATGAATAGAAATGTTTCGTAAGCAAAATTCAAAGCGGTCATTTCTCACCCAAGTCTCCTGACTGCCTGCTAGATGGCTCTGGCGGTCACATCAGGATGGATAGAACAGCAGCGCGGCCAGTTGGCCAGTCACCAACTGCCATGAATGCGCACGACCCAGTAACCTCGGAAAGAGGAGGCCTGAGCTCATATAGGGCTGTTGAGCCATGGTTATTATTATATATATTATATTTACGTTATTTCAGAGCTTTAAATGCAATGCCATTATATTACTCGTCAATGTTTGGGTGCTGGGAACGCATGTTATTGACTTCCCATTGATTTACATTATAAAATCACTTCAATTTACGCAGATTCCGATTATGCTGGTTCATCCAGGAATGCATCCCCGGCGAAATCGAGGGCTACCTGTACCTTAAAACAGATCAAGAACATTTCCCTTACTTCTGTGTTCTTTCCAACTTATTATTCAGTCATCCTACCACACCTACAACATGACACTGTACAACCTATTCAATAAAAAAGCATCAATAAATAACTGACACTTAATATACAATAATCCTAACCCAAAATTATTTCATGAACATACCAGTAAACTGTAATATATATATATATATACATGTATTTGCCATAAAATGTCAGACAGCTTACAGACTGTTTGGGAAATGTACAGTATATTTCCTACTCTGTTAACATCTTCAATGTCACTATTCCACTAACCACACTGTCCAAGTGTGCGTACACATTGGGATAAATGGTTCAAATCCCACGTGTTGTAAGCATATTTCTGTTACAGTGTCATGACAGACACCTATGGCCTACCATTCAAGATTCCTTCCACTGGTCTTAATAAGGATTTAGAAAAACTCTACAACAGATCTCAGCCAAGAATCATATTGCAATGTCAGAACATAGAAAAGTATTTACAATTAGCTGTAATGATGACTGAGTTCACCATCATGAAGAAAATTATTTGGCTTAGTGAAAATGAATGTGTTATATAGAAACAGGAACAACACAACCAGGAACGTAAGTTACATTATGGATGATTGCTGGCATAACATCAAAAACATACAGATAACTTCAAAAAGGTTCAGCTTTAACAGTTTCTATGACTAAGACTGAAGAATGGAGACTATATACCATCAAATCATAGGATGATAGTGAATAATGCATCAGAAAGGATGTGGTGACAGAAGGCAGTCATGATCTGGCTGAAGAAATGATTCCCGTACCAGCCTACACAGACTCAACAAAACCTGTCGGCATAGTCCCAGCTGAGATTCAAATCAAGTATTTCCCAGATACAAGTCACAAGCATTACAGCTTGAGCAAACTTGCTCTGTAACAAAATGCTGAGAGCAATAATGTTTCAATGTGGAATAAAGTGCAACCACATCTTTGAATGAGCAGGTGTGATACAACATTATGTAGCCTTAGTAAAATATATCTTCTTGCTGCAGTTTTAAAATGTATTTCTAATTTCTTCACTTAATCCATTATTTAAGTGCATTAATTTAAATAATTAGATAGTGTGACTTGGCTACTTATTTAAACATGACTCACTATTCTGGCCAGTCTCTAAATGGTTTACTGGACATGCACAACACACATGATACACTTTGCTCTAAGACGATTCTATCAAAAGTGAGCGATCTCATTCCTACAAAACAGTGCTTAGTTAAGCACCCTGCCATAAAGACATAACAGGCAGACATATAGTTCCAAACCTTGACACTAGGTGGCCATGTTTGATCACCTTCATTCCCTGGTTGTTTTACCCCCACTCCCCAGAAATGAACCCCCCACTGCATAGCAGGACCACAAAGCTAGTCAAGCTGTGGTGGCAGAAAAATCACTGCCCCAGTTACACGTTACCCTGCTAACTCACCAACTACTTCTCAAACGTGGCTATCAGTACATTCCAGCTTAATCCAATTGTTATGATGTCCACCAACATCACAGCCTTCCATATGGATGGTAACTGAGAACTGTTTGCTAACTCTCCTTTTAGCATCACACATGCAAATGTCATCAAATATCAGCAGTCTAACCAATGAGTTCATTCTGCACCACTTTTTAGAAATTCATTTTAGCACAATGTATCGTTATGGAATACAACACCAATGTCACGTGGAACTGAGGCTGCAATAATTTAATCCTGATCTGAATATTACTTGAATCCCCACTCACCACAATTGATAGCCTAAACGACCAATAAGCAAATTCACATGGCAGGTCTTCTTGAGTAGCTGGCATTTATTCAGCTGGTACTGATAGTACCTGCTTGTTTCTAATGCATGTGACATTCACTGTGCTCACAAAACTGTACAATCGACTCTATCCTCAATCAGTTCAGATGGCTTGGAGAAAAACTTAAAAACTCAGTCAGTCAGCTGTCCCAATAATGCTAGGGGACTGCTATTTTTACCAACATGCCAAATTTGTATCATAATTTCTGTATTTTTAATACATGTTTGTAACTTAAACAGAAGTAGTCAGAATTAAACTCAGAAGAGTTTACAAGCTTAGGCAAGGTTCTTATGGCAGTGACTGAAGATAGCCATCTCCTGGGGTGTGACACCAATATATGTAGATCTGTACTCATGTTCCAGAGGAACCGAACCTATTTCCTGCAACATCAGCATGGATGAATGTTGTCTAGCAGATATGTACCAACGTTTCAGAGGAACCTGCAGCCACCATCACATACTGTGATGACGGGAGCATTAATACATATCTACATATGACACCGACTTCACATCACAGGATGCTACAATTTACGTTCTTCAGATATTGCAGACACTGCTAGCATAAGGTACAGCACAGGTATGATTAAAGTAGCTTCTGCACCTAAGCACCACATAATGGAAGCACAGAAAGGACAGGAAAGTATAGCTTTATGCCTCAGCACTAGATGAAGGTGTGTGGCCACACGCTCAAAACACTTTACTGGTCAGGGGATGTATGCATATGCACAAGAAATACATCGCCATAAAAGACACTGAATGACAAACAAATATTAAATACTGCACAGCATGTGCACATTCTGCAACTAACAATGTGTGGGCAGCACATGTGGCCAGAGTATGTATTCAAACTGACATTGCAAGGGTTAAAAATGCTTTTCCTTCAGGTCAACTTGCATAGTACAAAAAAAATCTTGAAGACATAAGTTATAATCTTATAACCAAAAGAATGGTTCACTTGCAATCTCTCTCAATGGTCACTCATAACTTGAAGCTGTGGCTGCCACCAGAAATAACCAAGTACAAAATGTTAGCAAGTTTTGTTCCACACCTGGATTCCTTCCATTTGCACAGAATAAAGACACTCAGGTTCTTACGATTGCTTTCACTTCCATCAACCCTTTCAAAAAAGAATTTTAAAGGGCCAGGAAAATTGCTTGAGTTTTCTTTTCTTTCACAGTCAGTTTCAGAACATTATGGTTCAAAGCAATGCAGTCACATCTTGAGCACTTCCACTCTACAGGCCACAGAAAGTGCATAATACACAGGTACGATCACAGTCCAAGCAGCAAGTTGAACTTGCAGTACAGTTACACTCTACAGGACATAGGACATGGAAAATTAGAGGCATGTTCATCCTCAATGCAGCACTTTAGTAATTGTACTCTTCCAAAGGTTAACTAAAGCTTCTTATACACTCTCGAGCATCCACATCAAAACATTATTTAAAACTGAATTAGACCACAATTTTTCTTATCTCCAAAACACCTAGACCAACTGTGGAACCCATCCAGCCTCCTATTCAATGAATACCACAATTCCTTCCCCAGGCGTACAGTGGCTGGAGTATGACACTGACCACTCACCCGTAAATACCTCCACCCCATCCCAGCATGCATTCAAGGCATGCACTAGGACAATTGCCTTTTTTGCTTTGTGACCAACAGAAATATTTTTTTCTGTCATACCTTAAACATTCATCAAAAAATACATCCTATCCTGGCATTTTAACCCTTTGGAACTATAATTAAATGCCTGTAGTGACATGCTGAAGATGGGAATTTAAATGGGGACTGCATAAGAGTAGATATAATTATATAATGTTCATCATTTTGAGCATCCCAGAGTACATTCCATAACTATAAATTCAGTTAACTAGCACCTATATACGAGGTGTGGTAGAAAAGTAATGAGACTGGCAACACTGCTGCCTCCCCCTTCACATGGCAGTTAGGTTAACCCCTGCCATAGACTCAGTACAAGTTTGAACTTGCTACAGTTGCTACGCGATTGTTGAGAGCGTCTGAAGTGAAGTTGTGTTTGTGACGTACGTTACGAAAATGGACCGGCAAAAGTTTGAGCAACGTTGTGCCATCAAATTTTGTGTGAAGCTTGGCGAATCGCTACTGTGGCTTATGAAAAGTTACAAAGGGCTTATGGAGAACATTCCCTATCCAGGGCACAAGTGTTCAGATGGCACAAGTCCTTTTTAGAAGGCCGAGAACAAGCGGAAGACGAATCTCGTGCGGGAAGACCTTCAACCTCAAAAACGGACAACATTGTGGAAAGAGTGAGGGTCAGATCGTCGATTGACGTTGAGAATGATCAGTAGTGAGTTAAATTTGAACCGGTTTACCGTCCATCAAATTTTAACATGGGATTTGGGCATGAGGAAAATGTGCGCCAAGATGGTTCCAAAGAACCTCACGACTGAGTAGAAGGCCAATCGGAGGGATGTGTGTCTTGATCTTCTGGACCGCCTTGAGAGGGAGCCAGAATTCTTCAGTCGCGTTATCACAGGTGATGAATCATGGATTTTGGAGTATGACCCCGAGACAAAATGCCAAAGTCAGGAGTGGCACACTGCAAACTCTCCCCGTCCCAAGAAAGCGAAAATGAGCAAATCCAAAATCAAATCGATGCTCATTTGTTTCTTTGACAGTCAGGGGATCGTCCACAAGAAATTTGTGCCACCAGGACAAACTGTCAATCAAACTTTTTATCGGGAAGTCCTTGAAAGACTCAGGAAAAGGGTGGCACGTGTGTGACCAGGCATTGCACGCACTTGGATGCTGCACCACGACAACGCCCCATGTCACACGGCAGTTTCCATCAATGAATTTTGGCAGACAAAAGCATTCCTGTGGTTCCTCAGCCCCCCTATTCGCCGGATCTCAGTCCCTGTGACTTCTATTTATTCCCCCGGCTCAAAAACCACTTGAAAGGGCGCCATTTTGGTACTTTGGAAAATATCCAGAAGAGCGTAACCGACGAGCTGAAAGGTATTCCAGCAGAAGCCTTCCAGCACTGCTACGAACAATGGAAACAACGCCTCCGTCGCTGTGTAGCTGCCCAAGGAACTATTTTGAAGGGGATAACCTTGATTTGTAAAAAGAATAAAATTCATGGTTAAAAGAAAATCGGTCTCATTACTTTTCTACCACACCTCGTATAACAGTGGATTGCAAATTTACATAACAATATGCAAGCAGAGATCAAAAAAAATATTTAAAAAATCTTTTAAGTGGAATTACTTTACAGTATGGTGACCACCTGTCTCCTATTTGGAATGTATTATTATTAGCAGTTACAAGATCTAACACGATCACCAAAAATTACACAAAAACTCCAGTATATGACCAAACTAATGTTTTATTTATACTTACCAGCCTCAATTCCAATCATTCTAGTTCACCAAATACAAATGGTCAGCAATGTATAAAGCTATATTTAATTATCTGTTAGTTGCATCAGTACACACAATGACATCCCCCCCCCCAAAAAATTTCAACTCACAATTCATTAATTCTACTACCTTTACATCTTGTAACACTTCTACATATATCAAAATCTAAAATATTCTCAATATTCCCAATCAGTGTTTTTCCACAATGCCTTATGCACATACTTTAACAAACTGTAATCATTTTCACATCCGAATTCCATTTGCAACAAGCCTCTTCCCTCCAACTGCACTCCAAAATCTAAAATTTCACCCTCTATTACAATACTGCCAACATCTTAAAAATATTAAGTAAAAGGTTGTAGTTTAAAATATATCTAATATTAACCATGAAAATTACATATTACTATCATTCTTGTATGCAGTAAAATAGTTTCTTTAGTGTAGTTTTGGATTTCGTTACCTCAAAGGGCATCAGGCAGACTTTTCTGCAAGAATGAGACACACTGTAACTCAGGACAAATTACTTATGAATTCCAGGTAGTGAACTTCCTTTTTAAGTCTGCAATCCCATATACTTTTGTGAAGAACCCCCTATCACATTTGACAACAGTCACCTATATCCTACACAAGATAGGTCAGGTACATCAAAGAAAATAAGTTTTCTCTGAAATTTATGACCAGACATTACTAAAATGTACAGTTATAAATGAACTGTTATGGGTCCTGATCCAACAACAGTCAGAAACATTACCTAAAACTCTAAGAGCTATTGTACCATTTCAGACAGAAGCAAGTGGTCTGGAGATTTTCTATTCTGTAACATTAAATGTATTATAGGAGCCCTTCTCCTAAAGTACACAAACTTCTATATAGTGACATTACATTTCATTCAAATGTCCGTTATTTAATAAAGTAATCAACTTTCCACTCTAGTTATACAAATTCTGTGTTCGTACTTACAGTTATTGCAACGATTCGCGCTAACCTGGTGATGTCTGCAATTCACAGGAAGTGTCTGCATTTTGCCACTCAGCCTACATGGCTGCCTGATCTAAGTATGAGCCTACTATTTTTCAAAGACTGTATTACATAAAACAAAAATCAAATAATTCTGCTCGGTAATTGTACTTTCTCTATAGATATAAGTTTTCACTACCAATTAACACAAAAGACGCCAATAAAACAATTCATATAGGCCTAACATGAATCACAATACATACAAAACCCCTTCCATTTCCTTTCTACATGCCCTTACCCGATTCATTTCTTGGAATAACAGCACCAGAATTATATCACTTCACATTTACACTTATGAACGGCTTTCAAGAAATGTAAACACTTTTTCTTTATTGAAGTAGATCCAATTGCGAAATTTAATTTACTAGTCTCGTTCGTGCAGGCCTACATTGTCTTCTGGACATTACTATGCCACAAGATGTCTCTCGGCGAAGTTCATTGAAACCTGGTACTCCGCGAGGCCACCCGTATATTCATTAAATTTTACAAAATGCAGTAGTATTACCTCAGACACGTCCTCCTCTTCACTTTCCGACGAATCGGTCATAAATCTTGGTTGCAATTCAGAAAATGTCTCTGTTTCAGACTTGGTCGGGCTCGAGTTGGATGATATGGGAGTCGACGATTTACCTATATCGTACTGAATGTTCACTTTTTCAGGTTTTTGGTTATCAGACGTGGAACCTTGTGCTACATTCTGCATTTTTAACTTTACTAAATCTTATATAACATCAAACTGCGTTGTTAAACTCAAGGAATCACAACATACACAATTTTCTGGCAATAATTCTATTACAATTACCGTCATTCACGCAAGTTAATAACCGCCATGTCTGCCATCGCGAAGTTCCGGATACTGTAACAAAAATGTATGAGCTGCCATCTTGTACGTGAAAGTAGAGATAAAATGCATTTGTGATATGTGCTACATTCTAGCGTAGATCATGGAACTCATTGCAGAGTAGAGAATTTCCGACGTTTCAGTCGGCAACATAATCTGGTGGTATTTATCGATGCTGTCAATTGCTGCGACTATTTAGATATTAATCTGCTACTTATATTCTTTTACCAGAGACATTTTATATCAAACTATTACTTGTTTTTATGTCCCTAGATGAAGTTTCTTTAGAGGCAGAAACCCATCCTTCACCCCTCCCGCCCTAAATGATGCAGTGCCCACTTACTCACTGTAGAATTGTTTAATTAAATATTAACAGGGAAGTAAACCATCGCAAATTCACACGCTCCCCTTTTTGTACTCAACTCTCACACAAATATCCTTTGACACTATAACACACCTCAGGCAGTGAGTAACCCAATTTCTTGTTGGCCAAAATATATTTGTTTCATCCCGATCTCATTAAATTCCTAATCTAGAAGTATTTTGGAAAATTATGCGTTTGTATGAGAAACAGACATTACATTGTAAGAAATTTGATAAAATTCTCTTTCGCATTATTTATTTCAAATTGTGCCTACAGAATCGGTTATGTGCCAAATCCCATTCCCATATTTTCCCATATCTAGTGCCTCATTTAAAGTTTGTTCAGTAATTTACTCCATAGAGGTCTCTTTTAAATAAAGAGCATTAACACGATACAATCTGAGGAATTCGCAATGAATGACAGCCGCTTTTTACCTTCCTGCGGAAGAAAGAATACCTAGCAGAACTACTAGATTCGTGGGGATGTTTGACAGTGATATAAGGTGCATACCCCGGCACCCACTCGGCAAAAAAAAAAAAAAAAAAAAAAAAAAAAACCCCGCGAGTTTCAACCGCAAGGCTCACTCATAACATAATTGTTGTTACTCTTCTTCTCACGCTCTTCAACTTTCTCTTCTCACGCAGTGGAATCAAATTGAGAAGACTTGTGAGTACAAAATATACCTCCACGTTTTCTTTATTCACTTCTTACAAATGTTATCTTCTCCAGGAGCGGAAAATGTAAAAACAAAAAGTAAAACAAAAGTAGTTCATAACTGGCGGTTGGAATAAATTTTTATAATTGTTCAGAAAAGTTGCGCATTAGGGCCCTTGCCGCCCCTGGCGACGAGAAATTCCGCCCCAACCCCTCAGTTAAAACACATAAATGTGTACAAAATTTATCACAATTAATAACACGACTGTTCGAGGCACTAGCAGAAACTGTAATTGGTACTGTCATTCTTAAAAGTGTTATTTACGCAGTTTCGTAATAATGGTTAGATTATGCGAAATTTCTGGCTTAGGCCGCGGTGTAATTGAGGCCTTCGCTCACTTGATATGTTACACAGCATATTTTGTAGTTCTTTACCGACGTTTCGGGACAGCCTATCAGGCTCATCTTCAAGGTGAACAACCACCAACATACGCCGAGCAACATCCCAGAAGAACCCAATGCCTCATGGTTAAATTATTCTCGATGAATGGCGACCACATGAAGAAAAGACCAGCAGATTATAATTTTCATTCAGTATGCAAGCGACGGCTTATTTCGCTTATACTGCATGTATCACTCCTGCCCTGTTTAGGCCTATAATCGGTAGCAAAGCCCAGAGAAATAACCAACATATGCTCTCAGGGAAAATAGTACGATGCAGATTGTGAATTATTTCATACGTTTTTCAATGGGAAAGACATTTCCTCTGCCTTGAGGCTGTGCGAACGTTTTCATTGGGAAAGACAGTTACACATACTGGAGGCAGAATAAATATTTTCATTGGATAGGACAGTTACACAACCTGGAGACGGTATAAATTTTTTGTTGGGTAGAATGGTTACAGAGCCTTGAAGCAGTATAAATATTTTCATTACAAGCAGCGCTTTAAAGTCAGACGTCAGTATCATTACGTTTACTTCCACTCTGGTTTGTAACTGAAATAACTTAAGTATCAATACAGAAGAAGTAATACTGCTTAACTTCAATCTTACAATGTTTATTTATTTGTTTGTTTATTTTTTCACAAACAATTTTACCACACCCATCAAAAAAATCATTAGATATAACATGGGCCAAGGTTGTAAATTCAACCCGTGTTGCTCGTGTAATTTAATTAGTAGGTGTTGTGGGTACGACGTTCAAAAAACTGAAAGCATGCAGTTAAGATCGTGGCTGTCTGTCCTTCCTTCGTCACACGTACGTAAACTGGATAACCGTTGTGTTATTTTGACGAAATGTGATTGCTATTAAGAGACAGGGAAAATTCCATTTGTGTAAAGCTCTATAGCACAAATACACACTGTCCTGCACAATGTGCATCATTAACCTCTGTGTACTCCGGTAGGAGTGCAAGTTTCTAACATTGCATGTCTAAAGCTCCTCTGATCATACGGCTCCATTTCACTCTGTCATAAACACTGATGTCCAGATGACAATCTGCAGCCCTGCATTTGGGTTTAATTTAAAGATCAACAAATAAAGACACTACAAATAACCAAGAATCGCAGTCTTACATTCCCTTCAGGGATTTAAACAAGATCTTTTAGTTTACCGAAAAATTACGTAAGGTAAAACACCACTGATTAAGGAAATTTCGAAAGTACATATGAGACGGAATGGAAGCACGTGATATCATTGATTTATATTCGGGACCCCCGTGATCAAACGTTTTATGCTTTTCGATGGGGATCATGCTTATTTTGGAAGGAAGACAAGTTTATTTTTCACATGTATCTTCTTTTTGCGTAAAGGTAAAGGTAAAGCTATCCCATTACAGGCCTGGACAGGCCATTAGGGTTCCAGAAGGTTGAGGCTCCCAGATTTCTAGACAATCAGCACATTAAGGTGGTAAGGTTGTCAGCCCTACGCACCAGTCGCCTTTACCCCTCAGGAAATATTCCTGGTACTCATTTCTGTTAAAGGCTGAGTCGACCCCAGGGCCATAGTGTGACCGAAATGATTATGTCAATGAAAAATTCCAATGACACCATCGGGAATCGAACCCGCGACCTTCCGTCTTGTAGTCACCGCGTACCCCCTTCTGTTTGCATACCTAATACATATACCGGTCTCAAAGCACCTTTTCAGAGTCTCTTGAATTCCGTTTCATTTTAATTCTTACATCCGGCCACTTGTCTGTACTTGCTACAGGCAGCAATCACGTTGCTAAACGTTTCTAACAGCCTTATTCCAATTATACGTAAGCATATAAATATTTCCCCCAGCTCAGACTTTCTAGGTAATTACTTTCATAAACATAATTTTTTACAAATAAGTTTGTAGGTTTACGAGCAATACACGTTTCTTCATAAAAGTAATCTTAATCAGCCAGTGGCCTTGAAAATATTTGTAATTTGCCACTTTCCAAAAAATTTATTAGCTAAACTTTGTCTGGTGATTTTGTCCTGTATTTTGGCAATGGGACACAAAATTACACTTCGCTCTCTCAAAATTTCTCTTAGACCAACCTGCTTACTGCAGATGAATAAAGCTTCTGTATAAGTATCCATTTTGTTCCCTCCAAATAAACTAACATCATCAGCATGGTGTGCCCCACTCAATTTCAGTCCTACCTTCTTACTTAGACTTTGCTTTTGGCGTCTACTAAAGCAAAGTCAAAAAAGAAATGGCGATAAAGCATCTCCTTGTCTCAGACAATTGTGTATAGGACAATATCAGACAAATTTCAATTTTTATGTAATTTACAACAGGTTTCATTTAAACGAAATTTATTTAAGTAGAAACTAGCCTAAATAGTTTGACGGGCCTCTTGTTCAAGACATCTCTCGTAACTGAACCATAGGCTTTCTTAGGATCCAAATAGCTGGGGTACTTACATCCCCCTTTCTTTCTTCAGTATGTGATAAAATGCGAATGTCTCTTCAGCAACCGATCTATTACTTCGAAATTCACTTTGCTGATCACCAGTAATGCACCTACAGATGGAGTTCTTGTCGACAGAAAATATTGAATACAAGTTTGGAATACCTAGACAATTACTACTCTATGTTTTACCAAGATTCATAAAAGTAGGTACAATAATTAGCTTTTCCTACCGCTGAGGAAATTGTTACTCACTCCAAATAGAATTAATACGTTTGTGGATCTTAGATCGTATTGTTATACTTCTACTTGGCTCATATCTGCCAGTAATTAAGCAATAACTAGCAATTTCTAATTTTTCAGTTTCTCAGTATCATACTATTTTTTTTATATATAAATTTGCATTATATAAGCAAGACATTAGCAAAACAAAATTCATGGGTCTGTATGGTAGGAAATAGGCAAATGAGTTCTCTTCCAAATTCTTTGCTCGCCTAATGTGACAATGTCTCTTTCGTGCCACGTCTTCTCCTATATCTAGATTGGGAGGCTTTGTTCCAAGACTGTTACTAGCATCAGTCTGTCTAGTTAGCGTGCTGGAAGGATGGGGTTGCCATAGAACTAAATATTGTCAGTTTAGCAAAGCTATATTTAGAAATATTCTCAGAAGTACAGAAGGATAAGTTATTTTGAATTTGTTTACCTATACTAAGGTATCATTGCCGGGAACAATTTAAGTCCAGTGCAGTTCAGTTCAGTTGAAACCCATCAGCCGGCCATTCCTTTACATTAGACAAGAACGGCATCATACAGGTCGCAGTTAATTTCCGGCTTTATTCTTGTGTGGCAAGTTGTCTATGGGTGAAGGTACAACGATGGTACTGTACAGCGGCTCACTACGGGATGGACGGTCCGGGAATCGAATCCCGGTGGGGGCAACATTTTTCCGCACCGGTCCAGACCGGCCCTGGGGCCCACCCAGCCTCCTGTACAATGGGTACCGGGTCATTTTAGGGGTTAAGCAGCCGGGGCGCGGCGTTAACCACCAACCCCCATGTAGCGCCGAGGTTAAAGAAAGAGTAGAGCTATCCTCTACTCCCCCTCTCTGCCTTCATGGCACGTTATAGGGCGAACTTTACCTTTACATCCTCTGCCGACAAAGCATAGTCGTATAGTGATTAAGCTACTGGTCGGACTTGCGAGGAATTGTGGTTCGAATGCGCAGAGTCCAGATCGGCTCTGAGGCTCACCCAGTCGCCTATTCAATGGATACCGTGGGATCCCCCCCCCCCCACGGGTAAAGCACTCGGGGCATAAAGCTGACTACTCACCTCCCCCTCAGCTAGTGCCTAGCTGGTTCAGAATGTGTGGAGGTATACCTCCACCGCCAAATACGTCTTCATGGAATTCACACGGACCACTTTACCTTTTACATACTTAAAGAGTAAAGTGATTAAAGGGTAGCAAGACGCTGTGTGTTAAGAGTCTGGATCTGTTTGCGATTCGCCGCGCTGAAGGATCGATAAGCCGGCAGTGGGTGGTCTTCCAGCTGACAGACGGGCTGCAGACTTCGGGGTGTTGGCGCTCCCACTGGGTCACCATTGAATTTTCACTTCTTTTATGGTTAAAATGACCCAAATTTTCTTTCAGGCCCCTTCATCGGACATGGATTTAAAGTTTTAAATATTTCTCGATAGCGCGTGTCGAATTGAGGTTAATATAATAGCAATATATCTGACGCAAATCAATTTAAGTGTGTAAAAATTGTGAATGGTTGGTTTTATAAATTTGCATTTAACCCTATAAAACGTAATGTTTACTATACGCAGCACCAACTTTAACAGTAAAGGACTCAGCATTTTCCCCACACAAGTGCATGTGTGTTCTGCATTGTTTCTCAGAATAAAGAGAGAGTATTGCCTCAAAGAACCTTAACGACATGCTAGTTATAAATAAAGATACAACGCGTTTTCTGTGTGGTGAAACAATTATTAAATCAAATTTAGATAAATTCCATCAAAACAAAAATCACAGTACACAAACTCAATCATACATCTCTTTAACCAACCAATGCACACTTATTATTCTTTATTATACAATACAATTTACCATAAAACTAGTCCGTCATGTTTCAAATTCCTATTTTGGGATCATCATCAGGGACTTGGATTTTGAATTACACAAGTTACAAATCAACAATAATGGTACATTTTAAAAGTACAAAGTTAAAATGTGTGATATCTCTGTTGTTTTCTGGGTCCACTGTGCATCAGAAGTTGTGTGTCTACGTGTAGAAGGCTAGGACAGATAAAGTTCAGGTTTGAAAGCTTAACTCAGCAGCACTCGTCATTCACTGCCAACCACACATGAAATACACAAATTCAAAATTTAACCTGACACAATCTAAGTGTTGATCGCAGCATTTGCACCACAACAAATGTATGATAATATCACCAATATTCGTTTTCTGAAATTCGATAGTAGTACGTCATTTAAAGGGAGCTTGTACACCCCATCTCGAAAATGTGAAATTCATCAAACTTGGATGCAATTTCTTCAGAAAATAAAGTTTCATATTTATGACATTTAGTAAGTGTGAGCGTGTAAGGGAATAAAGTGCTGAGGAAGATATTTGGGTCTAAGGGGGAGGAAGTAATAGGGGAGTGGAAAAGACTGAATATTGAGGACCTTTATAATTTAAACCCTCACCAAATAGTATTCAGGGCACCAAATCTCGAAGAATGTGGTGGGCGGTGTACGTGGCCCGTGTGGGAGACAGGAGACGTGCATACAGGGATTTGGAGGGAAAACACGAGGGAAAGACACCATTTGGAAAATCCAGGCGTACATGGGAGGTTAATATTAAAATATAACTTCAAGAAGTGGGATACGGACTGGATTTATGTGGCTTAGGATAGAGACAGGCTCCTTTGAATGCGGTAATGAACTTTTGGGTTCCATAAAATGCACGAAATTTCTTGACTAGCTAGGGAAGTTTTAGCTTCTAAGGAAGGATTCTAATTCATATAGTTAGTTAGTTACTTCTAAACGTATTTTCAATATATCATCTGAAAGCAGCTAAAAGCAAATCTGCAGCTACATGTGGGCCAGATTTCATAAATGCAGAGCTTGTGGTTAGTTGGGACGATGCATCTATATTGAGAGACTTGACATCGCTAAGACAGGTCTCGCAGCCTGTCCTTAAACTAGATTTAATGAGAATTTTGAAGTTTTCGAGGCGGTGTAGAAGAGTATTCCATTGTTCTTGGAAGGATAAGAATTCTACTTGGATAATACGATCCTAAACAATGAGGCCATTACGTTGCATTGAAAGGTCAGGAAAACTTTGCTCGTTGAAGCGGCATCATATCTCAGAATAACGGAGATCCTTGGTTTAATAAATATGCACTGCTGGTTCCAAGTGTTCGGTAATGACATTTCCTCCATGCCAATTTTAATATTTATTATACTGTCATAAACCAGTTTCTTAAATTTGGTCTTGGCGCTTTCTTTTCATCAGGTGTAATTTTTATACCAAAATGAGATGGTCTTTTGGAAAATTAGGTAGTATCAATATTACCACAATAGATGTTGGCCTACTTCTGATTTTATTTTTTTGCATGGCACAACAGCCCCTAGTGGGCCAGGGCCTCCTAATTATCGAGGCTTCACGATCACACTCCGACACACCGCGCTCGGTAGGACTCTTCTGGACGAGTGATCAGCCGGACGCAGAGACCTGTACTTGACAACACACAACACCCGTGACAGGCAGACATCCATGCCCCTGGCGGGAGTCCTACTTCTGATACCAACATAAATCCTTCGTGAGAACAGGATAAATCATATCTAAGTGAAATTAACACTGAAGCAACAGAGGCTTAAGAGAAGCATCCCATCGGTTTCATTCCAGAGATCTGGTGTAGATTTCTCAATCCCACCAACCGGTTGTTAGAATGGTACTTCGGCCCTTTGAAGGCACGGTGCTTATCATGTGTGCCACCTGTTCGAAAGCTAAAGGCACTCTATATATTGCACACACAGTTTATTTATAATTCTCACAATTAACAGCAGTTATTTCCCGACGCAGTTTTGCGCGATTGGTGTCGTCATGCAGACTGTGCTGAGCGTTTACTGAGAGATACCAGGTCAGTGTTAAGGAACTGGTACGTTAAATTTATGCTTCAGGATTTTAACTACTTCAAGCTTAGTGGTCACTATTTGTACCATCAGTTTTATACTAGAAATTCTTCATTTTACTCAATTTATTCGTGTATTCCTCTGCTTCTTACAATGAACAGCGATTATTTCCTTATACATCATTCACTTATTGGTTTTTTGTAAGGGAAACACGCTTTATTCTCTGTGAGGTAAGCTATAATGCTTAATGTTGATTAATTTCTGTGTTCAAGGCCGTACCATTGTCTGAAAATTTAGTATGTAGGCGCGGGTTCAAACTTGGTCCATTCCGAGTGAGATTCGTGTGAACAAAGTGGTACTGAGACAGGGTTCCCTCCGGGTGTGTGGAGTTTTCCTTTTCATTACCACCAGTGCCTGATAGTCTTCTTCATCTTAATTCTAATCTTACTAGGACAAGCGGGTCGCCTGGGAACCTTCCATAACGCAATGCCTTCTTAGATATCGGTGGGGCATTGGACAGGAAAGTACTTGCACATCGTTTTCCCAGTCTTCACTTAGAATAGTTAATGAATCATTAAACACACTATTATACATAGATTACAAAGAATCGTTTAGAAACAAAGAAACATATATTGTTTGGGGTTGCTCTATACACTGCAATGGTTATGTAGCGGGGAATGAGACGGGAAGAAGGCGAATGCGTGCCGCGAACAGAAAGGGACTGCGGAGGAGGTGGCCCTAAGATCTGTCAGTGGACTAACCGGGTAATTAATGAGACGTAATTGAGCGTATACAATTGTCAGCACGTCAGAGGATTTCTCAGTGAATATGCTTTTTATTAATTCGCAACATTCAGCCAATAAAACGCACAATAATGGATAATAATGGTTGAGCATTATGAATTGATTACCGACAATGCATGGAATAAAAAATATAAATATTTATTATTATTATTATTACTAGTAGTAGTAGTAGTAGTAGTAGTAGTAGTAGAAATAATAATAGTGACCGATACCAGTGTCCGCGCGGTCTAAGGTGTGGGTCTCGCTTGTTGGGATTGGGAGTTCGAATCCCGCCGGGGGCATGGATGTCTGTCTCTTGTGAATGTTGTGTGTTGTCATGTAGATGTCTCTGCGTCGGACTGATCACTCGTCAAGAGGAGTCCTACCGAGTGTGGTGTGTCTAAGTGTGATCGTGAAGCCTCGATAATGAGGAGGCCCTGGCTCACTAGGGGCTGTTACACCATAAAAAATAGTATTTGTATTAGTATTAGTAGTAGTGATGGTGGTAGTCATTAAAGTATGAACATACATTATATTATATATATATTATATTTTAAAGGCATTTATATTAAACATTCTCTTTGGAGTATAAAGCTAAAATTACACTTTTTGATTACATGGAAAAATCGGGTTCAGCAAACTTAATCAATACACAACGGTGTAGCTACGTGTGCGCATAACAAATCAAAGCAAGATGGTATCTGTCCACTGACGCATTTACTGACGCTGACACTTTGGAAGCAAAGAAAATTTATAAAATTATTTTCAGAATAAGATAAAGGAGTCGGATCCATATAGAACAAATATCGACGCCAGAGCCGGCGCCGAAGTTGGCTCCGACGATAGGCAAGTGATGTGTTTCGAGAACAACGATGACAATACACTGGCACTAGTGCATGCGTCTGTGATATGGTGGAACTGAAACTGTCATATGGAATTTAACAGCAAGATATGTTACCGTAACCTCAAGTAAGTCTACATTAGTCAAACACAAACAAAGTACATACTTCTTTTTCACGTTATATTCACCGTATATCTTGATAACTAATTAAAAGTTTTAGGAACCAACATGTGCACTATATTCTCATAAGTAAGTCAATTACCCCTACATGTTTCGGCTTTTAACAAGCCATCTTCAGGGGGTTAAAGTTTTACATATGCTTTACATCAATTAGTTCAATTTTTTAAAAACCTCGTACATGGGTTTGAGATCTCGAACCTGACAGGTATCTGTTTACGTAGCTGGGCGTCGGGAGAGCGGAGCTTTCGTCCCAAGTGACAAAGTCCAAGGGCGGCAACTTAATATTTTGAATAAAAAAATTATTGTCTAAGCTTAGAAAATTATAATTACTGAGCAATGCAAAATAAATGTCAATAAATTTTGTAATCTTTAAAGTCATAATTTCTGTTACGGACAGCCATTGTGATTACTCGTTCCGGGAGCCAAAAAAACCTGCGGATGCCACTGGATTCAGCGGACAAATTCACTACTGCGCTTTCTCCGTATTTGGCTTCAACACATGGTATTAAATGAAGGACGAGAGGGACATTTCATAACAAGCCAACATTAGTTCCGAAACACCAGTCTTTAACAGCATGAAACACGCAGGTTTACGGTGTGACGAATGACAGTGTCACTTGTGCAATGCTGTTTCAAAGTGATAGTTTAATTAAATTTTAAATAAAAAATTTATAAGCGTAGTTCTAAATGGGCTTGAAACTTGATGTCTCATTGTACGGTAAAAACACAGATTAAGGCTTAAGTTCTTTCCTCCGGAAGCAAAGAGGCCGGGGGCATAAAACTATAACTGCCGCTGGTGTTAAGAATATGTGGATTTGTTTCATACCTCGGCTCCCCCATACGCCTTCACAGCGTGCTTCTTAATCCTTTGCTTTTACATACTTCAATTGGCGGCAGGGGTGTCCTGGAGCAGGTTCCTACCGTTTCGGGGGACCCAGAACTTAAAAATTCAGATGACGAATTGCCTTGAAAACAAGTCCTGCCCAGTCGCTTGATACACATGCTGTTTCGGAGGACGAAGAAATTATAAGCCAGAAGAGTGAACAGCTAATTGGCAACTGACAAATGATCATGTTAACCAGCAGTGAAAATGTTAGGAGCACACATAGGCTCAGGGTGTTCGAGAATAGGGTGCTGAGGACAGGGCCTGTCCAAAGGGCAGGCCAGCCGGGAAGTTACCCGGGGCCCCAACCTAAAAGGGGAGCTAAGACGTCCCTGGAATAATTGGAAATATGATGCTAGTACTCAGGTTTCCACAAGCGAAACAATTTCTCCGAAAATTACCCTCAATTTGAGCACGCGCCCTCAAAAATGTCCGCCAGCCCCGTCCTAGAGTGTAAAAGTTTAAAGAATATCGGTTTGAAGGGCGCCAAATTATTACCCTGTCCGGGGCGCCTACCTGTCTGGGGCTGACATTAGCTGAAGAAGATATTTGGACCTAAGAGAGTGGAAGTAACAGCAGACTGGAGAAAAGCATAACGAAGGTGTTAATGATTTGTTTTACTCATTAAATCCTCTTTGGGTAATCAAAGGTAAAACAATCTCATTACACGCCTAAACAGGCCCTTAGGGTTCCAGGAGGTTTAGGCTCCCAGATTTCTAGACAAACGGCACATGAAGACGGTAAGGTTTTCAGCCCTACGCTTGGGTAATCAAATCAAGAAGAATCGTATGGGTGGGGCAGTGGCACGTATGGTGCAAAAGAGAGAGGCATTCGGGGATTTGATGGGGAAATTTGAAAGAAAGAGATCACTTGGAAGACGTAGGCGAATATGCAAGGATAATATTGAAAGGGATCTTAAAGAAATCGGTTGAGAGGGGATGGAGTGAATTCATCTGGCTCAGAATGACAAGTGGCGAGCTCTTGCGAACAAGGCAGTGAACGTCGCGTGTCATAAAATGGGAGCAATCTCTTGAGTAGCCGAGGGAGTATTACATTCTCAAGAAGGGCTCAGATCCATGACCTTATTTGTTTGTTTCCTTACTTACGAAAACTTTCGCTGATCTACAACAAAATACTTCCCCTTCCTATTTATTTATCTATCTATCTATTTACTAGTTGCAGTTGGTTGAGGCACTGCGCCACAAGAGGGCAGGTCCCGGGTTCGATTCCCGGTAGGGTCCTTGCACATTTTTCAAGTGACCTAATCCTTCTGTCCGCATTCATTAGCCCTGGGGCCCACATCAGCCTCTAACAGAAATGAGTACCAAGGAATTTCCTTGGAGCTAAAGTGCGGCCGGTGCGTAGAGCTGACAACTTTGCCGTCCTAGTTGTGCCGAATGTCAAAGTAACGATGGAAGCCCAACCTTTCATCCACCCTCTGAGTCTCCATGAAAGCTTTACCTATACCTTTTCCATCATACTATGCCCTATTTCATGACCGTGGTAAAATCAGCGCGTGCATTACGTAATTGTTTTACGTAATATAGCAGAGTAAACCAGCACTGACTGCTAACGTCATAACCTCAGGCCAAATGCTTGCCGACCTTGGATTTTCTAACTGATCGTACCCCTGATAGTGCAAAACTTGTTCAGCAATATAATATTCGCATAGTAATTGTTAACTGACTTTACCTGTTAGGCCACTTTACTTGTATTGTATAAGGAAGTGCAGCCTTACGGCACATGTGCTCATGTTTGGTCGCTCTAAAGACTTGTTAACCAGCAGAAGGATTTCCAATTGAACTTGGTACGAAAAACTGCCTGTGTCATCCATTGGTGCTTTATTCTTCTTTGCTTTCATCTCATAACAATACAGTGGTAGTGCGAACTCCTGATGTGGAAGCAACACTAGCACCACGTAATGCACGGCCCTGAAATCTTTCACGATAACAAACCTTCAAAATATGTAAGTCATTAAGGCGTTGCTTTCGAATTTAAAATGACAACATGGCATTCATAAGAAATCTAGCTTCCGGTTTGATGGCGATTATGAACTGGTCGATCCTAATAAATTAATTAAGCACTACACCATGAAGGTATGGGGGGAATGGATGTATAGCTCCACTCGTTCTTGACTTTTATCACTAGGTGGAAATAAGTGGTAAACTCCTAGTCGTCACTGAATAGGAGGCAGGGTAAGTCTCAGGGCCGGTCTGGAGGCATTAGAGAAACGTATCTTACTCCTATACAGACTGAGCTATTCAGGAGATTCAGAGCATGTAAATTTTTTTGTGATGATAGATAGCCTAATTGACATAAATATGCACAAAGTCTGTAAAAAAAATTTATTCTTGTATAAGCAATAACAAATTTGGCAACTGTGTGAAACTTTGAAGCTCTATTTAACATACTTAATGTGACCGGAATCAGAAGACAATCTAACGAAAACTGTGTACAGACACAAATCGGCAAATTCAGATTGAAGTTTTCTGGATTTTTGACGCCCTGTAATGTTATAGGTTGATATCGACGTTTCAGAGGAACATGTGTTTCGTATAATTCTGACAATAAACACCTCCCCCCCCCCCCTATAGGTCTGCAACATAAACCGGTTGCCTTTCTTTATGGAGACGAAACGTATTTTCTGTGACACACAAACTGAATTTTAAATGTTACTTAGACATCATGCTTAGCGGAAGGCAATCTTTTTTCTTTATTGTGAGAATCACGAAACACGTATCGGCCTAATACTGTGCAAAACGCAGAATTTTAAAATGCTCAAGTAGGTGCTGCACATATATACAGTATATATATATATATATATATATATATATATATAGAGAGAGAGAGAGAGAGAGAGAGAGAGTTACCACTTATTACCACGCACCTATTGCACAAATCCTGCACCACCACTGTGCACGAATCATGTGTGGGGCTCAGTGGGATGCTGTGTGGGAATGCTGATTGGTGATCAAGTACCCTCAGCCACAGCAAATGAGATGCTGTGTATTGATTTGGATTTCAGCAGAATTCTGTGTTGCCGTAGTACCCGGTGCTGCTTTAGCGGCCGTTGCTCTTAGACGTGGCGGCAACAGAGGTCAGTTCGCTTTCCTAGAACAGCGTGACAATGCGAGCAACTGGAACGGCGAACCAGCAGTCCAGTTCGCCGCACATAATTCATTCAAGAGGTCAATGAAGTTACAATGAAGCATTCGTTTTAACTTTCCGTACGAAAACCACAAGCAGGTTGGGGTAACGGTAAGACTAAAGACACGAAGAAGGGAAGTCGGATTAGGGTTGTCGTTGTTTTCCCAAACTCACCAGACGAATGCTGCAGTAGTCGCCTGTTTTGAGATAGCCTACTTATATAAAGAACCTGAGTAAAACCACAAAAACATCAGGCATATAGCCTACAGACATCCGATCCAAAGACCTACCGATTAGGAAGCAGAAGTGCTAATCACCACACGACGAGAATCGGCAACATTGGCCTAAGTTTACTATTAGTCACTTTGTTACAGCTTAGTTTCTTTGTTTGATAAGGAAAGACACGTTTACTGCATCGCCACATGCACGTGTCCGTGTATCAGTATGCCCTACAACAACTTTCGAAACACTCCGCGGATCTTCATGAAATTTGGTAACAACATGATGACTCTGACTCAACGTATAGCTGTTTACCTACTATAAACATGGTGCCCGTGCGAACGTCCGGAATGCAAGCATCATTAGCCCTACTTAATGTAGGTTGCTGAACTTTCTATCTTGTCATTCCTGATAAAGGCAAACGTACAGGTAAAGTTGTCTATATGCGTGCCATCAAAGCATATTGGGGAGTGGAGTTATAGCTCCACCAATCCTTCATGTCGGCACTAGGTGGAGATGAGTGGTCACAATCATTCAGGCTGTTTCAGCCCCGGGAAAGAGTCCCCGGAACACACAGAGTGGGAGGGTGGGTGGGCTCGAGAGCCGGTCTGGTCGGTTTGGTGAAGAGAAAAATCTCTTGCTTCTGCCGGGAACAGAACCACGACTCCTCGATTGTGCAGTCTAAAGCATAGTCACTACACTAACCCGGCTGGACTTTCGACAAGCACGCACCTGTTGTTGGCATTTGTTTCTACATGATATGAATTCTATATTTAGTTTTCGGTTTGACAGCAATAACTGGTGAATCATTGGAAGTGAGCTATTTGTGGGACGTAGAAAAGCATAACTATAAATTCTGCATGACATTTTGTTTAAATGTCAACAGATCGGCCTACAAACATGTCGACGGTACGAAACATTACGGTTACGCCTGACAAATTTGCAATTGATTGACCCTTAAAGATGGACCGATATATTGTCCCGAAACGTCCGGTAACCAACTACCAATCTACGCTGCGGAGATCTCATTCACACTGCATCGGAAGCCTGAAATCACGCAAATTTAAAGTAGCTGAATCCTGTATTATTTTAAGTTATGTATAGAAAGTAATAACAACATAGTTCCTGTTACGCTCATTGTGTTTTTTTATTTTATTGTATTATTTTAAATTATATATAGAAAGTAACACAAATGCAACTCCTTAAAGCATAGTCCTTGCTAGTTTCATCATAAATTTTGAAATATTTGAAAGAAATTGGGTGCAGAAAATCTTTTCAGAACTTGTTCTCTGTTGGTGTATAGGCCTACTGATCTAAAGCAAGCCTCCTCAACCTATTATGTACTGCGGGCAACTTCGGCCAAATTTAGCCTACATGCGGGTAACACGAAATTCGCTATACAGAATGAAGAGTGAATAAGTATACCTGCAAGTGTAATATTGTGGGCCAGGATAGCTCAGTCGGTATAGCAACTCGCTACGTGTTGTATAGTCCGTGGATCGAAACACGGTGGGCGCGAGATTTTCCACACCAGTCCAGGCTGGCCATGGGGCCCACCCAGCCTCATATACGATGGCTACTGGGTCTCTTTCCCGGGGATAGTTCGGCCAGGGTGTGGCGTTGACCACCGACCCCCATCTAGCGCCGAGGTTACAGAAAGAGTAGAGCTATATCTCTACTCCCCCTGTAGTCCTTCACGGCCTGTTCAAGGGTGAACATTATAATTTTGCCTGTGTCTCTTTTCTATACATTATGTGCAATGAAAAATATACTGATAATGATAGGAAAAATGTATTTAAAATGCAATCCAAACCCAGGCCAGGATGTCGCTATTTTTAGCACTTACTAGAAAATGAATTAGTAATGTAACGTATGCATCAATAAATAAACGGTTCAAAAGTTGTCAAAATTGCTTTGGCAATACTCGTATATCCCGGCTTTGCCAGGGAAAAGATTAAAAGACATTTTCTCAGTCCCCGCGGGCAACATCAGGCTGTGTCGCGAGCAACATGTTGCCCGCGAGCTACGAGTTGAGCGGCCCCGATCTAAACTCTCAAGAAATCGTGTCATGATGTTCGAGTGACCTTTACGTTCTGCGAAATGTCCGTGGAAAACTCGGACTTGCGTTTCAGACTCATGGAGGGGCTGCCACGAGCGTTATTAGAACTGAGTCGTGGGTGGAATGATTCTACGTATGTGGTAAATGTCACGGGTGGCAGGTTAAGGGACTTGTTTCCAGAACCAGAGCTAGCTCGATTTGTAGCGGTTTAACCATTTTACTTGTTCTAATTTTATGAAAAACTCCCAAGATCCTACATTTTGAATTTCAATATATGTGGTGTAGCACGGTCTATACTATCTTAACACACACGAAGTGCCTGAAGATGGTTAAAAATATTAGCCGAAACATGTCGCAGTAAACCATCATCATTAAATAAATACAAATGTTGTGCTGACTACCAGTTCTGCTGATTGTGCATAATAAAACTAGCTCACTAGTCTGGCTTTAATATTAAAGCATTCAAATCGGAGAGGTAAATATTGTTACTAGAAACGGAGATTTTATTCAGACGCTGTAAGCTTAAATTTTTGGCAGGTAATACAGTAATACAAATTATATTCAGTGTTCCTGTTAATATTTATTTTGGGAAGGGTAGGGGTGAGAACGTTACAAGTTTGATAAAACTTTTTATTGAGCCCCTTCGCAAAATTGCGAAAAGCCACTATTAGCTTCGTCATGTCTATCTACAGTCTGTCCGCATGGAACAACTTGGCTCCCACTGGACAGATTATCATGCAATTTGATATTTGAGCATTTTTCGAAAATCTGTCGAGAAAACTCAAGTTTTATTAAAATCTGACAAGAATAGCAGGTACTTTACATGAAGACCTATGTACGTTTATGATATGTCGCACAGTTCTTCTCAGAATGAGAAATGTTTCAGACAAAAGATGTAGAGAAAATCATAACACACATTTTATGCCCAATAACTTATTTTCCAAAAATCGTGCCTTTTTAGAAGATAATGTAGAAAAATGATGTACAGCCGGAGAGGCCACAGATGACAGTATAACACGGCGCATGCGCTGTGTATGCTAGATAACTAAGGCTACAGACACTCAATGAGAAAATATAATACGTACTCATTGCTTTTCCACGGCTGCAATGGTTACACGAAGGCGCCTGAAGGTTACGTTATACTTTCATTGCCTGTCTTGTGTTTCACTTACTACAGGACGTTTATTTTCTAAGCCGCAGGCAGGAGTGCACGGCATGCTGACAGGAGATCATCAGTGCCGAGGGTGTTGCTGAAAGCCTATTGAAGCAATGGGACCGAAAAATATGTGCCAATTTTGAATATATGGTTAGCACAGACCACAGATGTTAGCGAAGTATGATTACTCGCTTATCAAAGGGACATTCTGTAATTTGCCATAAGCCGTAGGAAAATCATAGTACTCATCTAAAGCATAACTTGTTTGTGTAACTAATTTATAACTTAAACAAAAGAACTTTACCTTTTTAAATATATATAATCTCTGATTTTTAATCTCAGATACCAGAAGCAAAAAGAGGAGGTTAATAAGGGAAGAGGAGTATGTCCCGGCTAGATGATAGCAGACACAACAGAGCTGTCCCTGGTAGGGTCTTGTTCTTCTGCAATGTGCACATACGTATATAAGATAGCAGACACAAGAGAGCTGTCCCTGGTGGAGTCTTGTACTTCTGCAATGTGCACATACGTATACGAGGTCTGTCCAAAAAGTATCCGACCTTGGGCCGGGAAAAAAAATGTTCTGTATCTGGGTGGTTACAATACCTAATCCCCTTCAAAGTAGGCCCCTTGTGACTCCACACACTTAGCCCAGCGGTCCTTCCATCGCTGGAAGCAATTCTGGAAGGCTTGTTTTGGAATGGTGTGCAGCTGCGCCGTCGCGTTCTGTATGATGTCCTCGCGGCTGTCAAAACGGGAGCCTTTTAGCGGTGTCTTCAATCTCGGAACAGCCAGAAATCACAAGGAGCCATGTCAGGAGAGTAGGGAGCCTGGCGAACCTGCGGAATGCCGTGCTTAGCCAGGAAACCCTGGATCAGGTGTGATGAATGAGCTGGGCATTGTCATGATGCAGCTGCCAGTTGCGTGCGTCCCACACCTCCGGTCTCTTGCGCCGAACTGCATCACGAAGATGACGGAGGACTTCTTGGTAGTACTCCTTATTAACAGTTTGGCCTAGTGGTGCGTACTCATGATGCACATCACCCCGGTAATCGAAGAAAACAGTCAGTATCACCTTCACATTGCTCCGAATGTGTCGTGCTTTTTTGGCCTCGGGGATGTTGGATGCTTCCATTGTGACGACTGGACCTGGTTTCCGGGTCATATCCGTACACCCACGACTCGTCACGAGTGATCACAGTCTTCAGGAACTCAGGATCCCTGTTGGCGCACTCCAGCATGTCCTGCGCGACCTCAAGGCGGAGTTGTTGCTGCTCCGGCGAAAGCAGCTTGGGCACAAATTTTGCCGCCACTCTTCGCATGCCCACATCCTCAGTTAAAATCGTGTTTGCGGAACCTCTGCTGATCCCAACCTTATCAGCAATTTCCCGGACGGTCAAACGACGGTCCTCCATGATCAATGTCCGCACTTTGTCAATGACATCAGCATTTCGGCTCGTTGACGGTCTCCCGGAACGCTGGTCACTGTCCGCCGACATGCGGCCATCTTTTAAGCGGTTGAACCACTCTTTAATTTGAGTGACCCCCATTGCATCATCACCGAAAGCCTGCTGAATTTTGCGGATTGTTTCCGCTCGGGTAACCCCAAGTTTCTGACAAAACTTGATGCGGTATCGCTGCTCCAAACATTCTGTCATCTTGAGCGAAACGAGAATGCGACGAACACGTGTTACACCACTTCGCTATCTGGCAGCGACAGACGCATCCGGCGGTGTTGCGAGGCAGCAAAAAATCACGCATACGCATGAAAGTCCCTTCTACCACTACGCTCAGTGTCCCCACCCTTTCGCCAATACTTACCGCGGGAAAAAATATAGTCGGATACTTTTTGGACAGCCCTTGTATAAGATAGCAGACATAAGAGAGCTGTCCCTGGTGGAGTCTTGTACTTCTGCAATGTGCACATACGTATATAAGATAGCAGACACAAGAGAGCTGTCCCTGGTGGAGTCTTGTACTTCTGCAATGTGCACATACGTATATAAGATAGCAGACACAAGAGAGCTGTCCCTGGTGGTGTCTTGTACTTCTGCAATGTGCACATACGTATATAAGATAGCAAGAAAAAAACAATGCGGAATTTCGCAGAATGTTAAATAACCGGAAACACAGGAACTTTTCATATGGTTTAAGTAACTGCTGTCCTAATGCTTATAGGGCTACCAGTTAATAATGGTAAAGCAATAAGATACGAGTATATCTGTAAAATTGTAATATCGACATAAATTCAACTTATCCGTATTGACATATCATGTAATTACTTGGTAAGATAAACTTGGTCGTGTTTATTCGAAAGCACTGAAAAATCTGCATTCAGTCGTTTACGGGGGGGGGGGGGGGGGGGCAGATGTTACAATTCGTTACTAAAAAGGAAGAAAAGTAGGCACGGTTGTGGCAGTTGTGAAATGCAGATAACAGCAACTTCCAACACTTAATACTGGATGGTATTGTCTGAAGAATATCAAACCTTTTAGTTACAAGTGCTACTTAAACTGCAACAGGTCGGGTTTATTCATGTACAGTTTGTAACGTAAGCAAAGCAAATACATAACGTTACGACAGAATTTGATTACATATAAAAATTCGAGGCTCATATGAAATTGCATACCGATCGATGGAGCCGAGCCCACATTTTTAGTTTCTTCTTTCTAAAACCTATAGCAGTGTTTATCAATCGGTGGTCGGTGAGTTGAGTACATTCTACTAAGCAGAACATAAGCTTTCCCTTTGGGCTTTCTTGATCTTGGGTTTATTGTCATTACTGCTAAGAAAAGTATTGTGTAACAAATTCTTACATTGGCTTAATAAAGGTTTTAGAGTTAAAGTGTATCCTTTAAATATTCCAACTTTAATTGCTAACGTCAATTGTGCCCAAGGGATACAAGAGTGGAGATAATTTTCAAGATGGGGTCCGAGAAATTAGTGAGACTTTTATGGGATCTGTGATAACAGGGAGGTTGAGAAATTATGACCTATGGGTTCCAAAGGTTTTTGACAATTTAAGAATTATATTTTCTCGAAACCTTGCGGAACTTATTAACTAACGATGCTGCATCGACTACAGAGGTTACGCAGCTGCTGTGCATTAGTTTTAATGTGTCGAAAATGGGCTTAATTGCACTGGCTATTAGCGTTTGCCAAAGCATGAAGAAGGAACAAACACAGAAAAATTAAACGTAAACCCAACCTAATGTTAGTAATGGCAGTTACCTTGCTCCCAGTGTAATGGTTACAACGAAATACTTTTTTACAGCTTGTCATAAAAATATACAGCAAAAGGCGAAGTTTGTCTTTAAGTAAAACAGGTGTCACGAAAAGAGTCCTGACACTGACGGCCACCTTGATAGCCGTTTGCAGATACGTAAACCACCACTAAAAATCTGCCACTACAGCCAACAACCCGGTCGAGATTTGTAGCTGATACCTTCCGAGTAAGAGGCTAGTGTTGCTGTTCCATAAACCAGCCTGATAGGTAATACACCTTTCTCTAAATTTCTACCATATACTTCATTTTCTTTGTTCATTGTAGGCTCACCCAGCATCCTATTCAGGACCGTGGTTCTTTCCAGTGGGTAAGGCGCGGGGGGGGGGGGGGTTGGTCACTCGCCCCCATGTAGCGTCGGGGTTAAGAAAGAGGGGAGTCATGCCACTGCTTCTCCTATATGACTTCCATGGCGCGGAGAGGGCAACTTTACTTCTACTGTTATAGGCTATTTAACGACGTTCTATCAGGGAAAAAGTTCTATAGCACTAAAAAACAAGAATCGTGAAGTGGGAGGGACATGGAAAGGTGCGATATACGACTTATAATTTCGAGAATTCCTTCATTAAAATCTGCTTGCAAGTATTTTATTTCTTTGCTTTCTTCTTTCCCAGCTTAGGCTTTTTATATTTCTGTCTTTCGGGCATGGAAGTGCTTTTAAAAACGTTACGGAAGGATGCAACAAACAGAGCATCCATGCATGACATTCCTTCACAACACAAGCCTTACTCTTGGCATATGCCTAAATGCATGGCACTTCACCACCAGTCCTCTCGTAAGATCAAAGAAGTGTCACGGATGAAAGAGTTGATCCCTTTAATCTCGTTCAGTCCTCCTTAACTGAAATATAATTCTGTGCACTGCCAGCGCATTAAATTTAACCTAACCATACAATATGCTTAATAGAACTGAAAGACCTACATGTAGAAGGGAAAATATTCAAACGACTCCTACAGAAATCGATTGTAAAGTACGTGTATAAACTGAATTCTTTGTCGGTAGGACACAAGATCGGACTTTTGTTAGAACAATGACGAAACGTCGGGTTCCATTACAAAAGGAAATTTCTGACCATGTGAATGACAACTGCTAAAGTACGAAACTGGACCATGCAGCCGGTTACACATGGCCACTTGTCTAGCCAACAATAACAAAAACACGAGTCACGGTTACGACGTACACGCGAATTTCCTGCAACGCAAGGCTCCAGGTATCGGAAACTTTCTCCATGAAAGCTCCCTCAAATGACCGAACGTTTAACATGCAATTCGTACGTAACAAGACATTTATAACGAAAGAAGTGCATCCATCTAGAACAGTGATTCCCAACCTGTAGACCGCGGGAGTTATTCCAAGGGCTCGGCGAATTCACAGTTTCGCAGAGTCTTGCACCTCCAGCCATGGTTTGGCTTCGTCATCCGTGCCGCTGCGAGTGTTTGAGTGTTGTGACGCATAAAAGGCGAACTCATTGACAGCGATTACAGAGTTCACAACCGTTTTCTTAGACGCTTTCGCAAAATTGCGAAAAGCGACTATTAGCTTCGTCATGTCTGTCCGTTCGCATGGAACAACTCGGCTTCCACTGGACGAATTTTCATGAAATGTGACAATGAGTATTTTTCGAAAATCTGTCGAGGAAATTCAAGTTTCATTTAAAATCTGACAAGAATAACGGGTACTTTACATGAAGATGTATGTACATTTATGATAGTATATTGCTGAATTCTTCTTAAAATGGGAAATATTTCAAACAAAAGTTGTAGAGAATATCAAAAAAACACATTTAATGTTCAATAACTTTTTCCGAAAATCATGCCTTTATGAGATAATGTAGAAAAATATGGTAGATACAGACGGACCACAGATGACAATACAATATGGCGCATGCTGGATAAATAAGGCTACGCACACTCAGAATATGTAACTTATTGCTTTTCCACGACAATGGTTACGCGAACGAGCCAAACTGTTACGTTATACGTACATTGCCTGTCTTGTTATCAAGGATCTTCTTAATTAACAGTGCTTAGAATTACAACTATTAGCATGTGGGGGGGGGGGGGGGTCCGGGAAATTCTTTAATTATGAAGGGGTCATCATACTCGAAAAGGCTCGGAAACACTGATCTACAGCATTACCACCACATGAGGTGACTGACAAAACACTCGTCATAATGAGACGCACCAAATTTAACATCGCGAGCCCCCCCCCCCCCCCAACCAGCAGAATAGGCCCAAACTTCAAATCACAGTAAAAGCGCCCCCCCCCCCCCCGTTATTGGTTCAAAGTAATCACAGATACCGAAACTTATGAGTGCATGGCCAATCGTGCAACAATTATTGCACTGCATTGTATGCAGCTACCTACGTATGTATGCATCCAATTAACTTTCTAATAAGAAAACACAATGTACTAGTATATTGAAATACACTAACACCAGAACTCCCTGCTGGACAGAATTGAAGTTCACATCCTTACTTAGATGCAATGGTCAGCTTCACGCTCCTGGCACCCGTTGGATAAAAGGCTGGGTGCACCTCGGATCCGGGCTGGACCTGTGGACAACTTTTTGTACCACTGAGAATGGATATCCGATCACCCATAGAGCAGTCCCTATGCTAAGCTAACCTGGCTCTGTAAAATGTACGTTTGATAGTTCAATTCTTTTTGTTCTAACATCAGTCACAACATCAAACATATCGCACGCACACGCACACACATATTCCTATTAGTAGTAGGGGAGTGGAATTACACAAGCAGTTGTGGGTAGAACTTGTGGTAGATAAATACTCCCAGCTCTTGTTTTACACGTTTCTGCTTTAACATCCCTTCCCAATTTACACTTCTTAACTTGCGCTATCTCATTTTCAGTTTAACACTGTGGCTGGCTGCATTCTATTATGCTAACCTGTTATTTCTGATGGGAATATCATTTTCTATTTTTTTTTTCTATGGCTCGACAGCCCTATATGGGCCTGGGCCTCCTCGTTTCATCGAGGTTTCATGGTCACACACATTTGAGACACACCACAGTCGGTAGGACTCCTCTGGACGAGGTACCAGCTCGTCGCAGAGACCTCTACCTGACAACACTCACAAGAGACAGACAGCCATGCCCCCGGTGGGATTCGAACCCACGATCCTAGTAAGTGATCATTTTCTATTTATGCCCACTTTTTCAGGTATGCAACTGGGGCATAATACAAGTGCTATGTGTATGCCATGATGCAGAACTTAAAAACTGAACAGTTCCCACCACTATACCTGTTCCAATCTTCCAAACTGTTGTTAAACAATCAGTCTACACTTTGCCATGTAAACACGTAAATATGTAGGAAGTCCTTCACTTTCTGCCATGTGGACACAACGGCACTGCTCTGAAAGTCTCAACTGTGCCATTCAGCATTCACAGTGTGCCACTGCCAATTCCAGAGAAACTCATTGGAAGTTTGGTTGTGCACGTATGTTTAAATGTTGCAAGATTTGAGATCTCACAGCAGTGCTACTGAATATTTCAGTCTTCTGGGAGGCAACGCTGTCATAGGTTGGGAAGTTCCTGAAGTTAAGTAGAAAATAAGATCCTTTGAAACACTGTAAACTACTCGCCCAACAACACAGTTACATCCCAGAAGACATCAGTGTTAGGATTAAAAACAGACTATCTTGATGTATCAAGTAAGTCCCACTCTGTCTGCAAAACAGCACAGCTTCCTGCCTGAACAGATGTTTCCCCACACACACTGCAATTCTAGCTTTTAATGACATAGCCACATGTAGCAACTTCTTTTAATTCCCTTCCTCCATCACCTGCCTACCATGGGGAATGTATCTGGTTCAGGTAACATACAAGTGCCTAAACTATTCAATTTGAAGTCCTTGGCATATTTGAGAGTTAATACCACACTGAACCTCAGAGAGTCAGGGTGCAGAATGGATGAAGCTGCTTCAGGATAGGGTACAATGTGTTTCTGTGAACACAGTGACAGCTGAATCTTCAGGACTCTACCAGCAACACCACCCTCCCCTAAAAATCACACAATTTCTTGACAAGCTCAATAACCATAAACCACTAAAAGACTGTGCATTATAAAGCAATTTCTTGAAGGAAACAAAACCAACAAAACCACCACTACTACATACTACTAACTACTCAGCAGAAATTCTCATCATACCTTGATACTGAAAGAATTGTGGTGTATCTTTGACAGCCATTAATAAGTAGCGAGTGCAGATGGAGTGTCTGCAACAACAAATCGCTGTGGAGTTACAATTTTATAGGAATATTAAGAACAAATATTCATTGGTCAAAACAAATGAAAATGTTCATATAAACAGAGGTTCAAAAACCTGATGCTCTTGAGAAACAGCCACATTAGGTTAGCAGGACAGAAAAATATCAGGCAAAATTAACAGAGGAACTAACAAGTACCAACAGAATCAGTTGTCAAGAAACAGGGACAACCTATGTACATTACATTAGAACATCTCGACAGTGTACGTTTACACTTCAACATGGTGTATTACTGCTAAATGCATTCGAAGATTTTAGAAGGGCAGTCATGTTGCGCTCCTCCCTACAACACCTCCTAAGCACCCAACCACCAAGCCACACAGCACCAGAATGCCATCAACCCAACATTCACTGCTATGAGAACTTCAACCTTATATAGGGTCCAAACTGGTAAGTAAAAACTAATGTGTCTGTACATATGGGTAGGTCTGAACCTATGATCCCTGGGTAAAATATGCTTACATACACAATAACAGGACAAAAAAGTGAGAAAATGCAAGGACATATACCGTATATTCTCGAATCTAATGCACACCCTTTTTACAGTTTTAGAGGGCTAAAAAATCAGATGCGTATTAGATTCGCGTGCGATTAGATTCGCGGTCTAGAGCTGGATTTTGGAAAAATGATTGAGCTGCTGTACGTGCCGTAAGAACAATACAATACAATAATCTATTTTTTTATTATTTACTATTATAATAATATAATAATTGGGTCCAGTGAATTTCCTTCGTGACGCCTCACACCCGCTGATCGCTGCCTTGTGTTTCCGCCATAGTCGAACGTTGCTTTCATTAACTCCAAAAATTGCAGCGGCTTTGCGGTTTCCATTCTCCTCTGCGCACCGAATAACTTCACGTTTGAACTTCGCCGTATATGAGAGTCGTTTAGATTTCAGGTGTCCCTCTTCCATAACTACGGTACACGACAAATTGGAACAAGCACCTCCCACGTTTCAACAACTAAAGCTCAGCTGCTTCAGACGAGATTGTGCACGTCTGTTGAGAAAGGCCCCGCCTCTATCGGTATGACTCATCGGCCACAGGCGTAGCGTCGGATTTTAACGCATTGGTAACATCCAATATTATTCAATCAGTCGCCCCGTGGGCAAGGGGTGGTTGAAGGAAAGGTGCGGATTAGAATCGCGAACTAACTTTTTTTCATTTAAGAAGTCACCAAAAACTGGGTGCGCATTAGATTCGGATGCGCATTAGATTCGAGAATATACGGATATACTGATGCTGCAATAGTAAAAGTAGGAATTGGGACACAAAAATTCAAGTTTTTAAACGATAAAATTAAATTGATTAAATTGATATACCACAAAAATCATGGCCAAGGATGTGAAATTTGAGTTTCTCACAGCAGTGTAGCTGAAGCTCAGGTCTTCTGGGATGTGACACTAAGTCACTGGTTTAGTGGGTCCTCATGTTTTGAAGGAATGTCACAAATTGTTAATCCAATGGCACAGTATCCCATCCCAGAAGCCCTGCATCCATACCCAAGGACATGCTGAAAAATACCACAAATGTGTGAGGCATGTTATTCTGCATTAAAAAACAGGCATTCAATGAGAATAAGTAGAACATTAAAGGGCAGTTACAAACATTGCCCAATCAGTATTACTTTCACGCTGACAATGGCAAGGATAGGGTTAGCCCATAATTCCCATCAAGTTCTTTCAAGCAAAGTGCATTATTCTGCTTATATGTTTGTATAATGTGGCAGATGTTTCACTAATGGTGTAACACACAAAAGACATTCAGGACAGGACACTGTTTAATACTACCCAAGATTTTCACAATGTTTGCCATTTTTATATCATCCTGTCCAATTTTATACTTCTTCCTTGTTGTTAGTTTCCACTTTCTGTCAACTTTATTTTTGGAGCTTGGACAGCTCAGTCTTTAGAGAACCTATGCTAAAGGCTGGATGACCACAGAATATGGTTGGATTCCTGGCAGAACCAGAGAATTTTCTCTCGTCCTCTTCGTCCAGACCAGATCTGGGACCAAGCCAGCTTCCTGTCCATTGGGTGCTGGGCTCATAACCCAGAAATAAAGCAGCAAAAGGTAAAGATAAAGTTCTCCCAAAACAGGCCATGAAGGCCCAGAATGGAAGTAGAGGTATAGCTCTAATCTTTCTTTAACCCTGGCACTAGATGAGGGTGGGTGGTTAACTCCACGCCCCGGCCGCTTTACGCCCGGGAAAGAGACCCGGTACCAACTGTATAGGAGGCTGGGTGGGCCCCAGGGCTGGTCTGGATGGGTGCGCAAAATTTTGCCCCCACCAGGATTCGATCCCTGGACCATCCAGCCCGTAGCGAGTCACTATACCGACTATGCTATCCCGGCCCACAGAAATAAAGCAGCAAGGGCACTTAACTCCAAGTAGTGCTGAGGTTGAGAATGGGTACAGCAATACTTCCATTCCCCACACATCTTCATGGCATGGAGTTTCTTTAAATGCAGCAACAACTACTTCATCTTCTTAATGACTTTATCTTTTACTTTTTATACATCTTCCACATTTTCCATCACACCACATTACTGCCTCTCAAGACCGAATGACCAACTTACATATTATTTATGAACTGAAGCAAATAAATGACAAAAAGAAAACATGAATGGCACCATGGCCTGGATTGAGGAGTTGTGGTCACGACCAAATTTAAGGTACCAGGCTAACAGTGATTTGGAAGGACCGATAAAACTATTTCAGGATAGTTATTAGGTTTTCACACTTGCGTCGTCGAGGTTCCATTCTTCTGGTGATGCATGTTGGGTGATTGGTTCATAACATTTTGAGACAATGTGGCATTCTTAACTTCAAGGGTCAAAATCAGACATTTCAAACCCTCAGGATGAGACCAATATATCATCTCAAAATATCAGGAACAAATCACCCATGATGCAGCATCACATCCCAGAACAACTCTGTCATGATAGTCTGTAGCCTTGCCACATGTGTGAATAAAAGCCAAACATGCTAAGCTAGGACTAACCCATCTGTGAATATTTTCACAGACATAAAATTTGTGCAGATCTTAACCTAACCACAGCTGTAAAGTGGCCGATACTCCTGCCAAGTTCACAGCTTCACTCTCAGCCCTGACATCAGTTTCTTTTAATCAGCAACTCAGACTAATGTCAAAAGTAGGATGAGTAGTGTATGATGAAGTGGAGAGGATTTGGAAGGAAGCAGCCATGAGCTAATGAAGGTACCTACCAAATAAAGGTCTAAATGTTACTGTTCAGACATTTTAAAAGATTCTTCTTGCTTCATTAACCACAACCATCCTACTTTTGATACTAGGAAGACGAAACCAGCAGAGACAATGAGAATGGCAGGCAAATTTTTGGAAGCTTCTGGCCGTAAGAATGTCATCAGAATGTGTCCTGTAGCAACAGACAACCCTGCCTGAGACAATCTTTCCAGAGCTATTGATTTCCAGTTTCAAAAACTACACAAATGGCTCAATGTTGATCTCCAAACAAGCAACTGGATGTGTTAGATCAAACTTCGTTATGACATCTGGGTGCAGGACACCCACTATACCGATCACTTGACCATTGGCGACCACTTCTGCACAACGCTGTGGAAAATATGCAGGATCTGGAAGGAAACAGATAAGGCCAATTAAACATGCAATAAACACTGCGTACTGGGCTCTGTGTAACACTCTCAGTGGTATGTGATATGAGTTGATACTGGGTCATGGTGGTTATTACTTTGACTCAGTAAGCTTTGAGTAAGTATAGTAATACTACACAAATACGAAATCTTTGTATGGCAATATGTTTTGTAAAGTTTAGCAAACATTTTCACTGATCTTCATTCTAATAGACTCATTTTTGAAGTACTAGAGTTTTTCCCAAAATTTTCCTGAAATCAACAAACTCATGAATTACGTACGTTCAACACCTTTAAGGTAATAACCAATCCCATCTTTGTTGCTACTTCTTGGAACTTCCAACAACTGCATGAGCCTGTCGAGAAGACCATGGATTATCTCGAAACCAGGAGTTTTGTTGCAGTTTAATGCACACACCCGCCTCTCATTCCTAGCACCAACTTCTGCAATATTCAATAATGTTTAATGTTTTTTATGCAGCTCCTCCTATTACACAGTGCAATGAAAAGTCATCTAATTAAAAATACAATAATTTTAAGAACTTTGTTCACACCCATACCATCATTGGTATTATGACTCACTATGGGCTGGACAATAAGGGGTTCAAACCCTGGTGCAGGTGAGACTTTCTGTACCTGTCCAGACCAGCCCCAAGGCCCATTCAAACTTCTGTAAAATATGTACTGGGTCCCCTTCCCAGGACTAAAGCAGCCAGGGTGTGGTGTTGACCACCCACCCCCATCTAGCACCAAAGTTAAAGAAAGATTAGAGCTGTAACTCTCCCATTCCTCCATGCCTTCATGGCATGTTACAGGGTGAATTTTACCACTTCATCATGCTAGTGCCACTGCTGCCATCACCATAATCATAATCCTCATGTTTTTCATCTCAATAAAAAAACTTCAAACCTTATGCAATTATTCATAGTTACTTGGCAACTTGATTATTTTAAGATGCTGTATCACCTACAAAAACTATCATATGATGGTTTTATGAATGATGAACCTAGATGCTGTCTCCTACAACATTCTCAGTCCACAATTCATACAAGTTCTGTCATATCTGATGTGACTATGAACATCTCATCAGATATTACTAACATGGTGGATGCTACTGAAAATTTTTCTTGCAAAAAACTGAATAAGAACTTTGCAGCTCTGTGTCAACTTAAAATATGAGACAGTAACCAGTGAGGAAGTAAAAAGCTGAACCAGAAAGAAGGAAAAAACAGCAAAATATAGTAAGGTAGAATTGGTATATATGGAACAGGTCCAGCAAAAACAGGCTCTTAATCTACCAGTTGTTCTTGCAAAAATAAATATTATCTTGTGTTCAAGAATGTGTGATTATTACTTTAAAAGGTAAGACTTCAAATGTGGTTTGATAGTGAAAATGAACCACTTAATGTGGAATTTATATAGAATGATATTCTAGTAGAGGGTACATTAATTTCAATACAGAATACAAAATGGCATCATTTTCAGACCTACCCCTTTCATATACATTCAATTCTTCCACGAACATGTTGAGGAAGGGTTTCCTCTACTTGGGTACATACAATATTTTACAAATTCAGAAAGTAGTTCAAGACCTGGATTAGAACATATAGTAAGGTGACATACTGTTGCATGATGTCTTTCTTCTGGCCAGTTTACAACACGTCTGTAACAGTTTTCAGTATATTTGATGTCATTTGAATCAAAGTGAAGGGAGTATAGAATGGGTAGAATGGCTTACTTAATGACATATCTGGAGTTCAGAGAAAGTAATTTGAGATTGTATACTTACCAGATTTTCTATTTAAGAAATGAATGAAATTATCATTATCATTACCTGCCATAACCACAGCGGGAAAGAGAAATGTGGGTATTTTATTAAGTTCTTACCATTTATAATTGGGTGATGAAGAGGGTGGTTTGTGTTTCATTTAGTGACCGTCAGTAGCTTCAGTGTATAGTGCCAATGGTAGATGAACGAACATGAATACAGAGCACTTTATATGACCTTCACCGTGCATTTTAACTTCACTGTATATTAAACCAACGAAATGCACCTTCACTATCAATTTTAATAGTAATCGATTACCGAGTATGAAGTTCATATCCTAAAGAGCTACATGTGGGCGCGTCTATGGCTAAAAAGTCCTATTCTTGATGAAATTACACGGTCACACTCAGGGCACTCAAAGCTACCAGCACTGTATTTGTTCCTGCGGTGTTGCTGTTGAGCAGTACAACTGGCAACTATCCTCGCCACTCGTTCCGATCCGCAGCAGATTCTTCCCATCCCACAGCAATATTAATGGATTTCATGGTCCGATGTAGAACGTCTTTGTACCTCATACGTTGACCTCCTTGCCTGCGGTTTCCTTGGCATAGCTCGCTATACAGTATATACTTTTCAAGCCTGTTGTCCTGCATACGTTGGATATGTCCGACCCAATGAAGGCGCGACTGCGACATCAGAACTTCAATTGGAAGACACTTTGCCCTACTGAGTACCTCAATGTTAGAGACACGATGAAACCATCGGATCCGCATAATTCGGGGAAGATGTCTTTGTTGAGTACGTTCAAGTTCCTTTATGTGTCGCGTATAGGGGACCCATGTCTCGCATCTGTATTTGGTATTATGACAGCGCGATACACAGCAGTTTTAGTGTCCAGAAAGAGGTTATGATTCTCGAAAACTCTGTGGTGAAGCCTCCAAAAAGCCCTACATGCCGCATGAATTTGTCTTCGTGTTTCCAGGTCAATACTGGCTTTTGAGTTGAGCATACTGCCAGGTAATCGAAGGATTCAACATTTTCCAGTTGGTGTGCATAAACTTGTATTTGGACGTTACTTTTTGCCTGTGGTATTGACATGATTTTCGTCTTCGTCTTGTTCAGTTTGAGTCCGAGTGCTGTGTAGGCTTCGGTGTAAGTATCTAAGATACAGTCATCTGCATACATCAAATCTGTTATAAAACAGGTCCGGGTCTTCAGTATGGTTCTGAGTCGCGCCAGGTTAAAGAGGCCTTCATCAAGGCAATATCTAATGCCGATACCTCTCACCTTTGATTTCTTATCTATAATAATGGAAAGTGCTGCCATGAACATATTAAATAACAGTGGGGCAATAACGCAGCCCTGCCCTTAATTAAATGTAGTTTGAACCCCCTGATGATGGTCTAGGCAGACCGAAACATATGTACTATTAAAATTGATAGTGAACGTGCATTTCGTCGGTTTAATATACAACGAATACAGAGCATTGGTGGAACCATAACTGACAGGGGAAACAGAAGTAAAAAACTGTCCCACCATCACTTTGTCCAGCACAAATCCAACATGGACTGCCCTTGGATTGAACTCAAGTCTCTTGGTGGGATGCTGGCATTGAAGATCGTGACTGGAGTGTGCTGTATACCAAATTTTTTATGCACATCTTGAACACATTCACTCATCAGGGACCAACAAGTAGCTCGATAAGGTACAAATGAAAGGGATAAGACATGACTGTTAAATTACTTACCTGCTTCCTTGTCTAGAAGAACTACATCTGAAACTTCAAACAGTTTCAATGGGAGTGGCATATTTTTGTTTGCTGCTAAGGTTTTGAGCAGTCCAGGTACAAGTGTAGTCCTTGCTACTTGAAATTCTAGTGTTTTAGGGTTGGAGATGTGGACAGCAGGAATATCCTTTATGTCCTTCCCAAGTTTTGTAGCTATGTCATCTCTTGAGCACTGTGCACACGAAAACATAACACAACTGTCATGTAAGCACAGTGCAGATGTTTAGATGTTCAGATCATGACTTACAGTGTCTGTGCTAGTATCCAGCCAGAGTCTCAACCCAGATTACTTTCTTAGTCTCAGTATTTAGTTAAATATTTACTGCACAGCATTATCATTTAGTGTGATAATATACTGGTCAGCATTTCTACACTGTACTCAAGACGTCTTCAATTTAAATCTTGTCACAGAGACCAACTAAGTACCATACCATAAATTATACCAAGGTCACTTCTTTGAATATTCTGAGCAATCACAATAATTTGAGACTGTGTTACCATCTGAGGTCATATCATTTACACAGCTGCAAAGTGGCATCAGCAATCACTACACTGCTTGAATTTGGAAATATGTATCTACTAATTTAAATTTAAGAAAACCAACATATTAAATTACAAGAAAATAGAGTGTAGCAGTTTCAAAAAACTCTCCCATCCTTCAAAATACTGTTATCACGACTTGAAACAAATGAACAGTTACCAACCACCACCTATAGTGTCTCTGAGTACCTGTCTATAATTACTGCCCAGTCTGATAATTTAGCCCTGGTGTTAAACCAATTTACAACAATATGGCCAGCTGTGTTCTTAACATTCACAACCAAGCAAGGCAAGAGATGCTCACACGCAGGGCACTCATGTAGAACTGCTCTGACATGAGCAGCTTAATGTATCTTATAAGTTGCGAAATCTGACGTTTCCATGCTTGTGAGAAAAGATGAGAACTGTCAAAATATTATAACCTAAATGGTAAAGTGACTAGGCTACAGGCTAGACAACCAATGATATACTGCTTGATTCCTGGCGGGGGCAAGAGATTTCTCTCTCCATGATGTCCAGACTGGCTCTGGGCCCCTGTCACTCCCCAGTTCAATAAGTACTGGGGGGGGGGGAATCCACCGGCTAAGTGGGCAGAGCATGAAGCCAGCCAGTCACTCACCTCCACCTAGTGAGTGCATGGAACTACAACTATTAAGCACAGGAAAAAAACTTTTCTTTTGTATCCATTGGACATTACCCATCTGCCCCAATTACTCATATGTCACAGCACAGGCTTTGGGGTGCTGCAACATTTACCACTTCTCAACATGCTTTTGAGAACCATCATTTTTCTCAACTGTCAACAGATGTGTTCAGTTACAATGACTACTTGGCCCCATTAATGAAAACAAATCAAAGGTTATAATCTGTACTACCACTAATGTTCAATAATGTTGCTTAACAGGCTTTAATTTTCACTCTGCATATGCTGTCATTGTTTAAATCTCTAATAAGGTATTTTTGAACCCCCATCTTTTTAGAATCCAAAGAACAGATACAATGAAATAATACATTGATAGTAAACAGCTGTCTCAAGCTACTGTCTACTGATAAATTGAGATCTGAAAGGTATTTAAAGTATGCAGATCGTGTGGGTTGGGATAACTGCCCAGGAAGACAACATGGGTCAGCAGGTACTATCTTTGCAAAAATATTTATCATGTACACACTACAAAATCTCTTTTCACTGTTCCAGCAGCTAATGTATTTGCAACTGGCGCTTCTCATTGACTTGCAGTGCATTCTAACAGGTACTGACCTTACATACCCAGTTTCCTTTTCCCTCCTCTTTGCCCTCCTTCCTCACCCCACAAGTTTCAAGTTATCAGTCCTAAACTGTACTTAAATAAAACAGAAAGGCCACCTCCCTGCAATGTGTGACTGACAAAACTCAAAGGGTAGAGAAACTGCAATGATTTAGCCAGACCCAGTACTGCCAAGTACAGATGCTACTATCTGTCGCGAGTGGCACTCGACATTCCAACACAACACATCAAGTTTATGGGTAGTCTGCTTGCAGCAGTTGGAGTATAATATACATACCAGACAGAAAGTCAATGCCTCAGTGAAACCAGCTTGGGCTATTTGCTCCCTCAACTGATCAGACAATTTGTTGAGTGGGAACTGCAAAAATGGAAAACTACAAATAATTAAAAGTAGAAAGCACAAAAAGAGAATTGTTATAGTATAGTAAGTAGATTTGTGGCATATTTTATGATGATGTCAGTATCCATGGCATCAAAGGTACAAACAGAATGAACTATCATCATATTTCAGGACTCACACTGAGATCATTAATCTTGAATGAGGTATTTATGGGTTTCCTCTATGCCTACAAACAATTGCTGGAATAGTACCCTAAAATAGAGTGTGACCATTTGCTTTCATATCTATTCAAATTCAACATTCTGAGTCACACTATGCTTTGATGCAGTATAGCAAATGTAATTCAAAATAATCATTAAATAAATGAATAGAAATTCTGGCACTGAAACACAGCAATGAGGTCTTTTTTGTTTTGTTCAGCTACATACCTCGCTGTCAACAATATAAAAAGTACTTAGGTCTTCATGTAAACTGCCTAATATTTTTGTCTGATTTTAACCAAACATGGATTTTCTTGACAGATTTTAATAAAAGTCTCAAGCATAAAATTTCATGAAAATCTGTCCAGTGGGAGCTGAATTGTTCCATGTGGATGGACGGACAGGCAGATATGACATAGCTAAAAGATGCTTCTCACAACTTTGTGAATGACCACAAAAACCAATCAATTGCCAACCCCAGACTCAGGAATGTGTTTTGATAACTTCGTATCTGAATGTCTGACAGACTGAAAGACCAAAAAAAACACACACAATCTATATGTCCTTGCTTCAGTATTTTAAATAAACATTCAACAATTTACTTCCCACCCACAGATGAAGTTCACTGAGAAGGGCGAGGAGGTGATGAAAATATTACATGTACCTTATGGAAATAAGTTACAGTGATGGCATCTGGACAAATACAACTGAAGATTAAGTCCAATAGTGGGCTGTGGTAATAGTGCCATTTTAACACTGGATTTTATTAACAGAAATGTACCCAAGTTTGGAGCAAGTTGAATAACACTCAATTCCTGCTAATATCAACAGACTTTTATCTTCACCAAAGCATCCAGACTGCCTCTGAGGCCTACCCAGCCTCCTGTTCAATGGATAGTGGAGGCTCTTTCTCTAGGAGTAAAGTGGCCAGGGCATGAAGCCAACCACTGACCTCCACCTAATACTGACAATAACAGGAAGCCAAACTATACCTCCACTCCCCTCATAGGCCTTTGTGATGTCTACACAGACAACACAACCTTTACTTTTACCTTTACCTTTACTTAGGTCTGAAACTATATGTTGCTTCATAGCATTCGACATACCTGTGCTCCAACTGTAGAAGTTGTAGGAAAGGTTTTCTTGATGTTGTTATAGCCAAAAGCAACTGCCACATCTTCGTATATGTCACATGCATGAATAACGTCATGTCTGGATGGTGGAACTTCAACTATTACTTCCTCTTTTGAGTTAGCTACCTCTGATTTCAGACACATTTTATTCAACAGTTTGGCAATTTTGTCTGCGGGTTCACTGGTGCAAAATAATTAAAATAAACTGTATTAGAATCTTCAAAAAAGTCTATAACAGACACTTTATCAACTGGTAGGTGTGGATGTGATACCTGAGAGAAAACATAAGGTGTCAAAAATAAGAAGAATGAATATTTATCACAATACTTAATGCATTTGATTGGCTCCCCCATGCTGTTCACTTCAAATAATTTACTTGGTGACCCGAATCAGTGAATGTAATGATTGTGCCACTCTTTAATGTACCTATAAACATCCTGTTTTTTGAACTATGTACGAGCAGCGTGACTCTTGGTGTTGTGACATTATCATCAGAAATCTTCTTCCCAGAAGATGAGATTTGGAAAGAGACAAACATCGTGACACAGATTAGATTAACCCATACTAACTCAGCAGTGAAACCCTGAGGCCAGCCTGCAGATGTTTTGACCACATACTGTAACTTTCAGAGTGTTTAAAGTTTTAAGGAATATATCTGGACACAAAGAAGTACTGGCAGAGAAGCAGATTTTACATTATGAACAGTTTGTGATTAATTGTATGGTTAAGGTACCCTAACCAAGGAACTTATGATTGGGTTGACATACAGCTTGGATGAGGGGAAACAAGAAGTCCATACTTAGTTTTGGAGGGCAAAGTAATGTAAGTGGATGAAGTACTTCATGCAGATGTATGATACACATATGGTATGTTTTGTACCTATCTCCTATCAACATGCTTCTCTATCCTTCAATCAATATTCAACTTGTATTTGTGTCCTCTCTCTTCATGTTCCATCTGTATATCTTTCCTCACTTGGTCTCTCCACTAGTCCTTGCTGTCCCCAATCACCATTCCATATTTTGTCCAAGAGTAACAAATGCACATACTTTTACATTCTTCATTTGACCACCACCTCACATAGTGACTACCTGTACTTTCACACCTTGTATAATGCCCTGGTGTTCAGGAATTTCTCTTGTCTTGTTTGTTACTTAATGCTTTGTCTCTAACACTTGCTGTCAGCTTACATCCTTCATAGTACATATCCGTATGTCAAACTAGGCAGGCAGTATGTTTTATACAAGATAATTAACCTCTTTGGAAATTTCCCATTCCAAATATAAAAAACAATTGTAAAATTCTACTTCAACATACAGATTTTTTGTGCACTTTTCTCTTGGATTATTTTTAATGAAATTTTAACACACAGACTTTTTCAGCTGTCTTCAGAGTGATATTGGCAATTACTTCTCACACTTCTATGTCCTCTTGACAGTTTTCATGATTGCATATTTATCCCACCGATTCTTAAAGTACACTTCACAGATGTACTGCTTTTATTGAGTCATCTCAGGAGTTATGAAGACCAGCAAGTGCAATATCTGAGAGGGAAATGTAACTAGGGGCACTACTAGGAGTAATACAGTCATGCTATCAGGTAACTAGGGGAACTGCAGCCAAGCTAAAATGTAACTAGGAGTACTATAGTCATGCTAGCGTGTAACTGGGGGCACTAAAACCAAGCTCCCACATAATTAGGAGTACTATGTTCACACTATCATGTAAGTAGGGGCAATACAGCCAAGCTAAACTATCATGTAATTAGGAGTATTACAGTCATACAATCATGCAACTAGGGGCACTACAGTCATGCTGCCATGTAACAGAGTTAGTACTGCAGGATTGTAAAATATTAACAGCAACAATACAAAGAAGAGTCATTCACCTTATGCCTATATATCTGTTGGTTTTCTGTACACTCACAACTTCTTCACGATAAGCCAGCTCAGGATATTTTGTGACTGTCCCATCAGGTAGCACAACTTCACAGCATTCTGCAGTGTATTTGTCTACACAGTATTGGCTGAACATACATACTAACGTATCCAAAACAATCTTGGCCTGAAAAATACAACCAGCAGTTTATAACATCTGATATTGTCCAGTATCAGACAGATAATTATATGGTCTCAAAGAGATCTGTAGGCACATGATATCCAGATTAAAAGGTTATCAACAAACTTTAGAATTCTCTATACCAATATTAATGTGAACAGATTACGTATATATTCTGACAGAAAAGGGAGTAAGGGTTTATCTGTGGACTACTACTACTACTATTACTAGTAGTAGTAGTAGCAGCAGCAGCAGCCAGGTGCATGCTCAGAATTTTTCATTGGGGGGGGGGGGGGGCTGACCCTGAGGCTATATATAATTTATGTTCGATTTTAAAAATTATGCCATAAAAATCATGTCATAAGTATAATAGAATACTGTTTCCAACTGCATTTATATACATACAAATATAACTACACATTCCATGACTCAATCACAGTGTCCTATCTTCTTGTCTTTTTAAATTTATTAATTTATTTTTCAAAATTCTAACATACTAGTCACCAGCAGATTTCAGTGGCTGATTTCAGCTGAAGGGTAAATCACGTAAAATGTTTGATATCACAATATCTACAAAACCTATTTTTTAAATTTCGGTTTTGTGGCGTTTGGAGGGGGGGGGGGGGGCTGCCGGGCTGCAGCCCCCCTCCCACCCCTGGGTGCACTTCTGGTAGTAGCAGCGGCAGTAGCAGTAACAACTGTGCTGTGGTGGTTTGGGGAAATGGGGATGGTGATGGTGATTATTAACATGTTACAATGATTGACAAATTCAGGCAGCCAATTACAGGTGCATACTGAAAAAGACAACAAGAATAATCAGTATGTATAAAATTACAAGTCATATTAATGGAAAAATTAAATAAGCACTACCAATAACATGAGCACAATGTGCTGAAAGAATTGAAAAGGGAAACTAAAAATGGCACACTATCCTTCACTCAGTTTTGCACCAGGTACTTCTCACATCTCAGTCCACTACGCTAATGATCTCTCTGAGTCTGGGGTGACAAAGAGTTCCTGAACATACCTTTGTGAGTGAGAATATTATACAAAAAAAGAGCTTAGTAGTAATTGATGTTTATTATTCCCATTGAATATATATATTGCCAAGTAACTGCACGCAGATGTGCAATTACTTGGAAATACGATGTGCTACCCAAACGTTCGGGGAATTTGAATTCCACGCACGAACCGGTTGTGGTATGGCCTGCCGCCGCTAGATGGAGCGAGGAGTACCCTTTGTGAATTAGTGTGGCAACAGCTGTGAAGGCAGGAGGCCACGTTTTTGAGTTTCGTGCGTTTTGTAACGTTGTGTTGTAGTGGTTCAGCGATTTTTTAAACCTGTATAAATGGCAGATTTTAAGGAACAAAGAATCTGCAACAAATTTTGCTTTAAGCTTAAAAAAACTGCTGTAGAAACCCACCGCATGCTTGTGGAAGCATTTGGTGACAATGCTATGAGTCAAAGTAAAACTTTTTTGTGGTACAAACACTTTAAGGATGGACGAACGTCTGTCGACGATGATGAGCGTTCAGGTCGACCAACGACAAGCACAACACTGGAAAACATCGGGAAAGTGCGAGAGGCTATAGTTGCAGATCGTAGACGAACAATCCATGATGTTTGTGCGAATGTAGGAATATCGTACGGGTCCGTGCAACGCATCCTGTCAGACGACTTGAACATGAGACGCATTGCTGCAAAATTTGTGCCGAGACTGCTGAGCAACGACCAAAAAGAACATAGCGTTGCTGTCTGCACTGAACTCAAAGATGAAGCAAGAGATGACCCCAACTTCATATCCAAGGTCATAACCGGTGATGAGTCATGAGTTTACGGTCATGACCCTGAGACTAAGCAGGAGTCGTCGCAGTGGAAGTTGCCATATTCACCGCGGCCAAAAAAACCACGTCAAGTTCGCAGCAATGTGAAGTCCATGTTGATCGTTTTTTGACATCCAAGGCATTGTCCACAAGCAATTTGTCCCCCCTGGTCAAACTGTCAACAGGAAGTTTTATTGTGAAGTTTTGAAGAGGCTATGGGAGAGCATTAGGAGCAAACGTCCAGAAAAGTGGGAGAACAACAGCTGGGTTCTCCACCAAGACAACGCCCCCCCCCCCCCCAGATCACTCGTTGTTCGGCAGTTTTGGCTTCCAAAAACACGACAGTGATTCCCCACCCACCCTATTCGCCTGACCTCGCCCCCTGCGACTTTTTCCTGTTCCCCAAAATAAAGTTTCGATTGAAAGGCCGTCGATTTGACACAATTGAGGAGATCCAGGCAGAATCGCAGGAGGTGCTTAAAACACTCAAACTTGAAGACTTCCAGGGATACATGGAATCATGGAAAAAACGCTGGGATCGCTGTATCCATGCCCAAGGGGACTACTTGAAAGGAGACGGTGGAAACTAGGAGTTATGATAAGCAATTTCTTTTTTATGGGCAAATTCCCTGAACTTTTGGTTAGCACCTCGTAAACATACTCTTACGCATATCTATTGCATGGAATATGTATGATATCAAATACCTTTGTCAGGTCCAATGCAGTGCACTCAATGAATACATTTCTTGTATTGAGTGTAATTCTTGAATGGTTTCCATTAATTATTGGAGGCATAGACAGGACAACACCATTCTTATCATAAATGATTGGATACACTGGACTATCTTTGATGATATGAAGGTACTGCTTGAGTTGGACATGAGTCTGAAAGAAGACAGGTCACAATGAACAATACAAAAAGTTGGTCACCAATCAACTTCTTACATTCAGTTCATCACTACAGAAACAGTTACAATCAGCCATGTGCAATAAACTCAAATTTTTAATGTTAAAATTTATATTTAAAGATTAAAAATTGTGACCACTGGGCTTGAGAAAGTGTGCTTCACACATACTTCAACTCAGTTCCTTTGACACTATAGGAACTGAGAGAGTTCAAGATCAGGGTCTTATGATCACAGTGCGATAAGTGGTTAGGTTCCAGTGTAACAAGAAATATGCAGTGATTGCCAGAGCTCTATACTAGGCAGTCAGTAGCAGACTGAGTCTTGGTCAATCCATCTGTCAGTCAGTCTGTTAGACAATCAGATATCTTGTTCATACAGTCTGTTGCTCAGACAACAGGTGAGGGAATAAGCTGTAACTTCATCAGACAAGCAGTCAGTTCTACATCTCTGCATATCTTTTCACTGTTCGAAAAATGAAATATCAGCACACACAAAGAATACCCTTCTAATACTCCAGACCAATACTTCTGTTTACTGTTACGAGTACTCACTGAATAAAGGTCCATAAGTTCAGTTGCTGTGTATTCCTTGTCTTGGTTCAATGGTTGGAATTTGATGTCACCAGGTGGCTTTGCATCATACGTAAAAGGGCCCAAAATTGTGTCAAGGTCATGAGTTCCAACGGAAACTAAAGAGCGTTTCCTGCATATATTCTGATGCAATTTGTCTTGCAGGTCAATAAAACTCTTGTAGCTCTCCTGGTTAAATGTCACATTCCTGAGGACTGCAGCGACAGCATGTGGCCGAATCAGCTGTGTCTGGAAATTTAATGAAAAGAGACACACAACAGCAAAGACTGGTGGCTGAAGTTTGTCATCTTTTGAGATGTGATGCTGTGCTATTCAGTACATTGGCACCCACATTTCAGAGGAACATGATGCCTACATCCTCAGAGTAAAAGAGTCCTTAATCACCCTTCTACCTGAAGATGGAGGCAATGCACTACTCTAAAAGGGTAGTACCTATCTACCAAACCATACGGCGTCATATACCAGCAAGTGAACAATCTTCAATCACCGTCATGGAAACTTCAGCTCTCACAAGGCTGGTATTCAGTTACTGTATTTTACCATCAGACAGATATGATATAAAGGATTATGCAGTGTTAAGTGAAACAGGGGACAAAGTATGTATGAATGATAAAGTGGAGGGGTAAGTTGTCACTGTTCATTAGAAAGTCATAATCCAACAGCTGCTGTGAAGGACTACATAAGACGATGTAAATGACAATTGGAAGAGCAAAGGTAGCACTGGAATTTGAACCATGTATGTCACAAATGAGAATCAGACATGTAATACTTCACAAATCCTTAGTCATAAAAACGGTGTGAGAAAGGGTGGACATACAAAAAGGTAGGAACAGAGAGGGAGTAAAAGAAAAAGAAGCACATGAAAGAAAGTAGAGAAAGAATATAACCCTGCACATTATTACTATTTTTCCACACACATTACACTGAAAACTATTGGACAGTTGAGTCATGACTGCAAAATTTAGCATTACATACTTGCCTGCGTGTTACAGCATGCGTGTCAAAAGGTTCTCAATAAAAGCAGGACTCATTTATATGACAATTTTCCCATACATAAGTCCTGCTTTTACACACTTGTAAATCATAACAACGTTAAATTATCCTAAAGCAGTGGGACCTTATCATGTGTTATTCATAATATCACACATCTAATTGTTACAGTTTCCAAACATCTTCACAGATTCCCACTCTTAACTTCAATTAGTTTCATCTTCATCCACAAACTGTTGATTTTGTATCACGTAACATGGCCTGGTTTACATTCAGGGTACTAATGAGAGTTAAATATGATAAAATATTAAACATAAACTCTTTAAAATAAAGACTCTGTAATGAATTCACAAACATGTACATCAGTAAAGAACCAATGTTTCAGAAGAACTTACTGTCTCCATTGTCAGATTTGGGGCATGGAGGCAGTAGGTTCATCAAAAGTAGATTTATTTCTATAACACTACAAAGCAAAATATCTTTGCTGCATGTTGGCAAAAGGATAAAAGACTAAAGAGGGGTTACTCCTGCTCTTACCACAGAGGCTCTGGATGGCAGTTTTAGTCCTGTTTTCATCCTTTCCTGGCCAGTGACCGATATGACAAATGAGACAGGTGGTGCCAGGATTTTATACAACTGAGAGACAGAAGGTTCTTGCATATAGTTCATACACACATTAAGGGATGGTGCAAACATGGAAATTAAATGATTCTGATAATTTCTGGCAACTGGCACTGGAGATGCAGGTCTCTTTTTTCATAGCTATTCATGTCGTGTTTTTGTGTAAATGCCTGAACTGAGTGGCAAGTCATGTAGTCCATTCACACGTTACACTACCAACCCTACCGGACAATTTCAATTACATTTTATATCCGGACCCCACATTAAAAGCTGTCACCCTACTTTAATTGTGGTTTGTATAATTCCAGTATCAGAATCATGTTATACAATGTTCAAAATAAAACTAGTGATTTTCTCAAAAATGAATTATATTAAAGAGGACCTGGTAAGAGTAAAGCTGTACCTGTGCTTAATTAAGCACATCATAAAGGCATATGGGAGAGGAGGTATAGCTTCATGCATTCTTAGATGAAAGTAAGCGGTTAGCTTCATGAACTGTTCACTTTATCCCTGCAGAAACAGCCATGGTATCCAATGGATTGTACATTGGGTGGGCCCCAGACCCTGTCTGGATGCTTTGGAGAAGAGAAAAATGCCAGGAATAAACCCCCAAATCATTGGCACTCCATCCCATAGCCTACTCAGCACAACTACCAACTGAGCTCTGGTGCGTGATGTAGCAATGTAGTTCTCATTAAGGTCTACAATTTTAACTTAAAATTTTTATATGGTGAATATAAAACAAAATAAATTTCTTACTCATTCACTGTCATATCTTATTCCAATGAAGTTTGTAACAACAGATTTTTTAACTGTAATAAACGATCACAAAGAATAATGAGGTATGCAAAATAACAAAGGATGCATATGGAAGGTATGAGTTCTTCATATTTTATTTTATGACACTGTCAGTATCTCCAATTATATAGCACTGATAGTAGGATGACGGTGAATGATAAACTTGAAAGGATTGAAAGAAAGCAGTCAGGTCTAATCAAGGTACAATAATACAACCTGTATGGTGGGACTGAGGAAAACCATAATAAACATCAGTCAGGATAGCTGGTGTTGCAGCCAAGACTTGAACCAGGAACCCTCAAATAATAGTCCAGGACGTTACCACTATACCAACCTGTCAAGCCTGACAATTCTGGTAAAACCAGCAAATGACTCAGCAGTAGCCTCATCAACACACTCCTTCTTACCATAATCATCATCACAACACACGCTGTAAACAAATGCACACTCCACTTACTGCAGGTGTTAGGATGAGCTTCTGTACGGAGCCTTTTTCTGGTGTCACAGCCTTGTAACGTGGTGGAGACACCCTGCCAATCAGAGGTATGCGAGTGGAAACATAACACACTATCATGGTATTTCATAATTTTCTCTACCCAAACATATTTTGCTCTGGACTGTACATTCTACACCTGTATTACAGAATTATGGGAAAATTTAAACAACTAGAGAAATGGTGAAAACAAAGATCATTATGCAAAATACAGGCAACAAAAATGCCGTCACAGCATGGACAGACAAAATGAAATGGGAAAATGGATGATCAAATAACCAATTATGTTTCTTATGTTGGCAGACTTTTCTTGCAGTAAACAGTCAATTTTTATTAAACAGCCAAGCAATCCTTCTGTAGCCTGCTACATTAGGATCAGCAGTAACAGAGTTAAACAGTGATTATACTCTAAGTATACTTGTAACAAATGTCATACTAAGCTACAAGTAATTTGACCTTCTCCCACCTAAACATGTAAAAAATAACCCTCCATAAATCGCCATTTCCATGCTCAGTGTTCAAGTGTACATGTTCCTCCCTGTCTCCTGGCCATTAATGGATAGTTAACATGTCTTGATGTTAAACAGTACAATGTGTTACAGTCAAGCATACAGGCACATACTAACACACACTCTCTTCTTAGACATATGCATAAAAAGACAGAGACATTCATTTGTTCCAGTTCTCACTTTATTTGTCTTAAGACAAAATAAAGTAAGAATAACTTGGTGTTTCTTCAGAAATAAGAGTGTAAACCCTAGAACTACAACTGTCTGAATAGTGTCAGAAGAATGTTAACAAAACATGGTAAACTGGACACTTACATGTGTTTATCCTAATGAGTTCTAATTTAACATAAAGGTGAAAATGTTGAACTTACTTCCCTTGGAAAATAAGGAGACCAAGAACCAAGCCTTCCAAACACAAGAGGTCATAACGATTTGCTGGTATCTCTATCCGGTATATTATGTCTTCTGAAGCTCCTGCAGACTGTTCAGCCCCTTGCTCATTTGTTATCATCTGCTTCTCTGTTGTCTGTTCAATGGAAAGACATAAATTTATTTAACAAGCATGTTTAGCAACAACCTAGTGTGCTTGTGAATTTACATCACTAAAGCACTGGATATTCTGCATTAATTTGGTTCTTGTTGATACATGTTTACAGACAGTTAACAATTGTATTCATCAGTTTTGTTATGCAACATACAGGTATGACATCAAATTATGGAAGACTAAAGTCCAAGACACACTGTTTTATGCCACTTCAAAATGTCAGTTGCAGGTTCAAATTCCACTGAAGGCATGAAAGCTTGTCTAGTTTTTTCCGTGTTGTCCTCTGATGATAGAGATCTTGTGAGTCTGATTCTCTACACAAAATACTTCGTCTCAATAAAGGTACAGGGAAAATCTACAATACAAGGAGGCAAGCAGTAGGAAAACCAATATGGCTTGTAAAGTCCAAGGCAATGGATGCTAGTACTTGGTTCTGACCGGAACTGCTTTACCAAAACAGCAGTGTGGGAATGCAAAACCCATTTGTTTGACCACGAACTTGGTCTTTCAATAAAATGAGCTGCTGTAAATATTCCACATCTCTGTTCACCTGTAACATCCTCAAAACTACTTACCCCACCCAAAAACTGGTGTTCTACTCATTATTCCATCTCCATAAACTTGCAATAATAATATACAATGTCAGCAGCGTTTCCATGCAGTTTCACTAATAACTTAATATTGATTCTCACCTTGAACAGTTTATCACCCACGACATTCACAAACAAAACAATGTGCCAATAAAATGCTTATAAAAGTAACAGAAGAAAATGAACACAGAAGACTGTTTAAAAAAATCTGCTGAAGCATTTGTCATATGATTCAACATGTATCAATTCACCAGGGTTGTTAGCTGCTGCACAAAAACACTGGGGCCATATCATTAGACCTATGTGTATCTACAATTCATCAAACATCACTTCAGAAAGGAAACAGATAGATTACCAGTAACCACGCTGGATTTTTCACTTTCAACAAAATGACCTGAACAAATCACCACATGCCCATACATACAAGGGTGTATTCAAAAGTTCCCCCACTCACTCATTAATTAAATATATGCTTACCTTTGTTATTGGTCATTGCTATGCCCATCAAAGCACTCCCCTTCTGAGTTTATGCAATGGGTCCAGCATTTCTGCCAGTGCTGGAAACACTGCTGGAACTGATCTTTTTGAATTGTATGTATGAAAGTCAGACACTGTTCTTAAATTTCAGGGACATCCTGGAATGATACCTCAAAGCTGCAATTTCATTCTTGGAAGCAAGAAAAAACACAAGGAGACAAATCAGGCAAGTAAGGAGGGTGGGGGGCCACACTGATGTTTTTAGTGGACAAAACTGTGCACTGAAAAGGCAGTGCATGCCAGCTCACTGTAATGTTGAATCAATCAATCCTGGTTCCGCCTTCATTCCAGATGTTCCTAGATGACCTGCTCCCTCATGCATTGCAAATCTCTCAGTAGTAATGCTCATTAACCGTGCGGCCTGGAGGAACAAATTCTGATGTACAATGCCCTCAGACAGGAGAAAGAGAGAGAGATCACCAACATGATCTGATGTTCAGCCTGACTTGCCTCGCTTTCTTCGGACAGGAGAGGTTGGGCTTTTCCACTGAGTGGACTGCTGTTTGGTTTCTGAGCGATCAAAGTAAACCCACATTTCATCCCCTGTATTCCTGATGCAGTTTTCCTTGAGTTTGAAGCAAAACTTAATGAATATGGTTATTCCTCCAAATCAGCCATCAAAAAACTGTGGATTGCACTTAAGATGCACAACAATAAACACATGTTCAGAAGCAACACAGAAGATAGTGTCCACTAGACTGACTCAGTAGATAGCAATGTTATGGCACTTGGTGGCAAAAAGCTGTATACTTGCCACTCTCAGTCCTGGTGGTGAATTTGGGAACTTTTGAATACACCCATGTACAGGGGTGAACAAACGGTCCAAAAATTTAGGAGCCACCATACAAAATTTACTTACCTGGGTGACTTGGCACCTGGGATTTGTGCACTCCTGCCCTCACATAGGCCTATATATGATCACATCATAATTTTCCTCATTCTTTACAGCACCTCCTTACATGTTTCATATCATGCACGGACAAAAAAGAATGAAGTACAAGAGAAACAATTTTGCATGCACTGATTTCTAACATTTTTCGCTGGAAGAGAGCAATTAGGAGGTTTATGAACAGGTTGGAAATAACAATATTAAACTGAATTATGTATAAACAGACTGTGTAGATGAGATGTGAATTGAGGAGAGGTCTTGTGAAGGGAACATGTCCACAAAAACATGAGATTATTTGAGGAACTGAATCGCTGTCTTCCGCTCAAGACAGACTTCATGCCATGGAGTAAGTTTATCAGTCTACCACTCACTACATATTCTGAACCTCCCTCCGGTCCTAGCGATATACGAACACAAAATTACAAATGCATTTATTTAAGCTAGAACATCCACATAAGACCTTCCATGCACAATTAAAAGGAACTGAAACTTGCAAACTCTGAGCAAGATGCTGTGATGTGGCATACTGGTTTGCTTCATGTCATGCAGCTATGTGCACAGCTGACCCTGTCCCTGTATCTGTAGCAGTAGATATTTCCAACTTATGACTAGTGTATATACAAATTTATATCCAACATCCTTCTGTCAAGGTTAACTCCACATGCAGGGGAACTTACTGGGGATCATCAGTGTGGATTTTGATGTAACAGGTCAACTACTAATCACATAACTTGCATTTGTCAAATAATTGAGAAAGAATGGGAATTCAATGAGGCAGTGCATCAGCTATTTATAGACTTCAAGAAAGCCTATGATTCAGATAGGAGGGGCATCATGTATAATGCTCTCATTGAGTTTTGTATCCCAATGAAACTAGTAAGGCTAATAAAAATGTGTCTAAATGAAACCTACAGCAGAATCTGGGTAGGCAAACATTTGTCTGACACATTTCTTATTAAGAATGGTTTGAAGCTAGAACATGTTCTATTGCCATTCCTTTTCAACTTTGCTTTAGAACATGCCACTAGAAGGGCAAACCAAGGGGGCTTGAAATTAAATGGTACAGATCAGCTTCTGGTTTATGCTGATGATGTTAATATATTGGGTGAAAGCATACATACTATACAGAAAAAACACAGAAGCTTTATTAGTTGCTAGTAAGGTGATTGGTCTAGAAGTAAATGCTGAGAAGACTAAATATATGGTCATGCTTTGAGACCAACATGCAGGGCAAAACCACAACATAAAGATATATAATAAATCCTTTGAAAGGGTGGAACAGTTAAAATATTTGGGAACAACCCTAACATGTCAAAATTCCATTCGTGAAGAAATTAATAGCACAGAGAAGTCAGGGAATGCTTGCTATCATTTGGTGCAGGATCTTTGGTCTTCCAGTTTGCTATTCAAAAACATAAAGATTAAGAAGTACAGAACCATAATTTTGCCTGTTGTAAAAATGGGTGTGAAACTTGGTCTCTCATATTGTGGGAGGAACAAATGCTGAAAGTGTTTGAGATTAGAGTGCTGAGGAAGATATTTAGGCCTAAGAAGGAAGAGGGGAGTGCAGAAGACTGCATAATGAGGAGCTTTATGATCTGTACTCCTCATCAAATATTATTCCGGTGATAAAATCAAGAAGAATGAGATGAGCAGGGCATGTGACACTTATGGGGCACAGAAGAGGTGCATACAGGGTTTTGGTTGGGAGACCTGAGGGAAAGAAACTACTTGGAAGACCTAGGTGTAGATGGGAGGATATTATTAAAGTGGTTCTTCAAGAAGTGGGATGGGGAGACCTGGACTGGATTGGTCTGGCTGTGGGTAGGGACAGGTGGCAGGTGCTTCTGAACACGATAATGAACCTTGAGGTTACATAAAATGCAGGTAATTTCTTGACTAGCTGAGGACCTGTTAGCTTCTGAGGAAGGGCTCTGCTCCATGGAGTTAGTTAGACTAGTGGATATGAAAACAACGAAAGAAAGATGGCCCTAGGGAGGGTCACTGCTCAGACAGATATGGCAATGTGTTCAGAAATGTACATCCCCACCAACTGCTATACCATGATGGTTTGGTGTATCAACATATGTAGCAGTGTTTCCTTCACACCAGATATAATTAAACAGCCATGCCTTGGTCCCCACAGCCATATTTGCAATAACAGGTTGTACCATGCACAGGTGAGACTGGCATTAAGGTAGAAGACACTGTACACTGCACATCTTAGACACCAACAGGATTCGGAAACCAGATATATTCAAAAATAGCATTTGCTGGTAAGTGCAGAAATCAGAATGGACAGTTTTGTTAGAACCTCGTTGGGAAAGTTAAGCATGCTCTGTGGAAGCTGTAGTCAACAAAGTTCATTCACACCCATCGTTCATTAAAAATATACTTACAACTTCATCCAATTCCAATCCAAACTCAAAGCAAAGGTCACTGAATTGATCATCAGCTGAAAATACAAAATAAATAAAAAAATATACTAGTGGATTAACCATTCTGCAATTTGTCAGAGCCAGTGATTCCCAACCAGTGGTTGTAAACCCCCTTGGAACCATAAAATATTTCGGAGGTTTAATGGAAAGAAACAAAATGGTGTGCTAATGTTCCTCATAAAAATTGTGATATTTATTATATTTCTTTACTTGGTTGTTTCATAATAATGTTATTTTCATAGATTGTTCCAGGTGCACAGTTGAGATGTTGGCTGATGCGAAACCTAGAAATTCATGTACAGGTCTGTTTAAGAGATTAAGAGTTTTACCTCTTCCATATGATTAAACAATATATTAATGATCTTCCCTGTAAAAAACCAAGAAAATGTTCAAGCAAATTCAGCTGTACACAATACTAACACAAGGAATAAATATCATCTTCACACACCAACTGCCAACCTTTCATGTTTTCAGAAAAGTATACACTTTGCTGGCATCAAAATATTCAACACAAGTCTAATTGATGCAAATGCTCAATTTAAAGCATCATCTCCTCTCAGTCTGTTGATGAAATTCTAATGTTTAAAAGTGACGCATAATTTTATTATCAGCTGTATATAATAATAATATTTGGTGTAACATTAGAATACTGTATGTGAAACACTTATAATATTTTTGTAACATACATTTTGTAATTTGTGTATTTTATGACTTCTACCACATCCCATCTGCACTTTGACTACAGTTTGGATCCTTGGAATTTATAATGTATAGTGTGTGTGTGCGCGTGTGTGCGTGAGCGCACACATATGTATTCATACATTTCATGCCGGCCAAACTAGCTTCCTTCACTTCCAAACAGGAAATGATTTGCAAAAGAGAGCACAAAAGTTAATTTGGCACTAACAAGCCTGATCAAGCAGGTAAATGGATGCCAATGAATATGTAATTCAAACGTTTTCACAGAAGATAATCATTTCAGTGGATGTTTACACAATTATAAATAATCGCAGCTTTATTCACGACATCACCAGCTTTTCCACATAAATACATCCTTGTCACTACTGCATGGTATGTACTCAGGCTGCAGATGGAGGACACGGGCTCCACGTATGAAATGTAATTAAAATTGGGTTAAGCAGTTACAGACACCCAACAATGGGGGAAACTCCAGCGTGGGATTGGGCTAACAATTTCTCACCATACAAAAATATTACAGTACAAAATGCCTTAAGGCCTTACACTTGAAGTCCATCACATCATAAAGATGATGATATTGGTAACTTGAAATATCAGGAGTCTCTCACAGGCGCGCTAACTGCAATCACTTGAAGAAAAATGAGCACTGTAAAAGCCAGACTTAGTAGAGTACTACACATTTTTCCATGGAAAACAGAATAATGATTGTAATGTGAGGATTGACTTCTTTCTTTATAAGAAAACCACAACCAATCTTAGACAACTAAAATCTGCCATTATGGGTGAAAATGACTTCAGTACTTGGAGATGCTAAGCATCAGGTGAAAAGCCGGGGGGGGGGGGGGGGACTGTGCAAGAGATATTATAACGGAATAATTACAATGCAGGTTTGCGAAAAGTGTTGACACCCCACCCAACACATCTTGCTGTTTGGAACAGCTTTATATACTGGAAATAACTTCTTAAAAAAGCTCTGAGACTAGGTAAATGGTGTACACACATGCCTACACCCACTTCCAGCCCTGGTTACAGATAAGACCATAGACAACTTGAAGAGGATATTCATAGATTACCATTCTTAATCAGGGCAGTCAAATGTATAAAGTCAGGAACAAAAGGAACAAACTTGGGAAATCACCATATATATTCCAACAACTGCATTATAATTAGACACAATAATATACAAACATGTAGTAATTCTCCTACATCTGCAGTAGGCCTATGCATTCATCCATGGTGATATAAACAGCCACAGGAGATGCAGGGATATATCCCTGAAACCGAAGAAGAATTTCTGCAATAAATGTTTGTGATCAAATAATAACTGTTATAATACACATTCTGTAACAGGTTTTTTAATCATTTAAACCATTTTAATATTTGTATTTTTACTCTATTATTGCACATCTATGACATAAATAGCCATTACTGTATTTTTCTTAGTTAAATACCGCCCTGAGGATAGCCAAATAAGGCCAAAACACGTAGGAGGATTACCACATGTTTGCATGTTATTGTATCTGATTATAGTGCAGTTGCTGCAATATATGGTGACTTGTCTTACTACATAGAACATGGATGATTTTAAACTTGATCCAGTGTAGAGCAGGCTGATTTGAGAATGAAAGCCTAGAAACTAAACACTCATATAGGAAGTGATGTTTCCAACAGGATATTTCACATACTATTTTTATTTTTTTAATCCATTTGCATTATCATGCAAAGGTACACATTTCATCCGCACAATTTCTGTTGAAATGTGACTAAGTTCTCATGAGTCAAATATCAAGATATTCATAGAAGAAACAATTTTATGCCTGTTCTACTACTTACAATGATTTTGTAGTAAGAAACAGTAAGTGACGTGTACAAAAAGGTCAGATTTAGGAGTTATTTATAAAATAAAAAGAACGCCTAATGTGAAGACCATATCCATCTGTCCATCCATCCACAACTCTAGTGCCAGCAACTAAAACAGCCTGTCGTATTTTCATGAAATTTGGTATACAAGTTCTTTACAAAAAGTTGTTAGGCAAGCGTAAAATATGTGAAAATCAGAATAGAAAAGAAAAACTTGGGTGTACAACAAGTTAATCAGATGAGATTGGCTGAAACAGTTATTTAATACTGCTAAATACAGTTCTAACTTAGCAACAAATAACCAAGTTGTTAACAGTGATATCTAACCATACATGGCTACCACTGTTCCAGTCTCTTTCATACAGACACGGCTGTTCACATACTTTCAAGTCCTATGATGTCAATCAATCTTCATGCATGCCTCACACTGGCTGTACCTACATTTCTCACTTTGTGATGTCTGCCCAAAAGACCTTCCCCAGACACAGAAACATAATTTTAACAATTAAGAAATCATTACCCTTGGTCTCAGCACCACACCATGCTGACATGTGGATAAAGAGGAAGTAAAGCTCAACACATTCTTAACCTTGGTACTTGAGGGAGGTGAGTGGTCAGCTTTATAGTTTGGATTCTTTACCCCGAGTGCACATCTGATAGAAGGTGGTGTGTACCCTAAGAAAGTGGTAACGAAGAGGACACTCCCTCCTCTACAAAGAATGAAATCCAGTTATCAAGCTCACATTAATGACAAGAGCTATCCTTGCTAATAATACTTTACATATATCTTTATATATTCTATAAAGTATAATATAGGCCTATTACAATTTGCCCCAAATTTACTCATAAACAGATTACTAGTTATGGCACAGCAAGACACATGACACAATTATGCGCCTGAGAAGTCTAAGACTATCAGATCCTTCAATATTATCCTTTTCTACAGGACTTCTGTCACAAAACAGAGAAACGTGAAGACCAGCCACATCACGGGATTTTATAACAGCAAACAGATGTCAATTAATGGTTCAAAAAATTCCTAAGGTCCTTTTCGCTTTGTAATTAAGTTCAACTTATCCAACATCACAACACACTCATATGTAAACAATTTGAACACATTAACTATTTTCCAAAACTTTTCCTCCTAGAAATAAAGATGCCGATCTTCTGACATGAGAAAGTGAATGGGGTCATCTTCTAACAATCATGACACTAAGATTTAAAATACAGAGAAAGGCAATGTGGAATATGGGATGTGAGAACCGTCACAACGGCTACAAATTATTGGTACAATTTTATTCTTATATGACAAAAATAAGATTACGCACGGTTATATTCCTAGAAGCAAGATGTCCATTTACACCACTGGAAAAGATTGTAGAAATTCGAAAAAAGGAATTATTAAGGCATAAAGCATTCACAACATTACGAAAACTCTAGGGCTATCCACCTGCCTACTTTTGAACTCAACACACGATATCTGTCACACCTGTCAAATCCTAGAAATAAATGATAAATACGGAGGTTTCTTTCTTCTGGGATGTGACGCCGTGCAAACTAGTTATCAGTGTCACGAAGACCATATTACTTTCATCTTCAAGGCAGAACCACCTGACCGCATTGCTTCACATACCAGAAGACAGTAACCTCCAGAGCTAACGCCGCAAGATCCTCAAAATCACACTGGTAAGTGCACGTGTTGAATGCAGGTTAAGTACCAAATTCCTTGCATTACGAAGCTAATAAATTAAATCATTCACTTACTATACTCCTGGCCGAGAGCTTTAAAAAGTAATTCTTTCTTCACCCCAATGGTCGGCATCACGTATTACGACTTTATAAATAAACTACGTGGAAAAATTCAAACACGTGTACACGAATACAATTCTGAACATCAATTCAGACCGATTCACGGATAAGAGCTGTTTGGACTACCCTACCCACAGATTAACCTTACCTCTCATCCATGGGACAAACTATATTCGCTCCATGGTGGGTAATAGAGGTGGTCACAATTGTTCATCTACAGCAAACTCAATTCGCAGTTGGTATGAGTCCATTCCAATCTATTGTTCTATCGTCTGTGGTTATGTCTGTTCCCATCAAACAGAGTTTTAGTGTCTGTAACTAGTGTTGTTGAATTGGGAGCGCAGATTAATGTCGGAGTGAGATGGAGGGCAATTGGACTGTCATTCGTGGTTATCGTCACAGATTATCTAGTTATCGTTGTGCCCGCATTCGTGGCCGGTAGTTGTATAATCTGTGGCCTGTACAGAATGATGGATGATTAGTGGTGTTCGTAAATACGTTAAATACGGTAGCATGAAGTATTTTGTATCAGTATTTATACTTGTGGGCACCTTCGTTTGTACATTATGTCTATATGAAGATCAGATTGGAAAATTTGACTGGTAATTATTACAGTGGTTATAGTGTTTTATTATTTCGAAACAACCTCTTATTAGTATTAGTACATTGGTTCGAGTCTCTGTTATAGGAATTTTGATTTGCGTAGATAACTGTTGGTTTTTGTTTTATTCTTGAAGACCATCTGTTTAACCCTAACTTACCACCCAAAAGGTTGGTGTAGTGGTAATGCTGTAGACTTATATTTGGGAGGTACCCATTTTGAATTTTCGCTGGTACACTTGCTAGCCTAAGATTTTTCGTTTTTTTTCGTCAGTTCCTTCAGGTATGCCTTGGTTTGGGCACAACTCATAATTTAGCAGGTATTCTGCCATTAGTGCTATATAGTCTGGGATACTGACATGGCCATAGAATAACCTACAGAAAAGAGATTAACCTACCACCTGTGCCTACACCTCATAAATAATTTCTTTTTATGAGGTTTTCCAAATAACATTTTCCACGTATTTCTTGTTTTCCTGTGTGTGTGTGTTGTATGTCTTGCCCACTACAGCCTTCGTGATTGTAATATTATAGTGTAATTATACAGTGTGCTTCTTTTATTATGCCTCTGCGCACGTCACCTGTCACGGAATGTCCTGGTAGATGCAGGCATTCTACATGATAAAAATGCGATGCCAATAGATAAAATAAAAGGACCACACTGTATATATAGTAAAGCTTCTTACATAATTTCTTCTCTTTCTTTTTACTTTATCTCTCTTAGATCAAAGTGCTGCTCACCTCATCACACTTTTTATACATGCCTTGTATTCTTCCATTGGGATGAGTTACCAAATTTCGCATGCTTCATGCCGTAATATAAACTGTGGCTGTAACCCCTACACCCCACCTTTCTGCTGACCCAGAACTGATATATCGCTATGTCTATTCATGTTTTTCATCAGAACTCTTAGAAAAAAACTAGATTGATATCTTAAATATATCACAACCATTACCACCAACATCATACATCACTTTGTCTTACCAATATAATCCAATTACCCCAGCATGTTATAAGATAACACATGATAATACACATTCCCACATCTCACTTCTTATTCAACATTGATAGTCACCTTGCCAGTTACCACTTAGTGCCGCATTTTGTCAGCACTTGACACAGCTTTTTAAAATAACTGTAATCAGACAAATGAGCACTAAGGCTTGCTGCAGCTCCAAAATGATGTGCTTCGGCCACACTGTTGACCAGGGTATTATCAACATTATTTGTACTCAGGTTAAAGTACATGGCAATGGAAAATTGTGGAGAGGAGCCACATTTTTTCACTTGTTCTGTACTTCGAACTTAGATGATGTACAAGACTATTAATGTTTAATTTCTTCTTTCAGGAGACAGTCCTATGTTGGGAAGTTAAAATTTGCCCATTTAGATACAGCATCTGCAACTAAGAAAGGGTTTGTTGCTACTGAAGAGAATGTAGTTGCAGCACTGAATTTGAAGTCTGGTAAATTCAGTATCAGTTCTGATGTTCTGTATGTTTTAATGTAACAGCTGAGTTTTGTGTTGAACAGTGTCTGTTATGTGAGGCATATTTACCACATATTTTGGACATGAGTTCTCCTTCAGTCTTGTGGTTTTGTTTGTTGTAATTCTTTGTGATGTAAAATGAGAACACTTATGTGGAGATCACATCCTTCTGTCCATCCATCTATCTTTGACCTGATATCAGCAACAAAACTTTTTGTTAGATTTTAAGAAGTTTGGCTTAGGAATTCTTAAAAGCAGCTGTGGAACAACCATGAATTTTGTGAAAGTTGGTGCATTGACAGTCATACTTTACAGCAGGTTGTCAGTGACTGATTTGGGTGAATATTGTATAGCAGTTCTTTGCAAACCGTTGTCAAGCAAACAGGACTTGGGTGGAAGTCAGCTGTGTAACAGTCATTTGATACTTAAAGATGTAAATGAATTTCTACCCGTAGTATCCATACTTCATAATTGATTTGGGTTAAATTCCTATACCAGACTGTCACATGGTGCCATTGAGCAGTTGTGAGTCTCATGAAAATCGGTGCGTTGAACTGCATACTTTACTTAAGTGTGTACATTAAATTTTGCCTGTGTTTGATACATTGTTAGTCTGATTTTGATAAAATTTTATACAGGAGATGTTTGAAAAAAAATATATTCAATGGTCTTCAGGTAAAAGTTTTTGTATGGTTCTTGATGTTTAATATGTCTGATGATGCATTACAGTGAAACCTCTATCCATCGTTCCCGTTACCGTCGTTCGCCCGCATGTATCGTCTGCCTTATTTGGTCCCGAAATTAGCCCCATATAAATAACACTATTTTTTCCCGCCTCCATTGTTCCTCGAACTGTCGTTTTCCCGCACCAATAGTTGAAAAATCACGGTCCTGACGCAACATTTTCCCGCACTGATGGTTTAGCGAGGTTTAAGGACCGGCATGGCCTAGTATACAAGAAGTTAGTCGGAGAAAGTGTGGCAGTGGACAGCGAAAGCATGGAAGCGTGGCTGGAAAGACTGCCATCTTTGTTGGAGGGCTATGAACAACGTGATATTTACAACGCGGATGAGACGGGGCTCTTCTACAACGTGCTTCCTGATAGAACCTTTTCTCTCAAAGGAGAGTCTTGTCATGGAGGGAAAAACTGTAAAGACAGACTTACTGTTTTACTTTGTGTTAACAGTGATGGAACTGACAAACACGTGCCGATTGTTATCGGAAAATCTCCGAAACCGCGATGTTTCAAGAATGTAAAAAAATTACCCACCAAGTACCACGCGAACAATAAAGCATGGATGACCACAGACATTTTTTCTTCATTTCTGCGTTCATTAGACGCAAGTATGGGTGCACAAAACAGGAACATTCTCCTCTTTGTGGACAATTGTGCCGCACATCCAAAGGATACATCGTTTCTAAGAAATGTAAAAGTCATACGGTACCCGGCAAATTGTACAAGTGTGCTCCAGCCCCTTGATTTAGGGGTAATAAAGTGTTATAAGCAGCTTTATAGAAAACGCCTCGTGCAAACAGCTGTTTGCTTAATGGATGCAGGCAAAGATACGAAAAAGAAGATAAACGTGTTGGAAGCTTTGCACTACACTGTGGCAGCCTTGCAAGAAGTAACCCAACAGGCAATCGAAAATTGTTTTCGGAAAGCTGGTTACGTGCAGGGACAATCTTCGGGCGATAGTGACGTCGTATTGACCAACATGACGACGATTTCCGCCAAGACTGGGAAAAGTTCAGTGGCATGAACAAAAATAAATTCGAGGACTACGTCTCTGTGGACAGTCACGTGGCAACCTGTGGTGTAGAAACAGTGCAGGAGCTGTGCGTGAGCCTCGTGGCGTCCGGGAGTGTGGAGCGGGAAGCAGAAGCTGGCGAACCCGAAGTTGTGCCGAGCTTTGCTGAGACGCATGAAGCGCTGATGAAAGTAAAATCTTTCTTTTATGCGCACAGCATGAGTGACAGTGACCGTGAAAGTGTTCTAGGCCTTGAAAAATCGTAATTTGAATTGAGGAGGAGTAAAGTTTGCTCAAAACAAACGTCAATGAAAGATTTTCTCAGCAAGAAGTAATAATTATCATTAAATTGTTCTTATCTATAATTTTTAATGGTTTCCCGGTACTATCATTTCCCGTATGTATCGTTCAGATTTTCCGGTCCCTGAAAAACTATGGATAGAGGTTTCACTGTAATTGATAAGCTGAAACTAGTAACCTGCAAACATTTTGTAAATTTTGTTGTGCATGACAGTGGTTTAGAATATATACAGTGATTCTGAGTTTCATGAAAATTGGCACATTTGAGACCTTTTTTTTTCCCCCACAAATGAATTCCCCTCCATAGACTTGTAGACATGTGAGACTTCGATGTGGGGAATGATATTAAAATGAATCATACAGGAACATATTAACACCGCATGTGCTGTGGTTGATATGTTTCTTGCAGGAACACTACCACTTGTGCTTTGAATTACTGGTACTTCAATATTTGCTACTGTCAGTGACAAAAACACTTCAGTTTTTTCTTTGGTAATTGACATGATCTGTGGCATTTAATTAATATTAATTATGCATAAGTTACTGGCAGAGACTGTACACAAGCAGGAAAAAAGTATTTTAGCTAAGTAAAATCCAGGTGGAATGGATTAAGATGAGAATTATATTGAACTGGCTTACAGTAAGTTTCATGAACCTTCAGCTTCCATAACAGGAAATTTCGTGATTGGGTGAATGGCTTTTATCACCCCAAAAGAAGGCTGTGTACTGTAGAGTCAGTTGGTTAGATATTACTTCAGTTAGCGCTTCTCAAGCTACATGATGCGACACACTGATGTGGTATGTTTATTTACTTTTTTATGTCACCAAAATTTTGGTACTCTCCTGAAGGTGTGTGGCTGTGTGACAGTTCTTAATAATAAAAATGGTTCATTTATACTTATACACTTTCATTTGATTAAAATTTTGGTATTCCTGTGAATGTGTGTTGTGTGTGTGTGTGTGTGTGTGTGTGTGTGTGTGTGTGTGTGTGTGTGTGGACATCATTCTTCAAGTGTGTCATGGCAGAAAAAAGATTGAGAACCGCTGCTTTAGTTTTGAATTTTGTTACATATTTGTGTAACACCAGTAAGAAGTAGACTCCAGGATTTACTGCTGCATTGTAGGTCATATACTCTGGAGACATGCCCTGGAGAAGGCTGAGCAAGGGGAAATCCAGTTTATGGGTGGTGACAGTGATGACATTGTGACTGTGTCGGGTAGAAATGTTGTGGTTGTGCGGACATGGGATGCGCACAGTGGTTACCTTAATTCTGAATGGACAGTGACACAAACATCAAATAGCAGGTAATGTTTGTTGTTTTCTTAGGTGTAATACTGCTGACAGGGTTTAGAAATTCCCTTTCTTTGTAAAGTGATGAATTTGAACACCTTACTGAAAAAAAATTTTAAATGGAGAGAGCTAGAAATCAAGAAACCATAAGTGGTTATTTTACTGTTTTTGTACATAACTTGTGAAGTTAACTGTCACTTTAATCCTTTTTCAGGCTAATAGACTTAAAGTGGTTTCTGTTCCAAAAGCAGCTGTTTCAAGTTGTGCCTGTTGCCCATTCTCATATAACCATTACTGCTTATAACAAAACAGCAGGTACCAGATTTTCATCTCATGACATTCCTGCGCCATGGATTGCAGAGGGTTCGAGGTATTATTTGCTTTCCTTTTTAGACAGTTTTTAAAACAGTAAAATATGCAAGGAATCTCTGTGCTGCCCACTAACTTTTTAATTATTGCATTGCTTTTATGTGATTTACTGAAAACATTCCATATGGCTGATGCTTTACCTCCAGATCAGATTACTTGTTTCAGTACGTACTACAAAAGGGTATTTAATTGTGGTACTTAGTGTGTGTACAAATATATGAGATATATCATTGGATCTTATTTGCAATGATAAAGCTAATTGTAATATTGATAATAAATTGCTTATCCTCCCTGTACACCGTCAGGCTATTGTTATTAAGCCTAAGATCAGCTTTAAAATTACCTTTTATATACAGAAATATTTCTGGCTGTTTCAAAGCATGACAACTGAACTAAGTTAACAAGCTGTGCATTAAAGGAAGTAAAACAAATCAAACCTAAAGAAACATAACTGCCACAGTTGCAAGTAGATTTCATCTTACATTGACATTACAGAACTGTAATTGTGGGACTTAAATGGGCATAGGAAATGCCTTGTGCATAGCATCTTGTGAAATCAGTATGTCCACTGCAGTTAGAATTGAAATTATCTTAATGTTGATACTCATGAACTTGTGTGGCTTGCAGTGAAGCGTGTTGAGTGTCTTGTATGTGTCTGCTTATGTAGGTGCGTGTTGGCTGTGCCATACCTGGCATGCTTGGAAGTTGCGGATCAAGAAGTTGTTCTGCACTCTGTCTCTTTAACTGGGGCTGATGTTCAGACCAAGTCACTCTCTGCATTCCTTGGAGAAACAAAGGCTGATGTAACACTGGAAACAGTTGGAGGCTCTCAACCAGCTGTGGCAGTGGCCACAGTGGGGAGTCCCAAAAAACATGTGCTTCTTCTGAAAGCAGATGGATTTACATTGTTTCCTCAGCAGCTTCCAGTGTCATCAAAACTGTACATCACACTTAATGAGAAGAGCAGTATTATAATAGAAGCACTGTTTATTGAAGGGGTAAGCACTGAAGACAGTAATCAGTCAAATGCAAGGCGTACAAGTTTTGGTGGATTTTGGTTGTGGTTTCAGGTGTACCTGTAACCTGTTATTGTATCCAACATTGTAGGATGTATAGATAAAGGTCACACCATAACATGCCAATGCTGGCACAGGAGGAACGTAGAGGTGCAGCTCTACCCACTTTCAACCTTGGCTTTAGAAGGGGTTGGATGGTCAGTGCCACTGCCTGGCCACTTTGCCCCAGGTAAAGAACTCCAATATCCATTGTACAGGAGGATGGGTGGGCCCAGGGTTGTTCTGGACAGGTATGGAGAAAAAAATCCCTTGCCCCCAATGGGGATTGAACCCTGGACCAACCAGCCTGTAACAAGGCATTATAGCGACTCTGCTGTTCTAGCCCCCGGCATTGCTACATGTAGTAAAATTAGCTTCCCCCACCATACCTGTTAGTTAACGTACTAAATTATGATGCATAAATCATATTTCAATTAATTCGTATGGTAATATCAGGATGCAGGGAATTTAAATGACATGGGAAAAAATTAACTCTTTGCTATCAGATTTTATTTGCAAAGTCAAAGATTCTCATCTCCGAAGTGCTCAGGAAGCTGCTATCTAGTGTGTCAGTAGCTTATTACTGATAGTAGAATTATGCTGCTGACACTTTGTACAATTTTAGTGAACTCTGCAAAAGAATAATAGTAAATTTGTGTGTAAATATGTTCCTTTTCATCAGGGTGCACCTTGCAGATACTCATATATTGAGGTTTCCCTTGTGAATGGTTAATTTGTGTTCTTTTCTCCTCAACTTAAAACTTGTAATAACTTAGTGCTGTGTACTGTAATGCTTACAGTGGTTGAAGCTGTCAGGGTATGAACTAGACACGGGAATGGAACTGAGTGATCTTGCAGGAAAATTGAAGTATCCTACTGGACTGGGTGAAGGAAGTGTAGCAGCTGCTGTCTGTTCTCAAAGAAGGGATAAAGGAAGAGGCTGTCATATTTTATTGACAACAGATGATCATGCAGTTGCTCTTATATTCCATCCAGGGAAGATTTTATGGGTTAGAGAAGAAGCTCTGGCATCAATTGCTGCAGTAGAGACTTTGGATTTGCCAGTGTCTGATACTGATGCAGCTATTGAAAAGGAATTTGACCATAAAGAGAGTGAGTATGATAACACCATATATTTCACTCTCAGTCCAAGTATTTTGTATAGCTATTTTTATAAAACGATGTTCATTAGACCGATGACTGTTTCTGAAATGATTTACATGTGGGAGATTCTGAAAGACGTGTATTACTCTTTCTATATTGTCTCGCTTTTTCATGTAATATATTATTTCTTGAATGATAGATTTTGATCATTGGTAGTGTAATAGTGACCCTTAACAAGACGTAACTTAGCGTCTGCCAGTTTTGCTACAAGGTTCATTATGATGGCAGTGATCCTACAGTACAAGGCTGAATGAAGTAAAAGTAGACCAAGATGTGGCCTGTGAAGTTATTTGTGAATACTGTGCGGCATTTTGATATCCAAAACAGACAATCTGGAGTCTCATATTTCTGCTGTTTATCCACTGTCTTCAGGCTTTTTTACTTAACATTGTATAGTCACTAGGACATCTGCTTTATTGCGGGATGTTTCTGGTTTGAAAATTGAAAACAGATTGAATATATTTGCTGAGTTTTTATTTATTTATTTTAATTAATTAATTAATTTACTTATTTAAAAGGTAAAGGTCCCATAACATGCCAAGCAGGCACTGAGAGGAGGTAGAGGTATTGCTCTATTCATACTCGACCTCGGCGCTAGAAGGGGGTGGGTGGCCGATGCCATGCCCCAGCACTTATTTATTTATTATTTATTTACCACTGTTTAATGTTTCAAGAGCAGTGGATGTGTGCACCGAACTGCAGATAATCCTAGATGACCTTATAGAGCAAAGTTGTTTTTGAGAAGTCAGCAGGCACTTAGCTAGTCAGAATTCCTTGCTTTTTGTGGAACCAAAGGGTTCATCACCATGGTCACAAGAGCCTGCCACTGGATCCTATACAGAGCCAAATAAGTCAAATTCACACTCATCCCTTACACGTGATGAGTTTTTGCACTTTTATGAGGTGCTATCCAAAAGTTCCCAAAATGTATCAGAAGAGAAAAGCAGACACACTCAAAGTCCCAATCGCCACTGTCCCCTTCAAAGTAGTCCCCTTGGGAGCGTACACAACGATCCCAATGTTTTTGCCACGATCGGAAGCTGTCCTGGAAGTCCTTTTGTGTCAGCATCTTCAGTACCTTCTGTGATTCGGCCTGGATCTCCTCTTCGGTGTCAAATCTTCACCCTTTCAACTTGATTTTCATCTTGGGGAAAAGGAAGAAGTCACAGGGGGCTAAATCAGGCGAGTAAGTTTGGTGGGGGACGACTGTCATGTTTTTGGAGGCCAAAAAATGCTGCACAGCCAAAGCGGGTGCATTGTCGTGATGGAGCACCCAGTTGTTCGTGTGCCATTTGCCTGGCTGCTTCTCCTCCCTAAGCCACCTCAGGACGTCTCAGAAGAACTTTGCATTGACAGTCTGACCTGGAGGCACGAATTCCTTATGGATAATCCCATCAATATCGAAAAAGCAGATCAGCATTGACTTCACGTTGCTTTTCACTTGCCGCGCTTTCTTCGGCCGGGGTGAAGATGGACACTTCCACTGGGACAATTGCTGTTTTGTTTCAGGGTCGTACCCATAAATCCAACTTTCATCACCAGTTACAACCTTAGAAAGGAAGTCTGGGTCATTTCTGACCTGCTCCTTAAGTTCCATGCAGACTTCCAGCCGATGTTGCTTCTGGTCGTCAGTCAGCAGCCGTGGCACAAATTTTGCAGCAATCCGCCTCATGTTGAGTTCGTCCGACAAAATGTGCTGGCATGTTCCGTATGACAGTACCAACATGTTGCAAACGTCTTGGATTGTTCGCCTACAGTCCTCGCGGATCACCTCACACACTTTTGCGACATTTTTCGGTGTTGTGCCGGTTGAAGGTCGTCTAGAACGTTTGTCGTCAACTGCGTTCGGCCATTTTTAAACCAGTTAAACCAGTCGTAGGTTTGCGTCTGACTCAAAGCGTCATCGCCAAATGCTTGTTTAATCATTTGGTGAGTTTTTGCCGCACTCTTGCCAAGTTTGAAGCAAAACTTGATGCAAACACACTGCTCCTTCACGTCCACCATTTCAACAAAAAAAATTTGCAAAATGGCACAAACACGACGTTATAAAAGCGCGTAGATCCAAAGACTGCGTGCACTCAGCACAAAGCCATGTCACACACTGCTACACAAAGGATACATGCAGCGCTACCAGGCACCACTAGTCCGTACTAAAACCGATTCCCTCACGACATTCAAATTTTGGGAATTTTTGGGTAGCACCTCGTATGTCAGAACAATTATGTAGTGAAAGGGTTTTGGTTTAATGGTGTGGAGTGGAGCCAGTAGTATAAAATCTTGTCCATCGCAGATAAAAGTAAAGTCATGTTAGGTGAAAAGTGTACAGCCTTAACATTAAAATTTTATCACTCTACATTCTGACAGATTAAAAATATTAATCTTTCTTGTTTCATTGCTTTTCTGTGTGCTGCCAGTGGATTTTGGGGTGTCATGTAAGTACAGGATGGATTTTGCATGAGCATTTTGCAGCATGCTGTTTCTTTTTTGGTGTGTAGAATGTGTTTACATTGTCAGTAACAGGTAATAAATGATGGTGTGGAGCTCCTTAAATATAATGGCATTATTAGAAGCACTTCTGCTTCTTTATTTCAAGATCTGTCACTTGAATTTTAATCAGGTGGTAGAATAAAGGTACCAGTACTCTGATGTGTAAGGTGGGAAGGTACAGCAGTTTGTAAAGTTCTTGAAAAGAATATGGAGAAGTAAAAATCAGTGCATCAATTTCTTTTGTTCTTTAAGACTGTATTATAATACATGTCACTCTGCTTGGCTTCAGTTTTGTTATTTGAACAACACTTAATATATTAAAACATTTGCAAGATATGAGATTCTCACAGTGTGTTGCTGATGATCCAAGTCTGTGTCGATCAGCAGTTGTGCAACATCCCAGAAGCCTTGTATCCCCTATTAAAATGCTTGTTTAATGTGTTGGTCTCTTTATAGCACCATTAAATACTGGAACAATCATTTTCATGTATTGTACATATGTGAAAAGTAATTATGCAAGAAAAGTAAAAAGAACATATCACAGTTTTTACTGGGCAAAAGAAGAATAGAATAAAAATGCTGAGTGCTCATTCTCAAGTTTATTCTTAATGGCACTAAGAATGTGTGCATAACAAGAGAAAGCTTTTGCTGCAATGTGGTAAATTTTAATTGTCATGTGTTCAAGGTATAGGTTTGTTGCTTCTGTTAGAAGTCTAAATCTCTGTAAAGGCTCTGAAATTATCTCACTGTAGCTGTTGGTCACACCTGAGAATTGTTTGTTTATAGGATACAGCACTAGTTGACAGCCTGTGAAATTTATTTGCACTGCAGAAATGTTTTTATTTGATGATCTGTTTTTGAAGCATAAAGAAAGTGGTACAGCATCAGCCTATTTAAAATTAAGTTGAATGTGCATCACTGTGATGGTGCTGGACTTGAGTTCAGGTTTTTCAGCATGCCTTCCCTGTCTCTCGCATCTGACAAGGTAGAGGTTTTGTGAATGTGTGGAATAGAAGGTCTCCATTGTGACAAGCTCTAGGTCCCATGTGTTGGTCATTACTTGATCTTATTATTGAAAGTAAACAGAATACACTCTATGGGTACTTCTGCCTCGGGAGGAGATTCCGTCATGCTTGCCAGGCAAGCAGAAGCCCAAATGATCAGATGTCTATATAATGTGTGCATGCACACGCCACGCACGCACACACACACACATGCAGTGTGTCTGTGCATGTGCAGACACATTGTATTTACTCAAGCGTAAGAAGAGAATTCATTCATAATTTAGCGTCAGAAAAATCGGAAGTTGCCTTATAACCATGCACAAAATTGAAGATATTCTGTATAGGTACCAGTATTTTCCTGAAAATTGGAGACTGTGAATGGGGGTGATCTTATATTCAGGTAAATACAGTATGTACTTTTGTGTTGTGATATTTATTAAGTTATGTTTTGTTAAATGGTACTGTCAGAAAGACCTTAGTCAAGATAATTGTTTTGTCAGCTGACATATGTACTGGGCACTTGTCTGGTACATCTAGAAGTATTGCTGCTTCACCCAATTTGTTCAATATGTTCTGTGTAGCATAAATGATGACTTCACACATATTTCAGTCCCACCATTAAGGTCTGTTCAGCTTCAGTTACTTTGAAAACAATAAAAAATGCATTAAATGGTATCACGAGCATTTCTACTACCTTTTGAGCTTTTGAACAGGCTTTGTGTGCCAGTGGCATAATTGTTTGGTCTAAGAAAAGGAATGAGTAGCTGGAATAAAGAGTTCCGAGCAGAACTCCAAAAATCTACTTCCTTGCATTGCACAGATATCTAGACAAGCAGTCTGTTACTGTATGCTTAATTTTCTTTTATATTATTTTTGTGAAGAGCTTATTTACTTAAGATCATATTCTGTAGACCAGGGGTGCACAAATCCTGGGTGTCTGGTCACCCAGGTTACAAAAGTTTGTATGGTGGCACCTAATATTTTCAGCATAATTATTGCAGTTTATTCTGTTACATACAAACTTGTGTATCAGTTCACATGCACCGAGCAGTGACAGTGAGATTTACAGGTGACTGCAGAATTGTGGGTCCTCAAGTATGGAACTTTCTTCATGTCACTCCTCTGACACCAATGATTTGAGCGTGGGGACCCAGATTTTTGGAAAATTTGTGCATCCCTGTGTTGTATATGTTAAATGTCTTAGATATAACTTCAAAGTTTGCATTGTCATTGCATTTGTAACTTAACTTTCAATACATTATACTAAAGAATATCTTTGCATGGGCACCATATTGTTATCTTACATTCTACAGAAATAATACTTCTGCAGAAGTTGCATATTTTTCAATCTGTGTTACTGAACATTGCTTTAGGATCCTCAAATAAGTGTCACTCCTACCCCACAAGTTCACACATATGCCATGTTGCAATGACTAATTGTATGAAATCGAAAGGTATGGCATGGGAGTGGTCTTTAATGGCATAATGTTGGTACTGAATTTCATGAAAATTGGTCAGCTGGTTCAGAAGTTATGAAGGGGACAAACACAGCAGCATGGTGGTCCCATAGGCCAACATTTTCTCTTCAAGGAGGGAAAGTAGGCTAATAAAATCAAAGAACACCTAAAAAGGTGCATAGATTCTATTTTCTAATACGTACGTGGTGAAGAATGATAGTATTTATGTTTGATTGTGTATGAGTAAAAGTGTTTGGCATCAAATTGCTCACAAGTGAAGGGAGTACTTTTACAGTTCCTGTGTCTACATATGTTTGTGGTTGTGGATTGCTGGCCATTGCCTGTTGAGATTTCAAGGGAATCACATATTCAGGGTTTGTTGTTATTCTAAGTAGACACCTTAAGCTTTAAAGAAGCATTAAAAGTGTTCATTACTAACATTTTCCTAAAGAACATTGTAGTTCTGAGTAATGATCGTGTTACTAGCCGATGTCTTTGTAGTGTATCACAGTACATATTCAACACCTTAAGGTACGATGTTAAATGTGTTATCATCATTACAGCAAAATGTTTCAAGTTTGTAACTTTTTGTGTATTTTCCATTACCCTAAGAAAGTCCCGATCTTAACTGCCACTAATGTTGTTCCCATCTAACAATTTTATTGTCATATTGATGTCATTGGTCGCAGAGGAATTAAGAAATACTGAGGTGGAGGTGTTTCATGGCATGATATTTCTATTGCATTTCTGTTAAAGCAGCTATTTAATATCGGCAATGTTGATGTCCATAGTTGAATCAAGGGATGGACAGACATACAGAACTTGCCCATAGTATTCGAAAGACAGAATGTGCTTACTTCAGAATGTTCAAGATTATTCAGTAAAATAAAAGTAGGTGAAAGGGACCAGTCAAATTCCTATTTGCTGCTGGATGAATTTTATAATTTGATCCTTTGACCTGATTGTCAGAGGGGAAAAAAATGATATGGTAGAATACAACGTTAAGAATTTAGGTACATACTAATTGTAACTAATTTATATTTCTAATTGCATATATAATTTAAAAATTCAAAATAACAATAGCAAATGCTGGGGGGGAACGTGTAATAGTATCTTGAGCTTTAACATTTAAATTATATTCTGTATAGTTGCACAAAGATTTGTAGAAATGAAGGCTGTTTCTTCAGGATGACTGTTCCATAATAAGCTAAGCTTACTGTAATCAATATTTTTTGCATTTTCTTTTACAGCTGGTTTTCTGGGAATGTTTGTACACCGTTTGGCAAGTCAGATGTTGCAGTTGCGATCTTTGTTGTTAACAATTCTTGGTTTGGGAGAGCCACCTTCAGCTGGCCAGAGAGCAGGCCTCGTTAGAGATGAATTTGGACTGCACAAGATGATAGTTGTGGCTTCATCTGCTGGAAAGGTAAATTATCTGTGCAAATTGCTGTAGCACTTTTACCTGTGTGTTCTTGCTTACTGTGACAATATACAGGAATGAAACTGGGATCCTTTGAATAAAATATAGTATGGAAGCCATGAGAATATTGAGCCAATATATTGGTTCAGTTTTGGATTAGCATTCACTCAGTGACATTACATAAGAGTAAACAAAATGAAGACACCTGCAATATAATGACAACCTATCACCTGAAGAAAAGAACAGATAGATGATGATTCTATTCTTGTGGCATGTGACACTGTGGCAATGGGTAAACAGATGCTGACATTTCAATTCAACATAGTGTCCTCCTCTGCAAGTGTTGTTAGGTGCTGAAAGGATTCTTCTATGACCTATTGACCATAGCAGGTAAGGATGCTATGTTGTCTTGAAATGTCAGGATTCAATTACTGATTGACACATCTTAGCCCAGAAGAACGGAATTGTCTGTTGCTCCTCACTGAGTAGAGTGTTTACTTGAAGACAGTAAACAGTATCCAACATGTGAGATGTTCTCATGGTAGTGACTATGAAGTAGCTGTCCTCTGGGGTATGTTGCTGTGTAGTTGTGTTGATAGGTATCAACATGTTGGTTTACCCTGAAGATAGTTGCAGCATGTTCCTCTAGAATTTTTATGTGAATCTAATAAAATGTATGGCATCATATCCCAGAAGATAGCAATGTAGCAATGTTAATATCCAATGCAATCATGATAAAAATATTGTTTTACCATATCTCATAAAAGTGTTTATTTTATTTTTCATGTAATTAATTTTGTCTGTGCTGTAGATTTTTGGGATAGACAACTTGAGTGGGGAGATATTTTGGCAGCAGCGACTGGAAAATGTTAAGCCATATGTGGATCAAGCCATGGGCAAGAATCAAGTGCCATTCTTTGTGCAGAGAACTGCTCGTCACTTCCCAAGCCCAGCACAGTGTGCTTTGCTGCTCAAGCATAAGGTACAGCCCGAAGTTCAGACTGACCTGTAAAACAGGGCTAAGTGATTTTGTAATTACTCATTTTTCCCTGTCCTGGCATTGCACCTTGTTTTGAGCCTTGGCACATGTATCACACCAGATAGTCCTAACACAGTTTTCAGTTAACACCCACTACTTCGGATTCTTCTCCCACCATCCATCCACCTGTGTTGTAACCTAATGAGAGCTTTTAAGGTTATTGAAGAACAGTTTGGCCCTCCTGCATCGTGCATCTTAATTCTTTGGCACTGAAGGTTACAGATTTGTAATGTACAGTGTGATGCTAAAAATGCAAACACTGACTGCTGCTGACTGCCAATTGTGGCCAGTCTTGTGCAGCCCCTTAAATTCTGGTCTGCTGTGGTGTGCTGCAGTTAACACTGGGCATTTAATTCTGGGGCCAAAGAGTTAAGAAAATGCCTATCCCACCTCATCATATCAGCTCCTAATATCACTATTACACACTTATGTTTCCACCATGGTGGGTTATCTTACTATTTTATTTGTGTCCACTCTTTCATTGCTGTCTCTTATATTTCATCTCACACTTGCTTTCTCCACCTTGTCTCTGATTTATTCAGCACCTTCATTTTTAGTGCTCTTAATTTAATCCTGTTAGGTATGCAATATCACATGTCTGTATTGCTGACCTGTAATTTTACCTGTGTTTTAGTGTTTATATTTTCCAAAACTTTCAGAGACAAGAAGAATAGTCGTAAAATGTACCCCCTGTTGAAGAACAGATATTTTCCAAATACATTCTTTGAGATTTCTTATACCTAAACAGCACCGTTCATTCATTACACATACAGATCTATTGTAAAACTGTTCACACTACAGATATTATATTTTACAAAGTGAGAAGTTATTTGTCCTCATATTTCTTGAAATATGGACCATATTGAAGAGTGTTTTTTAATAAAATTTGTAGAACTTCATGGCATGTATTTTATGTAATATACTAATTTCTTGTACCATGAGCCCTTGTGGGAAAATTTAAATTTGGCCTTCACATAAATTAGGGGTTACACTGAACCAACTTGAATGAAAGTTGTTTGCCTGACAGTGCTAGGTATAGACCCAAATACCAGATTTTGTTGAAATGTGTTCAGTAATTTCATAGGTGAACACAGCCTTACCATTGTGCATGTACATTGTGCTCTCTGTGCAAACAGTGTCTCTTATGTCTATTGGTTATTCTCATCCTGTTGTTGTCAGCTAACTTTATATAATTTTCTGATTGTTTATCAGGTGACGGGTGAAGGTGTGCTGTTTGTGTTCAACCCCATTACAGGTCAGCCTCTTGGTGAACCTGATGGACTGATAAAACTTGGCTATAAAGTTAAACAGTCATTGCTATTGCATGAAAGCAACAAGGAGTCCTTGCGTGGTATCATGTTGCTGGATAATCAGGATAACTTGCATGTATACCCAGAGAGCACTCAGTCTGTGGTTGCTAGTGTGGCAGCTACCACTTTCATCTTCACAGTTGATCCAGACACTGGGGTCTTGGTGGGCTACTCCCTTGCTTTGAGCACCAAGCAGGTTAGTTTCATTTGTTTGTGTCTGACCACTTAACATGTACTGTTATATGCTCTTTGAACAAAATGCAAAGTATGTCATATGCCCCACCCACCTACCTTCTTACAACAAAGAATGTTCAAGAAACTTAATGAAATTTAGTTTTCACTTTCATGTGATGTAGGGGTTATAGTGTGTTGGTTGGAAATATTATGAAGTGTATCCAGTTGCTTTATTGCGCATCCCCTAAATACTAAATTTAATAAAAACCAGTTGTAATTATGAAGATGAAACGTGTGCATGCAGACAGGCAGAGAGGGAGACATGCCCTTTTCATGTTTCCATTGTATGTACCGTATATTCTCGAATCTAATGCGCACCCAGTTTTTGGCGACTTCTTAAACGAAAAAAAGTTAGTTCGCGATTCTAATCCGCACCTTTCCTTCAACCACCCCTTGCCCACGGGGCGACTGATTGAATAATATTTGATGTTACCAATGCGTTAAAATCTGACGCTACGCCTGTGGCCGATGAGTCATACCGATAGAGGCCGGGCCTTTCTCAACAGACGTGCGCAATCTCGTCTGAAGCCAGCTGAGCTTTAGTTGTTGAAACGTGGGAGGTGCTTGTTCCAATTTGTCGTGTACCGTAGTTATGGAAGAGGGACACCTGAAATCTAAACGACTCTCATATACGGCGAAGTTCAAACGTGAAGTTATTCGGTGCGCAGAGGAGAATGGAAACCGCAAAGCCGCTGCAATTTTTGGAGTTAATGAAAGCAACGTTCGACTATGGCGGAAACACAAGGCAGCGATCAGCGGGTGTGAGGCGTCACGAAGGAAATTCACTGGACCCAATTATTATATTATTATAATAATAAATAATAAAATAATAGATTATTGTATTGTATTGTTCTTACGGCACATACAGCAGCTCAATAATTTTTCCAAAATCCAGCTCTAGACTGCGAATCTAATCCGCACGCGAATCTAATACGCATCTGATTTTTTAGCCCTCTAAAACTAAAAAGGGTGCGCATTAGATTCGAGAATATACGGTACTTCATGCAAACAATTCATAAAAAAGAAAAAACTAGGATACATCACTGAGAAAGCCTGCTAGTGTCTGTGATGTAAGTAGTTACATAGTTATCCCGAAGTATTTTAAGAAACAGGATTTGACTAAAATATCATTTTGTGTGCCAGAAACTGATAGCAAGTCGTGTGTGGGAAATAAAACTCGCGCAAGGTTCCCAACGCATCACAGCTGCTGTCAGCAAAAGTTCCATTGAGAAGGTCCATTCACAGGGAAGGGTGCTGGGTGACCGCAGTGTTCTGTACAAGTACATCAACCCCAACCTTGTAGCAGTCCTTACTCAGGGATATGATCCAGTCCATAAGCGTAAGTGGATGCAAAGCCTATGGTACTATTTATGAAAATTAGATCAGGGAATGTACTTAATTAGCAGATATTTGTGAAGTTTAACAGCTTGGGTTTTAGGGCTTTAGCCAGTATTTCAAGAGTCTCACTAACATCTTGTTGGGCTGACAGCCTCGTCAGGTGTTTCGAGTTCACCAACACTTCAGAGACCAACTCTGTCTCCATCAGAATTTTGATTATTCTCATATCTGAATCCTGATGATGAAGATGGAGTCAGTCTCTGAAATGCTGGTGTATTTGAACCACCTGACATGACTGTAAGCTTGAGATTTGATTGAATTTTGTTGCTGTACAAGCTGCAAGACATGTTTCAATAGTCTACATACAATTGCATCTGATTAGGTTATTTATGTGTGGTTTGTTTAGTGATGTCTGTACAGCAGATTTGTATATTGTCACATGATAGGATGATTATTGATTGATGAGTTGTAAAGGATGTGGAAGGAATCATTCATGGCCTGTTTCAAGGTACTCTTCTGGCATTTGCCTGGATGGACTGAGGAAAACGATTTCAAATGGGCATGACACAGATAAACGTTACAAGTGTTACTGCATGAGCCAACTTACTCAGTGATTACAGACTATTGCTTGGTGACTTTTTTCTTGGGGTTTCAGTGGTGTGCGTATTAGATGATGAACTTGGTGTTTAACCCTGGTCATTGGGTACAAAATTATGAATTATCTCAAGTACCTTCTAGGTCTCTGTTATCTTATATGTTTGAAACAACAAGTCATGTGTGCATGCTGGGATTGTGTGCTCCCTGCTGTGCACTGGAAAATTGCTTGGCTTTGGACCATCCACCTTCAGGAGCTGAATATGAGTATCTCTTACTTTCTGTGCTTTCACCACCACCCTTAACATCACATTGTTTCTCAGTGACAGGTAATATTGGTTACTCAGTGGCACAAAGCTACTGCCCTGCGCCTTGAAGGAGCTACGGTACAGAAATTTCTCAAAGCAGTGTTTGACAACATTCCACCTCATAGTGTTATCACAGATACAAGCACAGAATAGGGTTGTTTCCTTGCAGGATTTAAACAGACAGTTCCCATTTCACCTTACAAAGTACATAAGAAAAATTTAGAAGTGTAATATTTAGGGGATAAGTTTAGTACAACCTGTTGAAACATACTGATGGTATTTTTGTAACTTGAGGTTTATTTTGTTAGATCCAATTGCCTCACAACCTTAACATTTCACAGTATGAACGTTAAGGAATTGAAATATTTATTTACTTTTGACATCTATGTGATAGAAGGATTTGTTTTTCCAATCCAGACGCATGTTTGTCATGAATACCATGCATACAAAGATAAAAGTGTGGTAATTTAGTTTTCTTGTCATTCTTTCATTTATCTTCATTTCTTTCTTCCTGTATATACGTATATATATATATATATAACGTACCTGTGATGCTTAAGTCCTTGTAATTGAACTTGTGTTTCAGAGTTTTTGAACATCTACTTAATAGATGCAGTATCTGGGTCAGTGGTATTTTCAGTTTCCCATAAACGAGCACGAGAGCCAGTGCACATCATTCATTCTGAGAACTGGCTTCTGTACAGTTACTTCAGTGACAAATCCCGACGAACAGAAATTGTAACTCTTGAGTTGTACGAGGGCAAGGTGCAGAGCAACACCACAGGTAAAACGTGATATTCTGTGTTACTCTTTGGTTTGTAAGATTTACTGCTACAGGCATTAAAGGAATATATAATGAAGAGATCATGTCTGTCTGTCTCCATGTTTCATGTGTGAAATAAATGGATGAATTTCAGTTGCATTTGGTTGTCAAAAATGCTGGCAAATTTAGGTGATGTTTGGTTTTCTCAACATCACACTGCATGTCAACAAAAGTTGTCTTTTGGCACAGAAGAGTAAAGGGCCATTCTGTCACATCTCATTTGATGTTGATACAATATTGTAAAATAACCATGTAAACCACCTAATCATCTTCATCTTGAGAGTTCATGCACCAAAGATTTACTAGAATAGTAGCCAAAGAAGTCCTTATGTGCTAAGACTTGCATTCAGATTGTCCTGCCTTTCTCCCACACCATTGTTAAGTCTTGGATGATTGTGTCATTGTTTAGAAGTTTTATTGTGGTTATGACATTTCTGTAGTATCTTTACTGTCTCTGGTAATATATAACCTAATAATAATATATAACCTAATAATATATAACATAAAAGGTCAACACTTCTGGTACTATTAGACTTTCAGATGACCATTTTACAATATACTTTACTCGTCACCTAAGTTATGTATCAGTTTCATGTCCGGTTCATCATAGCCTCCTGCATTTTGATGATCCTAACAGTTCTCATTTCTCTGCATCAGTAATGAAGCTCTTTGTCATAAAATATCCTCCAGTCCCTACTTATGTAAAACTCCCTTAGGTTCAGATAATTCCGTCCCTCATGTTTCCAAGCACTTACACATTTACTTCTTTTTTTTTTTTTTAAGTAAAAGACAAAGCTCATAAACAAACAGAACAGCTGATAAAATTGTTGTTTTATGTTAATGTACATATGCAAGGTACAAATGTTGTCTGTCTTTGATCTAAAATTTAGAGGCAGTGGTGAGACCTAATTTTCTCTCTCCCAGATGTCACTGCTTTGAGATTAATTTTCATTGCTAACAAATTTTCAGCCTTTTCCTCAGTAGCAGCACCTTTACAACCAATTGTTGATCGACAAGCATATGTTCTTCCTGGCGTGATTGAATCAATGAAAGAAACTATTACTGAGAAGGGTATCACAAGCAAACATATACTGGGTAAGTGAAAGGTGATTCGATCTGCATACCAGTCATGCTGTAAGTTGCATGATTGCATGACTATTCTAAAGGTGTGTAAACATAAGCTGTGTACTTTGAGTTACTTTTCTAAGAAATATGTTATGAAATATCCTACAACAGAAATTCATAGTGCCACTTCTATGGTTAAGTGAAAGGATTTCGTGTTCATTTCCTCTGTGACATGATTGGTCAGAGTTGGTCATCTAATTATTACAACTTCCTACTAACAAAAGGTTTTCTAGCACATGGTTTGAGAACAAAGAGTTGTCATCATTATTGTAGTCAAAATTTTCATCATCATAATCATGCCATCATCATAATTGTCATTGTTGTCATCATCTTCAGCATCATCATCATCTCATATTCACTGAAATGAATAAAAATACCCGTCTGTAACACTTGTGTTTTTCCTGTATTGACATCTCTTTGTTCAAAGTGATAAAGTTTATGTAGCACTTTTCGTGATGCTGACAGACTTTCGGCATTGGTTACATTTTTACTTACAGTAAAAAGAAAACCAACCATCTGTTAGTAGGTCCTGACATGAGTTTACTACACTTCACTGACATGATCTTGGACCAGGTGGTAGACTGAGTGATGTGTTACTACACATGAAACATTTGGTCTGTGTCAGAGACCAGTCTGGGTGGTGGTCTTTCAAGTGCACAGGTTATGTAAACCAGAATGATTGTGAGCAGTGATAACCTTAGTATAGCAGGTCTCCAGAACAATATTTATGCCCAGAATGCCGTGAATATGATACAGTGATGATCACTGCATCATGACTAGGTGGTGTGGCACTGGAGTGAACCCACGTTTTGTTTAAAAAATTTAAATGTTACGATCATTTTTAGTATAATGTGTAGGTATGCCCAAAGAGAGTGTTTCAAAAACTTTTTTTCTCTGTGGTGTGACTTTGGTTTGGAGAAAATATAAGTTCCCCAGCCCAATAAAATGCATATTAAAATTGAATGTAAAGGATTATGTTTATATTAATTTATAATCAATGAAAAGTCTAATCAAAACTTGGAAGCATAGCATAGTCAAACAATTCACTGGTTTGAACTGATGTGTACTGGCTTGTTTGGTCTGTGAACCATAATTTCAATAATTTCTTTCGGTTGGCTTTTTGAACCATTTGTCTACAGGGGGTTTTATAAGTACTGTTTACTAGAGGCAGTGCCAGTTCAGTACATTGCACAAGTAAAGCAGCTTTGTGTTTCTTGTATTGAAGAATTCTGTAAATTAAAATTTGTTATTAGAAATGGTATCTGTGACTTACAGTCAAGGTGCAGAGCAAAAGATATTCTGCTCCTTTGTCTTACTGCTTGTTAAAATTGTTTCAGTGGCATTGGCAAATGGTGGCATATTGGAGATACCATGGGTATTCGTAGATCCGCGTCGCCCAGTCACGGTTACTCCTGAGATGCGAGAGGAAGGTGTGATTCCCTACATCCCTGAGTTACCGATGCCTTCTGAATCTATTATCAATTACAACCAGACAGTTCAAAGGGTGAAAGGTATTCACACTACTCCCAGTGGGTTGGAGTCTACATGCCTCGTACTTGTCTACGGATTAGGTATGGTAGTGGTTGATTGGAGGCTGAAACTTTAAGGACTAATGGTTGAATACTCAGTGTTCATGTACAGTTGTATCCTGAAATGCTGATACTGAGAAGCAAGTCTTGTGTGGAAAGAAAGACATTCATCCTCATATTCATGACCATTGCCACATGTAAATAAATGCCCAAACAAAATGAACAAATATTTTCGTACAAATAGGATATATGAAACATCATCCTTGACCCTTTGAAGCATAAGTTTCTTTTGGAAAATAAATGTTGTGCCATAAATAGTGTGATATAGATTTATGATAGATGCTCATGAAGTTCTAATTTCAACAACTGTTTGACCATATAGCATTTCTTTTTACTAGAGAGGCTTTTTTTTAGCCATAATTTTATCATGTGCTGAAATGTAGATATTGTTAGAAGTTTTTGTACACATTACCTACTGCGAGTGTGGCATAAACTGCTCCAGCAAATTCTAATATCTCTGCCACATTGGGAATGTTTTGTGCTAAACATTTAACAGGTAAATGTACATTCAAACTTTCTGACCTTGAGCTTGAATGTGCTATGGTTAAGGTGTTCCTTGTGTGTAAGTGTTGCATGTTGAACACATATTGGGAAATGTGAGTTTAAATTCCATTCATTCTGCACGAGCGCCAGAGGTGAGTGGTCATCTTCACACTGACTGCATTACCCCTTGGGAAAAATCCCTGTTATGCACTGGATGAGCTCCAGAATCAGTTTGAATATGTTTGCAAATTGGAGAATTCTCAGATGAGCATCTGATTGACTGAGGTGTTGTGGCTTGTTGTGTTAACACTGCTTTGTTTTAAAATTCAAATGCCTGAGTTACCAGGGTTGTAAACCATCATCATGTTGTTATTTGAAGCATCTGACAATATGTCAGCATAAATTTGTGTAAGAACTTCTTCACCCAACCTTACATTATCCTGAAGAACTCGTAATCATAAGTTTTCATTTTTGAGCAGCCGAAGTGACTATGAGTTCTGTGTTTAGTCTGCAAGCTTTATCGAGAGAGGTCACTGTTCCAAAGGATTAACTGATGTTTTTTTAGCTTTAGAATGGACACGTGGGGTCTAAATGTAATGGTAACTGTTGTGTTCTTGTTACAGATCTTTTCTACACCAGAGTTGCTCCATCAAAGACATTTGATCTACTTAAAGAAGATTTTGATCACTTTCTGATAACTGCTGTACTTCTGGGCCTTATAGTGTCATCGTACATAACTCAAAAACTGGCATCACGAAAAGCACTAAAACAAGCATGGAAATGATTTTTGTGTAAACCTTAGCTTTTCAATATGATGAAACCTACTGTCGGCTCATTAATGTGACCGAGTGACAAATTTTTGCAGCCATTTATGAAACATGGGGAATTAAATGGCATTTGTATCAAAGGATAGATCTAGTTGGAACCTCAGACTTAGTGATATTTATTTTTTATTTAATACTGTTCTGTAAAGATCACAGCAAACAACATAGATGTGTACTCACATTATTTTGCCATGTGTTGACATGTTACAGACGGTTGTACACGTGTAATTGTGACTCAGCAGACATGAGGAACAACACGATTGTTTACGGAGCATTCCATCAGCTTCTGGCACCCATATTTGGTTGTAACTGTTTCGAACTAACAGAGTTATGGATAATAGTATTTTTCCAGAATGGTGCACAAGCTGTTCCATTAGCTCAAGTGGCTTCTTTCAATAAGCACAAGGAATAAAAATTCTTCCTTATGTAATTCCTGTATTGAACTGACATCTCTCTGAAGGGACCAAAATTACTGTGAAAGATCTTTATGTCTTGTGTTTCTGTCACTCACAGGCCAGCATTGAGCAGGTTAGGCATGTTTTTGGTTGTGTGCTGTCAGTGAATGAGAGCAATTAAGTGTGGCAAATTAGATGTAATTATGAGTTAAACGAGGAAGTGAGGGACAGTCTGAATATTGTTCGCTGAAAGGCTTCATTAGCCCAGCCTGCAGTAAAGCAGATTTTATGTGTGTGTGTGTGTGTGTGTTTTTTTTGGTATGGTGAAAGGTGAGAAATTTTGGTGAAGCCATATGAATTCCATATTTTCACATAAAATGTTCTGTTAATGTTTCTTCACTGAAATGCTCTGTATTTATTTAAAACTGTCAAGCCTTAAAAACACAGGAAGATGGAATCTAATTTTTGGTTAAAAGACAGTGTTATGTTAAAAATAAATGAAGGAGAAGCTATCTTTTGAAACTTATTTCTTTTGATAAATGCTCTTCTGTCTGTGTTCACTCTTTATGTATTTTCTTTTGTGTATTTCCCTCACTTAGTCTCTTGAATGTTATTTCTTTTCCATCTTGATTTTGAATGTTCACACAATTCCTACTGTCATCCTTATTTTGGTAAATTGGATGTATACAAGAAAGTAAACATCCATACACTAATGCTATATGTGCAATGTAACACATCCACACTGGGATGATACATTTCTGAGTCATTTTGTAACTAACAGAGTGAGTAGAAGTAACTCGCCCAAAGGATGCACAGCCTATATGCATCAGGGCACAAATGATTCCTGGCCCTGCTTATAGCAAGAACTGGAGTGGGCAGAAAAACATCAATTGTCAAATATTCGCTTCAGCACCAAATAATACGTGCTATCACAAGTGTAAGCAATCATAATGCAGTCTGAAACAGAAACTGCAAGTAAAACAACTGGCTGTTTAAGATGCAGGTGGTGCTTAATGTTGATACCAGGAATTATTGCATCATGGTGGTACTGTAGCCTTACTGCTGCTTCACACTTCCTGCTAGTAGACAAACTGTAGCTACACTTCATATTGTACAATTCAAAGCTGGTATACCAGGCACAGTATTCTTATAAACACAATGCCCACAGAGAAATGTATATGAAATGCAAGTATGCACAAGCATATTAAATCAGTTTCATGTTTGAAAGGCTGTTTATACTTCTGTTGGTCTGAGTGTTTGGTGTCAAGTGTTTCCTGTCTGGTGTACTAAAGCTACATAACAACCTCATGTAACTGCATTAAAGGATGAAATTACATAACATTGTGATAACATGTCACTTCACCATGCCAACCCTGAACCTTCTGAACTGAAGTTAGTCATCTAATGTCTTCAAGTGAAATACAGTAGTCTTGATGTTCATGATTATTAATTGGTATAGATAAAACTGTGGAAAGCTTTGGAATCCATGTGCAATATACAATGCCTATGTGGTTCCAAGAACTTATAAAATACCAGTAAACTGAATATGAAATAACCTCAAACAGCATAAACAGCATACAAGTTTATTTTTGATAAAATAAAAACAGGTTTTGGCAGCATAAAATACATTAAATGATGGAAGGAGAGTCTCATTCCATAAAGCACAAGAAGACCCTCACTTAATGAGAGACCCTACCGAGCTGATGGTAATCGGCACAATATCAGGACAGAAGGGAAGGTGATTCACCAGCCATGTGGTCTCATCCGATTCGTTGGAATGGGTCATGAAAGGCTGAAACAATAGTATTAAAAATGGATGATCACAAAGGGTTAAAATCCAAAACATCAAGATTCACAAACATGAAGACTGTAGTGTATATACAAATTAATGAAGACTGTTCTATGAACAACTCTGGACAAACTGGGATTTACAGAAATACATTGTGTGTTTAAAGGCTGACAGTGTGGTGTATAAATATGGTTATGTATGAATTACAAGGCTCAGTCAGTACAGTTCTGGCTATTTTAAGGTGCTGTTAAGCTGATATTTTTTCAGGATGTGTGTAAACACATACGACATCTAATGCAGTCTTGTGTGACTGGTTATGAATGGATGTGTCATGAAAGAGAATGTGCAATGTGGTGTCGACTGTGAATGCTGTTACAGTGTGGTGAACTGTTGGCATTTGGAGCACATTAATATGAAGCTTGTTTGTGACTTCTGGTTTATGCACTGAGGTCTGATTTTTATTCAAGAAACTGAATAGTACACTTAGGGGTATGACACATCAAGGCCTGAAATACAAAACATAGATGGTAAAATATCAATAATTATTTAAATGTGTACGAGGAATTAATAAGAAAGCAAGATTTGAGGTTTCCACAGTGCTGATACTCAAAGATTCTGGTCTTGTGGGATGTATAGCAGGGTTAACAGATCACAAAGGTTTGAAGGAATGTCAGGACCCATTAAGTGAACTTTATGCCTAGCCTGATCTCATTGAGTTTGGGTACAGACTTGTATAAATTTCTGCACTTAAATTTATTTTATTACATTATTCAACTACATATATTAATGAGACTAGTAACTGTTCAGTGCAGTTTGTGTTTTTAAGATATTAGTTCATCATTTTGTCTATCGGCCACATGCTCATCTGTTTAACTGAAATGCATTATAATTAAATGAGATAAGCTTCAAAAGTTTTTTTTTTTTTTAGAACTTGTGAAATAAGCTGCAGTGCTGAAATTCTTGGGACAACGTTTAGCATAAGTGAAGGAGATTGGAATCAGGCTTATGTCAAATAAGAACACACATTTTTGTTAGACGTGTTTCTCATGTGTCATGTCCAATTGAATTAATACAGTGTTCCACTACATGGTTGCTAAACTCACGTTAAGGCAAAATCACATCTTCCCTGTATACAGGAACATTTGCAACATGATGTTTTTCTTGAGGTGAGGACACAGAAATCAGTCTCAGGTTTCCAATAGCAAAAGTTATGTCATACGCCATCTCATAAATACAGACACACCCCTACTTATGTAATAACTAGGTTCCCGAAAATCTGGTGCAAGAAAAATTTTGTGCATGTCAGAACTGAGTATGGTAACCCCTCACCCAACATGGTTTCACCCAGTGCAGTTTTGACTATATGTGGTCCAAAGTTATATGTAAAAAATAAGAAAAAGATTGTTGAATGCTGAAAAATTTAAATAAATGTGCAGTTACTCATTCACCCACCTTGGAATCTGGTATGATCACTTACCCCAGCACTGTGTAAACGTTTCATGTCCACAAATGTATGTGCCAGGCAGTGGAACACATATGTGCTCTAGATTTCAAGAGCCGCACAGTACTTAAGGCATAAACATCCTAGATATTTGTTTATAGCCATAGTGTGGTTGTACAAATGGACTGTTTATCGACTCAGGTGTGCTGTGAAAGGGTATAATTCACATAATCCTGGCATTTCATTACTGAGAAAGGAAGTATATGCATACAGGTTACATCCATATTTTCATGTTGACACATTTTTGAAAGAAATGCACATATTCATATAAGCAGAATAACTGCTCTTTTTGAATTTACAAGGAAAAAGAAATGATTGTACCCATCAATATTAAGTCATATGTCAGCTCTTTGGTTTTAAAGTTAATTTTGAAAGACATTGCAAAAGAAAATTTATTCTTCTTTGTACCTGAAGGTCACATGTAATAGCTAAGGGGAATATGGGAAACACACTTAATGATCGTCACTGCTTACTTTCATCCACAAATCAAATCTAAACACTGCCAGAGTCTAGTTATCTGCGGCGCAGTCTGCTAGAAACTTTAACATTATTATTGGCGGGTTTCAACCTGCTTTGCACTTCACTTTGTTGTTTATTTGAATCTACAGATTCCACAGGAATATCACTGACAGGAGTAGACTTGCCAGTATCACCTTCTGTGTTCTCTTGGAAGAGATCAGACACGTCCATAATTCTAGGGGTGATACTTTCCGTGTGGGAATGTAAAAGATGTTGCGTCCCTTTGCAGCAATTTGTGGTGCCTCAAAGAGAGCAGTCAGTCCCATGCTTCATGTGCTTTTTTCTGAGATGCTGTCATTGAAGACTTGTTTGGTGTTAGCGCCACTGATTCCAGCATCCAAGCGGTATTGCGGAATTCTATCCTTAGGCGTTCAGCTTCATCATGGCTCACATTCTTGCTGACATTAAGGCCTCGTTCCAGAGGATTGGCTATGTAAAGTGGAGAGTGGTCTGGTTTAGGTACTGATATTCCATTGGTAAGAGATATGGCATGAGTGGAGAAGTCAAAGGAGGAATAGAACTCAAAGAAGCCTATAAGAAGAGTTTCAAGGTTTTCTGTATTTGGGAGCTTTCTGATTGATGATGCCATATGCTGGCAAAGCCGAGACACATCTCGAATAAATGTACAGTTCACTCCATCTGAAGTAACACGATGATCCCCAGAACCTGTAAAGGTATATGTCATATGTGAACATTTGGATATCCAGTGACAACAAGGTTAAAGAAGAATGGAGTTATACTACCACTTGCCCTTACATATTCATGTGGCGGTGCTTAATTATTTAAGTAGAGGGACACTTTCACCTGCATACAAGTTATGCATGCTGGACTGTAGGAAATTAACATAAATTTGCCCATTATTCATTCTCCTGACTCAGTTGCTCTTCAGAATGTTGAGACGGAAGTATAGCAATGCCTTCATTCAGATGTGTAGTGTTCATCACTATGTTGTGGACTAGCTCTGCATAACAATTAACATTAGTGTTATGTAAACATTTACCTTGCTGCTGCCGACTACATGATCAATCTACTACATGCTCGGAAAAGAACTCGTAACATTTTTGGTTTTCTGCTGGCTGGCTATTGCTTTATTTTACATAAAGTAAAATGTGAAAATAATTTCAACCATAATGTATTGAAGACTCAAAATGTTCTAATTACTAACCTGCAAGAGAGATCATGGTATTGAGGGTGGGTAACACGGGGCCCTGATGTTTGCTGTGTTGCTGCAAGTAGAACAGAACAAGCAGTGTGAGGGAGAAGTTTGTAATCCACCGGCCAGGTGTTGGATTGGTGAGTCCAATCTCACGCGCCCAGTGTCGCACTGCAAACACGAGCGGCCGTACACGCCAATCTGATTCTCCCAAGATGTACAGCAGTTCACTCATATAGATAGCAGACCTAACATAACAGAAGTGCATACCCTTTATACTTTGAAAATATGTGCTTTAGTTGATATGTTGGCAATTAGACGAGCACCTGGCAACACTCTGGCATGGAGGATAACAAAGGCACAGCATTAAAGTCACACCAATTTATTTCTTCTTCTTCAGCAAACATGCACTGATTTGTGTCCTAATACTAACTATGCACTTGCACTTACCAATGTCTGAAAACATTTGATGCTTGAATGCCAAATATCTTTCAATGTGACAGTGGTGCTTTATCTGCAAAGTATTATGTTGGGAATGCACCTTATACATGTGTGCAAGTGCCAGTATTGTTCAAATTGTAACCCTGTCAATACAAATAAACAGTACAACATAACACAGCTTCTACTCCACTTGCTAGCAGTAATGTGGTGCACAAACACAGTATGAAAATGACAAAATACAATTTCTCATACACAACATTTAATAGTTGAAAGGGCATTTAACTAGACTGTTCAAAGACAATAAATGGGAGTATGAATTGATCTGTTTTTACTGTATATGTTGAGATAACAAAATTACCAAAATGTGACTTCAAATTTTGTTTTTATATTAACAAAGTGTGTCGTAAAACACAACAGCATGCATATGTTCTTATGACCATCAACTCTGTTGGAAAGTACTATCTGAATGATGAAAATGCACTTGTAGTTGCTTCTTTCTGCCATCTTCATGAATGTTCTCAAGAAGGAAATTGTACACATGGGCACAAATATGTGACAGTTTTGACACTGTTACCATCAACACTTGAAAATTACATTTTCAGGTAACTTCCAATGCATCATTGCCACCTCTGCACTTGGAGTGATCTGTCAGACAGGCCATTTCATACTGCAGCAAGTCATAAGGGATGGCTTCTATACACATTCTGAATTCACAGTTTTAAGTCAAGGATACTGGCAGGATGTGTTTACACACTTTGGCCTTCAGTGAGCCCCACAGGAAAAATTCTCCAGCCCAATGATCTGTGTAAATTGTCTGTACACAGGAGGAGACAGCTTGCTTCTCACTGGCATCTTCTTAAGGGTGCTTCTTAAGGGCTCCAGAGATGGAAATCACTGCATGTGAGATTGGTGCTGTAGGGAGGGTGCTCCATAAACTCCCAACTATAGCAATGTAACCAGTCACAAGTCCAGTTGGCAGTATGGGGCCTGACATTATTTTGCAAAATGATGATGCCTTGGTACAGCACCCACGCCTTTTGTGAGAAGCTGCCTGCCACAACCTGTCAGGAATACCACAGTAACATTCAGCAGTTACATTCGGGGAAATCCAAAAGAAGCGCACCTTTGTGGTCCTAAAAGGCAGTCGTCATGATCTTCTTTACTGATGGCATTGGTTTGAAATTCCCACAGAGGTGATGGGTGCTTCCACATCATGGGTGCTTTTTTTGGTTTCAGGTGTCACATGATTGACTCATTTCATGCCCTGCAATATTGCACTGCAGAAACTGCTCTCCTTGATGGGCATAATGTGTCAAATGCATGAGAGTCCCACATGACAAACTTCATGATCAACCATGTTCTTTGGTACCCAGCATGCATGCACTTTTCTGTAATCCAGTTGGTTCTGGACAATGCTGTGCACACTACCAGCAACATGTCTAGCTCTCAGGTGATGTCAGTCATCTTAATGCATCTACCCTCTGTGACAAGGGCATATGCATGACACAAACTGTCATATGTAGTGGAAATATGCATTAGGCGTCTGTGTCACTGCTCATCATCATCATGTCCTGCCATTACTGAAACAGGGTACCATATGTACAACTTTTTCCCAGATATTCCAGATGCTCCATACACCTCCACCAACTGCTGATGGATTTCCACTGATGCAATGCACTTCACACACAAAAACTGAATCACACTGCATACTTTAACATCTGACCATGTTGCTGTCTGTAAACTGACTGTATGGTGATATGACACGACAACACCAATGACTACTTGTGCTTATTACGTGGTGAAATCTGTGGTCAGATGTTGCTATGTCATGTGACACATGCTGCTACATTATTACTTGAACCTACCTCATACTGTGCAGTTTCTAATGGCCAACAAAGTGTACTAACACAAAACATCACCAGTGAAGGAACAATGTGCAGAAAACCCCACATCATTTTTATCAGCAGTGATTTGCTTCCTATATCATAAATGGTAAAAATCATTTACACTGTATCTAACATACATTTATTTGTCCACTTTAATTCCTCAGTGCCCTATCATGATGTACTTGTAAGATGAAGTGTACTGACTTTATTTCACGTACATTAAAATTACAGAGCTATATTAGAAAACTACGTACATGTTGGTCATAGATAGGTCACATTCTATGCCTGTCAGGTCCTGGCGATATTTGATGATTGGCACTCGGGCTTGCAGAATGCGTCGCACATGAGAACAGCCTGGCAGAAGCAACTGAAGCACATCTCCAAGTGTTTCCATGTGGCGCTGCACCTGTGTGCGCCCATTTGTTAGCAGCGTCTTCGCATGAAACACCAGTCGGCAATCACTACTATCCTCATCCTGCAATGATCACACATTTGACAATCTTAACTTTATTTGCACCTCCATACATGCTGTCATTTGTTCACAATTTCAGTTACCAGAAAAAGTTTAACCACAATTATATAGGTGCAGTGTTTTGGAGCTGGACTGTATAATATGAAGTGGATAGACTTGCTGGGAATAGCATGGAGTGCAATGAGCACATCTGGTGCAAGGTTGTTAATGCTCTTGCATGGTGGTGAGCAAGGTGTAGGAAGAAGGGTGAGAGACAGGTTTGAACTGGTTTGTTGCTGGCACGAGTTGAATTGCTGCAGGTTCGTGCATCACACAAGATGTGATAGAGACAGGTCACTCTCGTAAGTAGTGCTGGTTTACTTATAACTGTATGCTTGTCAACCCAGCCAAGTACATGATTAGATCTACAGTGAAAAACAAGCAGTGGAACACTCAAGACTTGAAGCAGGTAGACAGTTGTGTGTATGTGTGTGCGTATGTACACACACACATACACACACAAACTATCTACCTGCTTCAAGTCTTGAGTGTTCCATATATACACGTGCACACAAAGAGCAAAATTCCATTATCTGACTGGCATGAACCAGATAGGGCCCAGGTTACCGGATATTCTGGATTATCAGACAGTACCTCTACTGGCCTAAGTTCTTACAGGTAATTTTTTGTTACTGTTACTACACTTGGGCTGTACAACTAATTGCAGGAGTATTCCATTTGGATTATCTCCTTAATCTGCTGGTTCAGGGTCATGAGGGGTCCTGTGTTGTGTTTTCTGTAGTCTTCATAGCTGAATAAGTTGATGCAGTAGGAGACAAGGGGTCAGGAGACACCACAATGGTTGATGTACAGACACTCTTGTAAGTCTTTTGAACATGTCCCTGAGATCTGCCTGTCTCATTGATGAAGTTTTTCTGGTAAAAAGCAAACTTCTGGTCTTGGGACTACTCTCCTGAAGCACCAGTTTATCAGAATTTCCAAATTACTGGATGTCACATTAAAGGAATTTTGCTGTTACTAAATACTGTAATCACCAAACAGTCTGAAGATTCAGTTCTTCTGGGATGTGATGCTGTGTCACTGTGTATGTAGTTCCTCACATTTAAAAGGATCATTGTGCCTTCATCTGCAAGGTCAAGCAGTCAAAGATGAACTGCACAGCCAGTGACACTTATATTGTGGTCTTATGTCCTAAACATAGAAGCAGAATGTTCCTCCAAGACAATGATATCCATCACTAAGGTGACATAAGCCAGGAGGCCAAAATGTAAATCTTTACCACCATGAAAGTCTTAAAAAAGGATAGATGTATGCCAAAAGGATAGTTTTCATTAAATTCTGTAGATGCAGTCAACATGTCAGTCAGAATACTGATTTTGCATTTGTTTACACATGCAGTACTCTGCCATAGCTACTGTATGATTTTAAAAGTACAAATATTAATTTTGATAGTGCTAACATCTGAAGCTGAAATAAGGAACTCATGTATACTGCTGAGTACAGAGATGAGGATGCTGAGAAGAAAGAATGGAAATGGAGTAATAACAAGCGGAAATGCTTAACATTTTTCATTAACTGATTTTTTTCTTAGTTCATTCATTACTTATTCACCACCATTAAAACCTGAATCCACCCAGGACATAACACTGGTAACAACAGTATACTCTACTGGCTAACACCAAGTCATGGTGTCTGATTTGTTGCCTTTGGTCTACAGATCTGTCCCAAAGGAATAATTCCACTACAATAAAAAATCATACCCTTCATCTTATAATACTGCCCATAATAGAAGCAATAGTCAGACCAATATCTTACAGTGGCCTCTCTGTCCGCCAAAAGAACGAGATCCAAATCACAGGCTGCCTTGCCAAACCCATTGACAGAGGATCCAAATGGCAGAACTGTTACTTGTGGAAACAATCCCATCAGAGCAAGCTCAATCTGCCTTGCTGTCAGGAAACGGAGCCTTGAACCCAGGTTGTTCAGTGATGTGGCTCGGTGAAGAATCAAAATCTGGTCTGAAAACTGGGAATTGGTGCCAAATTGTAAACTCTTCATCAATTAAGGCAAATACACCTTACATATATGGTACCAAGCAAACAGAAGATGAAAAGAAAGAAGGGTAATAGACTGGAACTGACTCAGAAAAAAGGAGTCTCATAACTGGGGGAACCAAGGTACATCAGAGGAAATACTAATTCAGATAGCCAACAACAACTGAAGCCATGCCTCCCAAAGGAGGAAAAGTAAATACTGTATAAAATTGAGGCAGAATGGAATAGAAAATTTATTGTGTCAGTACAGCCTTCCAAAGTATACAACACAGAATACATAATACAGGGAAATATGCCTGCTAACACCAGGTTTTTTGCAACCCTTACAACATTGATCACTCTTATTTGGTTTACTTCTCACTCTGTCTCTCTAACAATTTTCTTGTACAATGCTCTCATTTACCTCTTATATAAAAGTTTTCCTAAATTTCATAGTTTTGTTATCTTAAAGCAACCTATGATTTTCTTAAATGCTGTATCTTCATTCATAGCCAGTCACTTTCTATTTAATAATTGTTCTCTCTGTCTCTGAACACTGATAAAATGTGAATGGCATTCACTTCACTGCCCACCCTTCCACCCTAAATATTAACCCTCTCAATTTCCAAAGTTCCAAGCTAGGCCGCTCGTCTCATTCCTTTTACAGTAGATGACAGTCCTCCATTCCTCATCCCTCCCATCATTTCCCAGTGAAACATTGATTAGCATTTACTCCTTGCATCTGCTAAGACTGACTGCATGTGTATATCATTGCATTTCTGTTTGAGCATCTTACATATTACCTTTTTGTTAATCTCCTACAGGTTTCACCAAATAATTCCCAAACCAATTTTGTTAAACTCCTCCTGAACTTTTAGCCCAGTTTCCTAATTTAATGTTCTCCGACTGTCGATCATAACAAGCCCTTTAAACTTCACCTTTGCTCTTCTGCCTCACCCTAGACCAATATTTCACTACCATATGTATTATATTTCCCTTTCTTCTATCCCTACCACCTGCAATTCAACTCTGCTGTTCACTGCAGCTCTGGATATCCTTAAAAATAAAATTCAGGTACACAAATCAGGCCCCAAAAAAGGTCGGACAGACACAATTTCTCAGTTTTCTGAAAACTTCTTGTGAAGTAGGCAGCCCTCACTATCTTCCTGGAGATCACCTTACAATAGTAAATACTTATCACCTCCCATGTGCCCTGAAGTAACTGCAGTTGAAGTGAGACTTGAGGCTTACTGATTCTGCCCCTTGCATCCAGTTCCTGAGTTCTGCTGCAGTGGGTGTATTGTTTCCATTCATTTCCACTAGACATGGTGGTTGTGATGAGCTGAGTGTTGGCTGCAGAGTCTTCTTTGGAGTGCGGAACCACAAGAATGGAGACCGCACAGGGACCACTTCCTTCTTATTTATGTAACTGCTAGCACTTAGGATGTGATCTACATCAGATTTGTGCAGGAATTCCACTACAACAAAGTGCTGTAACAGAGTTACTACATTTCACTGAATAAATCCAATAATCCTAAAATCAGCACCATCATAGCAGATGTTCAAACATTTATAAATTTTTACACACATTATTAAATCAAATAATATGTTTCATGTTTTAGGCAGCTCTATAAACATCTTTGTATAGTCATCGGTGATTAGTGTAAATATAACACTGAAATGTGTATGCCACATTTAGATTCTGTACTTTTTCTACTAGCAACTTATGTATGAAATTGTGACTTATGGAAAATTTAGAATTCATAAAGTATTCTTTGTTCCATGAGTGCCTCTATACACTGCAAGAAGTATCGAACATGAATCTATGAAAACTAAGATACTGTACACACAGGGCTGGGAGGTTAATCTCCCTTCCCAGTAAGTTCCTTCAAAAGACACACATTTGTTCCACCATTCCTGCCAGTGGTGGAAGCAACTCTCACAGCAATTTTTTGGTATCACCAGCAGCTACTCCATTGCAATGTGTTAAAGGGTTATGTAAGTTTAGGGAACAGGAATGTGTATGATGAGTAGGGTCACTTACTTGCACACTACAACATACAGCTAGAAACTGCTACACAAGAGACCTCACGCAAAAAAACCTCTCAGAATTTCCGGCCATGAAATACACTACTTGTAACAATGCATGCATATGATCCTGACAACCATGTGCTGCACTTCCTCAGTACTAAGTTGTCCCATTAAAGTTCAACTGCCAGCCACATAGAATCCAGTGTTTGCAGAAAGGAAAGGTTAACTGAACAAAACAAGCAGCATCACTTTAGCTTTGCTGCATACCAGGCACAATTTTGTGGTTGTGGGGAGATAAAAAATCCACTCTTATGATTCCTGCTTAGTGTGGATGTCATAATCAAAGACCCAACATCTTTAGCTGTTATAACATGTCACAAGATGTTTTGCTAGTTTCTGCAAATCAAAAAAGTCAGAAGCGCCACACACGTGCTTCCCTCTTTGATCCTGTGTTAGCTATTGTGGAGCAAATGTGGCTGAGACATGTCTCATTTCCAGATCTTCAATTAAAATTGTGTGGTATGAGCCATAATATATATGTGTCAACCATTTCATAAAGAGCATTCAGGGGAATTACAATTGCACCTTGGGGCCAAAACAATTTCCATATGAAGGCACCACTAATTATAATGGAAGCTTTCAATTCAAGTTACTGAATTTCACAACATGAGCACATTTCACAATTAAAAATTTGAATAATAAAACCAGAAGCATAATGCTTGTAGTTAAGCAAACTTGTACATACCAGTGAGCCTGGAAGACTGTAGTGGTGCATGTCTTTCACCTTTCCATATTGACTACAATATCTGTGAAGATCAGAACAGGACTGCTCAGATTGCACCTGAACAAGAATGCTCCTGAATGCTTCATTCCGCCTGCTCTCCACCATGTTTTCAAAGGAAACTTGATGTGTAGCTGCCTGATCTTCATGTGTTGCTGGAGGTGGTTTTGGTTCTGTATAACATTAATAAAACTTCTGCTCCATTACTTCTATTAACAGTGAAGGCATATTTCTGTTTTGCCACAATTCTGCATCTTTCTGAAGTAACAGGCTCTGTTTATCATTGATACATTAAGTCTATGGAAATACTGGTGTGTAATCCGAGACTTGGTGTATAATTAGATTATGATACATTTTCATCATTCTGGCTAACCTGATTCATGTTACACAACCAAGAATGCATAAAGTGCAGAACACTTAGGGCATTACCAGAACACATACTGGAGTTATGAGGGCTTTACTTGGAACCCATCATTATTATTTAAATCCACCTGTAAAAGTGCAAATTCGTTGAAAACTCTGAGAAGGAGTAACAACATTAATAAAAACATTATGCAGCACTCAGGTAATGTAGGGTTGGATACGTTATAATACTCAAGAAAGCAATATCATTTTCAGGTGTTGGTTCAGAAATAGTGCATCACTTATGTCCTTTGTTATATAATAATACACTACTACAGTGCCCTCATTTAATGTTGGGATTATGTTCCTGAAAATCACTTCATACAGTAAAAGAATGTGCATTTCTTCCCATAATAAATCATTCAAATACCAATCAATCTGGCCGTTAGAGACCTTCTTTGTGAAAAGAAAGGTCAGACAAAGTCTATGCAACAGTGATTGAAACTCTGAGTAACCAGAATTTGTCAACATTAAAGTGGAATTTTGTTTAGGGCTACATACAACAAGAGTTGCCAATATGACTAACATGTACGTAAAACATACAACAGTAGTACAGAACAGTAACCAACGTGGTATTTCTCCTGAACTACAACATATTTTCACAACAGACACTGAGCAAAATTCATACATAATAGTGCCAGAATGATTACATAACAGTAGTGACCATGTTAATGACAATATGGGTTTACACGTCACTGGGCCCACTGCTTCTGTTGGTAAGTCTGTAATTAACCTTTAAAGAGGGACCTTGATTGATATTTTAGATGTATAAAAAGCAATCAATATGGTTATCCTTCGACTGTGTAAGCAAAAGTCTCCAGAACGCTAGCATTCCCTGAATTTGGGCAGCTGATAATAAAAAAAAAACGTTCTGTAACAACTGTGATCGTAAAGATTTCAAGTTTTACATGTACTTTTGAGGTTATGCATACACAAATTTCAAGCACTGTATATGTAATACCAATGAGCACCCATCGCTCAGTTTTAGAATTCTGTTACTTAAAGTCAGTTACGCGCACATACATAACAACAAAGTTATCTACAATTTATTTCAGCTGATACAAGATGCGTTCATTATAGTTGAAGTACTGAAGACAAGAAATGGTTACTTAACGACAACTCATTGTTACCATTTTTATTCTGATGTGTCGATTTCCACAGAGCTGGGAGTAAATAATTTATACGTTTGTACAACTTTATTCTGACATAATTGAAATTGCAATAAATAGGAACATTACCAAAACCACCACGAACCAAGAGCGACATATTGAGTCTGCTACATGTTTTGGACCGAAGTGGCATCGATCGATATATCGAAAGAAACAGTTTTCACATCGGAAATAATCCATGACCCATGGAAAATATTGCCAGAATAGATTAATTCTGATGCCAGGAATTTAAATGACTAGATGATCTGTGATTTTCATACAACGAGGCGTAAACTCTTAACTCACAGCTTGTGTCACGCGGCGGCAGTGAAAACCTACGTACTGAAATCTGTAACGCAATGCTCTGCACAGATCTAGCAAATTATGCAACACATCACTTTCTTCACACCATTACCAGTGGGCTGTGTTTTATTTGATAAAGTGCACTTTATATGCAAAGTTTAATTGGCATGTCTAGACGTACATTCGTCACTAGGCTAGTGAATGTGAGGGTTTCCCAGATTGCAGCAAATAATTTGTAGGACGTTGTGGGAATGATGTGATGCTGGCAGTACTGTTGGCGACAAATCTGATGCCACTTTGTGGGACTGCCCTGGTATTTGTGTTCACCGTCCTAAATACTCGCTCATTGAATGAGTAAATTTAACCTTTGCATTGTACATTGCTGTTTTCTGTTTTTACTTTCTATTTCTCATTCACGTCACCTACCATGCATCACTGTACATTTGTTTCCCTGGATTTTTGTCCCTTCTATGTCCTTGCTCCTAGTTTCCTTTCTTCTTCCTCCTCCTTCCAATTCATTCAGTCAAACTTTTATTTCTCCATTTCTTTTTATTCACGTCTTCATTTCGCCCTTCTTTTTATTCCTCCCTGTTGAACAGTCTTGTCAGACATTAGTTGCTTCTGTATGGTCTTCCCTTCATGTTTTATTGATGTTTCCATTTTCTATCCAACAAATCTGACCTGTCTGTGTTGATCCCTCTACCTGTTTCCTACTTTTTTATGTGAATGTTATTCCTATCCTACACTTCCTGTTTCCCTTAATTTCTTCAACCATTTTTTTCCCTGTTTTACATAGCTCCAATGAAGATTTATGAGAGTTTAATGTTGAATTTTCGAATATGTGTAATGGAAAATGTACTGCATGATAAAGAAAAAATGTTTAAAGAAATTCCTTTGTTGCATCCTTCCAATGGTAGGCGAGATACATACGAAAAAGTACTTTGGTCCCCAAGTAAAGTGCCCTTCCTTATTGGCCGACTGCAACGAAACTTGTACACGTTGTACCGTATGCGCGTACAGTGCGACGTATGAAGTCTCAGTTACATCCCTCAAATTGAAGGCGTGATACAGACGAAAAAGTATTTTGTTCTCCAAGTAAAGCGCCCTTCATTATTGACCGATTAAAAAAAAAAACCTTACAATGTTTGTAGCGCATGCTCAGTGCGAGGTTTGAAGTATCAGTTAACATTCATCCAACGGAAGGCGAGATACAGACGGAAAAGTACTTTGGTCTCAATGAAAAGTGACATTCATTGTTTACCTATTTGATCCAACCTTGCATTGTTTGTAGCGCATGCGCGGTCATTGCAAGGTATGAAGTCTCAGTTACATCCCTCAAATCGAAGGCGAGATACAGACAAAAAAGTAGTTTGTTCTCCAAGTAAAGTGCCCTTTGTTCTTGGTCGATTTCGAACTTGCACTGTTTGTAGCGCATGCCCGGACATTGCGAGGTATGAAGTTTCAATTACATCCCTGAAGAGTAAGGCGACGTATAGACGAAAAAGTGCTTTGGTCTTCAAGTAAAGTGCCCTTCATTAGTGACAGATTCCAACCAAACCTGCAATTTTTGTAGCGCATGCGCATACAGTGCGATGTATTAAGTCCAAGTTGCATCCCACCAACGGAAGGCGAGATACAGTCGAATAAGTACTTTGATGCCCAAGTAATATGCCCTTCCTAATTGACCAGTTTCAACCAACCTTGCCTTTCGTCTGCATCTCGCCTTCTATTGGATGGATGCAACTGAAACTTCACATCTCGCTGTTGGCGCATGAGCTACAAACGTTGCATTATTTGCAATCGGTCAATAACGAAGGCCACTTTACTTGGAGACCAAAGCACTTTTTCGTCTGTACCTCGCCTTCCTTTGGAGGGATGTAACTCAAAATTCATACCTCGCTATGACCGCGCATGCGCTACAAAGAGTGGAAGTTAGGTCGAAATCGGTCAAGAACGAGGGCACTTTACTTGGAAAACAACGTATTTTTTGTATCTCGCCTATCTTCGGTGTGATGTAACAGCAACTTCACACCTCACAATGTACGCGCATGCGCTACAAACAGTGCAAGTTTGGTTGAGATCGGTCAGTAATGACGGGCACTTTACTTGGGGACCAAAACACTTTTTCGTCTCTATCTCGCCTTCCTTTGGAGGGGTGTAACGCAAACTTCATAGCTGGCAATATACTCGCATGCTGTACAGACAGTACCAGTTAGGTCGAAGTCTGTCAATAAGGGCACTATACTTGGAGGTCAAAGTACTTTTTCGTCTGTACCTCGCCTTCCAATAGAGGGATGCAACTGAGGCATCATACATCGCAATTTACTCGTATGCGCTACAAACAGTGCAAATTTGGTTCAGATCGGTCAATAATGAGGAGCACTTTACTTGGAGACCAAAGCACGTTTTGTTTGTATCTCACCTAACTTTGGAGGGATGTAACTGAAACTTCATACTTCTCAATGACAGCGCATGCGCTAGAAAAAATGCGAGTTTGGTTGAAATCGGTCAATAATTAAGGGCACTTTACTTGGGGACCGAAGTACTTTTTCGTCCGTATCTCGCCTTCTATTAGAGGGATGCAACTGATACTTCACACCTTGCAATGTTGGTGCATGCGCTACAAGCAGTGCAAGTTCGATTGAAATCGGTCAATAATGAAGGGCACTTTACTTCGAGACCAGAGTACTTTTTCATCCGTATCTCACCTACCTTTGGTGGGATATAACTGAAACGTCACACATCTCGCAATGTACACGAATGTGGTACAAGCAGTGCAAGTTTGGTGAAATCGGTCAATAAAGAAAGGCGGTTTACTTGTAAACGATAGATGTTTTTCGTCTATCTCGTCTCCCTTTGGTGGGATGTAACTGAAACTTCATACCTGTATTCATGGTGGAGTCCACTTCACAGTGTCAATCAGTGTACAGCCTGGTAGTAATGGTGCTGAGGTTGCAGAGCACCGTAAAAACACAGTAATGGATGTTATCTGGGATATCCAAGGTTTTACGGCAGTAGCTGACACTATGGCAATCATGAGTTATGTTGTAAACGTGTTGTTATTTTCGTGAGAACACCTGAGGTCAGGATTAGTCTTACGAAAACTCAATTTTGATTGAGTATGTGTGAAAACCTCTACAAGTGTGCATGCGTATATGATGCTAACTGGTTGTGTGCTGGCATGGCCAGGTGTGTCAATTCCAATATGATAATCTCCATGGTGTAGCAGATCCTGTCCTTCCATGTGATGCTCACAAAGCACATCATATGGGGAACTATGTTATCTATTTCAAAATAATTTAGTGATTCATCATGTGCCAAATATATATATATATATATATATATAATATGTATACACCATTCACCCATCAGTCCATCATATGATGTTTGGATGTAAAATGAAATGTGATTATGTAGGCAAGCATTAGTCATAAGACAAAAATTACAGACAATCATATACAAGCAAAACATTGTGTTTATAATTTATTCCTTATAGCAGTAATCATCAGTGTTTATTTCATCCTTGTAATAAAAAAATTCATCAATTTAATACTGGTGTCAAAATTTCTTTCTTTTATTAATACTATACTCATACTATGCACAGAAATGTTGAAAGTGAAATATTCCAAATTATTTCCCAGAAAAATCATTAATGGTAGAGTCAATATTTCCAATGCCCTGGTAACAGGTTTGCATAAGCTTCTGATCTTGCTCCTGTCATAGTTATCAAAATTCTCTTCTGTAACTGAAAGAACCTTTTACTATCTGTAGTTACCCCAAAATATAATTCCATACTCCATTATCAAATGGGAATACATGAAGTAGGCCATTTTAAGTGTGTCTACATTACTAAAGTGATACATAAATCTAACAGCATTACACACACTTCTCAATTGTGGTACGTACATAAACCACCTACAAAGAAAAGGCATAACATTTATGAACACTCATCTTTAGCAACCACCTGAACCAAGTTCAGTCACCCTAAAGATGGAGGCAGCAAGTTCATCTTAAGTGCCAGCATAAACTTATCCTACACAGTGTGAGAACACACAAGACCATCATTTGAGCAACATCCACTGTGAAAACATGAACACTTGCAATGTATTTATGATTCAAAGGGTTAAAGCCTCTCCCTTATTTTACTGCCACCATCATTTTTCCAGGTGAAATTTATTTTCACAAATGTGTCTGGCAGACAATTTATAGCAGGACAGTCATTACATCTGTTATGGAGGAAATGTCACTACTAACAAGTAAATTTACTTGTAAGTTCAGTTAAAACTTTAATGTGAATTATTCAGAGCTGCAAATAATCTTTAATTCTCTTTCAGCTTTTCTTCTTTGTTATAAATGAGAGCAGCAATACCCACACGTCCCACCCACAGTTCACGAGTCATATGAATGAATGCAGTTGACTCCCTCAGACACTTATATGGGTGCAGGGGCGACACTCTCATATCATACATTATGTATAGTGAATGCTTCATGGCTGTCAAGCTGATTTTACTGCTGTTGCTCTACCTAACTGGTGCATTGCTAGACATGTATACAGGCTTATGTCAAGCATTATGAAGGTGTCAAAATTGGCCCAATAGGGCTCAGCCAGATACCTTCTCAGTCTCTGCACAGCTTTCTCAGTGGATGTCCATTATCACCTCCAAATGTCTTCATCTATAGTCACATGCATAGATTGAAGAACCCATTCACCCCCTTGCTGAGGTGAATAGGTTTTACTGCTTTGCAAGTGAAATTTAATGCTCAATGATTAGCTGTTACCAGACTGGTTTCCTGTTCAGTGAACAGGCTAACTGAGAAGGATAATTTGAGAAATGAAAAAATTATCTATTTATAAATGCATCTGCTGTGGCAGTTGGCCATAAAATGTACCTAACAAGACAACAGATTCTAAGATGTGGAATGTATAATTGCTGTGAAAGGTCTCTGCTACCTTTGAAACTGGGATGTAAAAAATTTTCTTCCAAAGAGTTGAGATAACAGTTAAAAAAGTCATAGTAGCAGTAGCAGTAGCAGCGGTAGTAGTAAATGTAAGAACATGCAGTCTAATGAAGACCGATATACTGAATATCCTCACCTTTGTATACAAGTAACAGTCATTCTTAAAAATCCACTTCTTATTTGGACCATATAACTTTAAAACTCTAATTCATAAAATTTATTTTCTGAATCACTGTATTTCAGAAATTTAAATGACCATGCTAAACATGAAAAACTCTGGCTGTGATGATGTTACTTTGGTACTGTAAAATTGGCAGCTAAGGGTTAATAAGTGAAAAGGAAAGAGCAACTCTGGAATGGGAATATAGAAAACTTCTGCCATCTATTGTTCCTATATGAGAACTAAAAATATAGAAAGGAAAGATATAACACTCACCATGCAAAGACATTGTTCCAGGCATATTTGTAAAGTTGGTGGTGGGGAAAAATAATGTTGCAAGTTGGGCATCTGAGCACAACAGAAGGTTAAGTTACATTGTGTATTCATGGTAGACCATGTGAAAGGAAGAGCAATTCATGCTGGGCATATTTCTCATTCTCACACAATACATAATGTCAGTTTTAAATTAATGGCTATCAGGCACACTGACGAGACAAAAAATCTGCAGCACTGGGGTAATACAGTGTTTCTGAGACCAAAGTGAAATGTAGAAGGGCAAAGAGTAATTACAGAGGTGCAAGTTCCACTACAAAACCATGCAAACGAATCCTGTGTCCCTAAGAACAGAAAAACCAAATGGCAATGAGTTTGTACAAGAAAATTGTACCTATGAATTTTTATGGATATGTGGAAAGAAATAATTTTTCCTTAACCATGCCATTGCTAAGTCTTATGATCAGGTACACAGTGGTACAAATGGCTCCAAAAACAGAGTAATGGAAAACATGCATGTCAGTGTGGTACAGTAGTAAGGGTACCACAGTATGCTTCTGGTACTTTTTTCTCTTTCAGACAGTACTGAACAGTGTTTCACTCTTTACCTCTATATTCCTTCATATGAAGATACCTGTATCTCTAAATGGAATAAACACATTGGCCAACCTCAGCATACAGTCTGCTAAATATGGTCAAAATGAAGAGTCAAGAAGAGAAGCAGAATAAAATAACATTGACAATACACACAAGACTCAGTCATCTAACGTTCACTGACACCAAGACACCAAAATTTAGGAGCACATATGGTTCCTTAGTGTATTTGTCAAGTGGTAAAATTATTTCGAGGCATGCGCTCATAGCACATATATCTACATGTATGCAGCTAGTTCCATAAAAATCTCTTCACAATACAGTAGTCCCTCCCGTATCCGAGGGTGATATGCTACAACACCTACCATGGATGCACGAAACCGCGGATAGTAGCAAACCCTATATATGTCGTTTTTCGTTTCAATACATACCTATGATAAAGTTTAATTGATAAATTACGCACAATAAGACATTACCATCATTAGACTAGTGATCCTGGCACCACGAATGCGGACAGCGAGAATGCTAGAGGCTAACTGGATGCGAGTAAAGCGGGCCAGCGTGGGTACAGAGGACAAAGAGAGATGAGTCATGTACCGAGCATGATGGGGCGGGAAGTTTTCACCATGTTACTCAGAATGGAGCACAATTTGAAACTTATGAATCGTTGATTTCTGGAATTTTCCATTTAATATTTTCGGGCCGCAGTAAACCACGGATACGGGGGTTCTATTGTACAAGGAAACAAAGCCTTAATTTGGTATTGTGCCAGTTGCTTGACACAAGAGATATGGTATGAACACTATTTGTCAAGTGGTGAAGTTGAATGGACCAATTGTACAATGTAACATACCTGCAGATCTGTATGACAAAGCTAAGTATTATGAGTCTCAGCAAGTCCCAAGCTGTAGTATCACTATGAGACACTATACAGATCTGAAACCATTCAACCAGAATGTGGCAGGAGACAAGACATGACACTTTGAAGAACTGTTAAAGAATAACCACCCTCTCCTAATGCTCTGTCAGTTGGCATGAAGTTCTCCATGTACATGGCCTCAGCAAACAGGCTGGGAATTCCACATGAAATGATGACAGTCATCAATCTTGGCAGAAGATCATCTGCACCCCTACAAAAGGAAAAATCTGTTACTTATATAATAGCCTTTTGCACTGTTTTCAGCTTCCAGTTATGAGTTCTTAACTTTCTCAATACCTTTCAGTCTGGTGGAAGTGCACATAATGCGGCATGTCTTTCCTCAGTTACTAGGTGACAATGAAATATGGTTATCAAAGAGGGTCTGCAGCTTATACCCACTCTGAACCAGAGTGTGCAACTGGTAATCCCATCATTTTTAATTTCTGACTGAGGTAAATGTAGAGAAAACTAGAACCACAACATATTCATTTATACAGGCTGTTTCACTGGAAGCCAAAACACTTTACCACCAAACCATGACATCCCTGCCATCTCAGGAACTAAGTTTATGACTATTCATTTGCCTGCAGAACTCACAAAAACAGCTAATATGCATAACTAGCAGGAATAAACTAATTGTGAATGCATGGCAGATAATTATGTACAGCAAAACCTTGCTAATTTGAAATACCATATAATTTAAAGCATGTGATGTTCCCTGGCTCTAAACATAGGATTTTGTGTACTTTTTAATATGGTTAATTTGGAACATGGTTCATTAGTAATTCAAAGTTATATTACAGCCATTTGATTACTAAAAGTTCAAAAATACAAAATATTACACTTCTGAACAATTTTTGTAAATATTCGTCCATTACTATATAATAGTGCATGTACTGTTCTAACAAGATGGCGGTCAGGCTTGGACCAGTGTCAGTAGTTCAGCCAGGACACTCCGCTCCAGTGTGACCTTTGCAGAAGCAACCAAAGTCAGCTGTACATGCATGTATGCTGAATTTCAGTTTCTGCAGCAGTGGTCACATTGGATTGTGTAGTCTGTTGTTTCCTGTCACAGACTGTACATAGGACAAGCTACCAACCATTGTGTGTGCTGTGAAACAATGTGGTGGAGGAACTGCAAGGTCACAGAGATTGTCACAGTAGCTTTGACAGGTTTCTCAATGTTGACCATTCAGTCTCAACCACCAATAACCTTTCTATGATACAAAGAGACAATTCTGTCATAGCAACAAAATATTGCATGAAATGAACTAGAGCTGACACCAGCCTCTAAACTTTCTGTGATGCGAAGGAATCACTGTGTATCCTGTGCATGTAGTCAACACTTTTCTGTGTACAGTGTACAGTGAAGTAACCAGTCTGAGCTATTAACACTGGCCTGATCCTCACCATCATATTGCAAGAATGGTGACTGCATTATTCTACAGTAGTGTCCTAAGATAAAAGTTGGACAAATGTGAGTTATTATTTGCTGGTTTGTATTTTGCTGCAAATTACATTAAATTATACACCAGGCATTTAAAAGTAAATACAAGATCAGATTGCTCATTTAAGTAAAAAAAAAATAAACCACAGCATACGACATAACATCACGATTTCAGCCAACCATGTAACAGGTATGAATAAAAAAACTTAGCTACTGTTTTGTGATGCTACTTATGCATTGGCACTGGAAACTGGTTACATAAGAGCTTGATTTTGTTGCTTTCAGTTCCTTAGGTACTGTTCTGTGACTACTTATGCATGGGCAATGTAAATCAGCTGCGTAAGATTTACAGGGTGTTACTTTGGGTTCCTTATCTGCTATTCTGTGGTTGAGGTACTAGCAGTTGGGAGACATAGCTGAAGATTACACAGCATATGTAGGAACAGAACACAACAAAAAAGAAATGATGAGTATTAGTAAATAACTGAAGGTGAAAGTTTCCACATTCAAGGATGTAGGTCCAGTATATTAATAAACTGCCTACAGATAAAGTTGTATTGAAATAAAAGGAAGATACTGGTATTACATATGAAGGGAACAATAGGGATTAAGTATAAATGTTACTCACAATGACTTGCAGTGGTTGTTATCATCATATGCTGAAGCAAGTACTTTAAGCAGTGAAACCAGGCTGTCAAGCATCTGACATGGGCTGTGTAGTGATGTCAAGTGTTGTAACATGGCAGACACTTGCCTCTTGATGTCCTCCTCAACTTCGACAATCTCAGAATTAGCATCTTTCGTCAACATTACTGCCTCACATTGAAGTTCATCTTCGTGTGTAATAAGTCTAACAGAAAAGAATTCTTCAAATGGGAATCATAAAATCCAAAATGATTCAGCAAAATGCAATTAAAAAGAAAGAAACAGACAAATAATGGAAGGGATAAAGAGAGAAAGATAAAGGACAAAATCCAGAAAGAAAGAAATGGATACAGAATATATTAGAATGAAAGAAAATAAAGGAGAAGGAAGAAAGGATAATAAAAGAAACAAATGGAGAATTTAAGACAAAATGCTGGCACATACTTCATTCAATCATGCTACATAGTAAACACTGCAATTCCTTGACTGGGTCTTGAACTATTTATTATAATTATACAAACCAGGTGTCTATACTCCATCACAGCTACTAGGTGCGCCCAGAAAGTAATGCAACGCATTTTTTTTCTCGGCCCAATTTTGTTGGATAAAAATGATATTTTGCGTGCTGTATCTTTAAAATGTCCCGCGTTTATGCACATAGGCGCAATGTTTCCCGCTGGATAGCAGCGCAGTAGTGAGCTTTCAAAATGGAGTCTGCAAGTGACGTGCGTTCTAAACAGAGAGCAGTAATTGAGTTTCTTTTGGCAGAAAACGAAACGAGTGAATCAATTCACAGGCGCTTAAGAAAGGTCTATGGAGACATGGCAGTGGATAAAAGCACCGTCAGCCGTTGGGCGAAGCGATTGGCGTTATCAGAACAAGGACGGGGCAGTTCCCTCAGCCGGCAAGATCATGGCGACAGTCTTTTGGGACTGTGAAGGAGTCATTCTCATAGACGTGTTGCCCAGTGGCCAAACGATCAACTCGGACGTCTATGTGGAAACACTGAAGAAGCTGAAGAAGCGTTTCCGGAGAGTTCGTTCCCATAAAGATGCGACAAAAGTGCTTCTTCAACACGACAATGCGAGGCCACACACAAGTCTGCGTACCCGAGAGGCCATCACAAAACTTCAGTGGACTGTCCTGCCTCATCCACCGTACAGCCCGGATCTGGCTCCTTCCGACTACCATCTTTTCGGTCCCTTGAAAGGTGCAATCCGCGGAAAGAGGTTTGAGGACGACGAGGAAGTCATTGCTGAAGTAAAGAGGTGGTTGCGACAGAGACCTGCAGAGTGGTACCGCGAAGGCATACAGGCTCTCGCATCTCGGTGGCGTAAGGCCAAAGATTTAGAAGGAGACTATGTTGAAAAATAGGTTTAGGTAGCCAAGATTCATGTAATGATGTGACATATTTGAAGTTTTAATAAAATCAATTGTGAATGAGAAAAAAAATGTGTTGCATTACTTTCTGGGCGCACCTAGTACTTCTTTATGACCAGTTGTTTACTGAAACCATATAAAAAGTGAAAAAAGAGGAAGACAGCAATGCAAATAATCCTTTCTAACTGTAACAGTGTCTTACAGTTGGCACATGTATACTACTGCAAGCAGATTAAGCACACGACTTTACTTATTACAGTAAATAGAGGTAAAGCAATCCCATTACAGGCCTAGGCAGACCCTTAGGGTTCCAGGAGGTTGAGGCTCTCAGATTTCTAGACAATGAGCACATGAAGGTGGTAAGGTTGTCATCCCTACACACCGGGCGCCTTTACCCTCCAGGAAATATTCCTGGTACTCATTTCTGTTAGAGGCTGAGTTGACCCCAGGGCCATAGTGTGACCGAAAGGATTATGTCAATGAAAAATTCCAATGACACCATAGGGGATCAAACCCGCGACTTTCCAGCTTGTAGCGCAGTGCCTCAACCAACTGCGCCACCGCGTGCCCCATTGTGGTAAACAAAGTTGCCTAAATTGTATTAGTGTGTTCATGGCATGTTCCATGCCATTTTACATAACAAATAACATGCATCACTCTGAACAGGAATGTCACAGGCAATGAAAGTGCTATGTTTTCAATCTACCATCCAAACACTACGCAGAACACAGACCACTAAAAGAGGAAAGGAAGGTGACAATGGGACACCCTTGGATAGCTCAGGTGTCATTCACCATGGGTTTGTTCCGCCCCCCCCCCCCCCCCCCCCCCCCCCAAAGAGAGAGAGAGACCATGAAGAGTGACGCTGTTTGTTTGCTGTCTGCAAAGAGCAGTTCTCTACAAACATCCTCATCTCTTGCAATCTTGAAAACCACCTGCTGTTCCATGATAATGCAACGGCTCAATGACCTGTTTTGATAGACCACACAGCTGTTGCCCCTGCTTGCTACCCATTCTTTGAAATTAAGGTCCTCTTGAAGGAATGCAGGTTCATCAGCAGAAGAGATAAAAGAAGCCATGACAGTGGCACTTCAGGTCACAGGAAGTGACATGCAGAATAACTTCTAATAGTGGCACAGATGCTGGAAGAAACGTACAACAGCAGAAGGAAGCAGCTTTCAAGGCAGTATATACTTTGTGGATTATATGGCGATGGTGTCAAATGGTAGTAATTGGTAATGAATTGGAAGAGACATGGAAGGAAGCAGTTGTGCTGCCCTAACTGAGGAACTATCCTGACATCTGTGTGGAGGGACACCATTAAAAACCTGAATCATGACAGTTCTTGTCCTGGTCAAGATTCAAACTGACAGTCTACAATGAAATGCACAGTGACAGATACATTAGCTGCCCTGTACACCTCACATGACAGATCAGTGCTGTGTAACATCTTTTAAGTGTGGGCCACTCTGATATGAGTGAGTTGGTGAAGTGCCACAAAGGGGTTTAAAACCTACTAACCCTTTGGCACCAGAATTAAATGTCTGGTATGATGTGCAGCAGACCATATTTCAATGTTGACCACATAATAAAGGCCATAATAGGCCTCTGGCTATACCCATCATTCAGCATATTTGAGTATCACGCTGTCTGATGGGTACAACCTGATGTTAGGCACCAAAGATTTAATATACTGAAATGCAAAACTGTATTCATTTTATTCATATTTGTATTTGCTTTAAACATCTAAACCTTCAACAATGAAAAAACAAATTTATCAACAGAATTTATTAATTTTTTGAAAGACTGTTACACACTATTTACAGGATTTCCTGTCTTCAACCATTTGTGTAAGTACCCATCTGTTTCATGAAAATTCCACAGTTTAGGGTTACTAAAAGAAACGGTATTATAGATGATAGATTTGTATGGCACTGATGCTCATTAAAATCTAAAGGAACTAAAGGCTCCATCCATGGGCCACTTAGGAAAGGGTCACACAGGATGTTCTGCACTGTACTAGATGGCTACATGCACAAATTCCTGGTGATATAAGCAAGAAAAGGCAGGAAATGTAAATGCTTCACAGTGAATAATTAACACTCAAACAAAAATGCAACAAAACTTGCATGGTGTAAGTTCTTACAAGTATGAGGTCACAGACATGGAAGCTAAATGGGTTAATTGTCAGAAAGTAACATCAACATTTTGAGACTGTAAATGCAATTATTAATGCTGAGAATAGCAAGTGCTTCTCTAGTTACTGACCTGAGGAGGAAAATCAGGTAAGATTTGATCGGAGCAAAGTATACCTGGTGCAAAACCTCCATAATAATTATTCGGCCTTTCTCGGTATTAAGTGGCTCCAGCAGACCAATCAGCAGATTCTCAAGAAGCTTAATATCTTGTTTTATGTCTGAAAGGCATAGGAACTATTTTCAACAAAGAGCACACAGATAATGACAGATGCTTGTGAACAGAGTACTGAACTTCCAGGTTCCACAAAATGCAGGGAATTTATTGACTAGCTGAGAACCTGTTAGCCTCTACAGAGAACTCTGCTCCACAGTCACTTAAAGAGTGCACAGGTGTATGTCCTTCAAAAAACACTGTGTTTGCAAATGGATGTTGCTTGAAATCTGAATTTTAATCTCGATTTATTGCATTGTTAAATAACGATAATCAGGAATGAAGACATATGCTATTACTACCTAATATTTCATTAAAACTCTGATTTAACCTTTAGCATATGGCCTTTTAAATCCCAGGTTCTTGCTGCAGCCAGAGCACTGTTCAATTTAAATGCCCACTGTGGGACAGTGTTCACCCATTTGGACATAAAGGATGCACATTTAATCAGACGGCATGATCCGTTTATCTGTTAAAGGTCTGCTGATAATTTTTCTTATTGCATGTTACATTTACAACTGTTTAGTTGTGCATCACCATCCTGTTAGTTTGCTACAACCAAACACGCCTAAAATTTTATGTTATGTTCACCGTGCATCTTAGCTATAAGCCTCAATTCTTTAACCAATGAATGCACCTTTTATTTTCTCATCAGGGATATACAGATATAGTCACTTCACTGTTCACTCATGCATTAGGTATTAACGTAGAACATTATGCTGTTTACAATAATTGGCAGTCACCAATAGCTAAAAACACAATCACAGTTTCTTCGAGTTTTGAATTGTCTCGGTGTATATGCTTCTAACACAATATATATATACACCGAGACAATTCAAAACTTGAAGAAACTGTGATTGTGTTTTTAACTATTGGTGACTGCCAATTATTGTAAACAGCATATACACTAAGACAATTCAAAACTTGAAGAAACTGTAATTGTGTTTTTAGCTATTGGTGACTGCCAATTATTGTAAACAGCATACACACCAAGACAATTCAAAACTTGAAGAAACTGTGATTGTGTTTTTAGCTATTGGTGACTGCCAATTATTGTAAACAGCATAATGTTCTACGTTAATACATAGTGAATGAGTGAACAGTGAAGTGACTATATCGGTATACCCCTGATGATGACCAAAATACGGTCGAAACATATGTAGGGTAGATAGAAGTGAGAAAATAAAAGGTGCATTCGTTGGTTAAAGAATTGAGGCTTACGCCTGAAATGTTACGAGATACGAATCCTATTCCACTGCACACTAACAGAACCCATTACTGAATAATGCTCACTGGCACAGTTCTGACAAGACAGCACTTGACACATCTTGCAACTGGGTATATATCTGAAAGTCATCTCCCAACTTTGTCACAGCTTCATTAAAAGTTTCGCATCCTGCAGCAGCTCGACTCCACATCAAAAAATTACTCTAAATTTTCAGTGCCTTTCCTTCCTTTCAGCCAAAGAAAATGGAACCTGAAGCAAAACAGACTGCCAACATCAACATCTCAGACGCCTAGGTTAGTCTAGGACGTCCAGGTGTGCTGCACCTGCAACATCACCTAGTCTGCAAATGAGCAATGCTCCTTTATGGTGACTGTCGGCAGCTAATGTAAGACATGGTGTATGATATTAATGCTAATACTGAACATTCATATGTACTCACTGTTATCCAGTTTGAAAAGTTTGGCTTCACTGAGTAATATAATTTTGCCTCCTCAATTTTAATGTAATAAATCATGTGACACAATCACGGAAGATGGAAGCAAAATGGGGCTGCACCATGCAGATCCCTCCAGTCTTTCAAATTACACATGATGCCACAAATGTATGGTTAACAGGTATACCAGACTAATAATCATGGGACTTGAGCGATATGAGTATTTTCTAGGCTAATGTATACTGACATTGTAACCAAAGAGACTTTTATGGTCAGTAACATTACAAAGTAAAAGTACCACGACAGATACATTCTGTGAACCTAAAATGGGACAGTGATACGCATCTCAATTGTGCAATCTTTTTAATCATTTTATTTTTAACAAGGAATCACACCATGAACAGTCTGTGCATGAAGTCTCTTCACTGTGTACACACATACATACATAAAATATAGTAAAGCAGCCTGCTTAAACCTACCAATAGTAATGTTCTGAAAGTGTCTGTAGAATGCCTGCCTCTCTGCTTGGGCTATTGTATCTTCATTGGCATCTTGATTCCTCATAATTTCATGGTTGTTGGAGTCATCCACTGAGAGATTGCACATACCATGATCAATGCCAGGCAACATATGATGCCTTGTGTCAATGTAGTTCTTACTGATGCAGCTTGCAGTGCTCTGTCTTTGGACTAACAGTGTCTGGTGTTTTGTAATTATTGGATTAACTTTGTCTATGACAGCATATTGCATTTGGCAGAGCACAGAACCATAAGGATGAACCCGGTCAAGAAGAATCTGATTAATGATGTCCCTAGAATTAAAATATATATATACATATATAATATATGTAAAATAAATAGATGGCAGAGGAAGTAGTTATAATCAACTTTAAGGCACTAGCCAATACAAATCGGATGCCAAGCTAACAGAAAGCTAAAATGAAAAACTACTGAACAGAATAATTAATTTTGCTGTTTACCTCTGGAGTTTCTCATCTTGTCGAAAGAGTAAATCTTGTTTTGATTTCTTCAGCCAAGAATTTTCTTCCTCGTACTGCAATGCTGCAGCATATAATCTCTGCTTTTTAAAGTCTGTTTCTGTGATTGTTCCACTCTCAATTTTTTCAGTGATCTGAAATTTTCTACAATAAAGAACAAGTGCTTATCAAAATTTCATACTGTGTGCTTCACTTCCATACCAATAAACTTATTGAATCAGTGACACGAGTTCTGCTAGACTCACTACGACCAGATATAGTCAATGCATAGAAACTTGTTTTTTCATCTTCAACTTGCAGGGTTTGGTCTACTTGATCCAGTCCCTCCATTACACCATCTGCTATTGGGTTATTTAACCCTTGAGGTAACTCTTGGCATTCTATTGCCTCACATCCCTTTAAATGATCTTATTTGTTTTTGTAATTATCACTCTATTGTTTCAGTGATATTACAGTCAGATAATGAAAGTTAATGTAATTACAGAGCATGCATGGCATTGTTAAAGTAATGGCACCAAAAGTGTTTCAGAGAGATATGCATACACAGATTCTAAATAAGTGAATTATGTATTTAATGATATGAGGAAAACAATGTATTGGTCCAATAACAAGATTTGTTTTGGCAATTACTGAAGATCAAGGCCAGTGAAGTACATAAAATTGCATCTGGAAAACATGAGTACAGTTATCCAAACTGGAATACAGCAATTCCCTCCCACCTCTTCTGGGTGCTACTGAGAATATGCATTTCAAGTATTCAGGAAATTTGACCCTTTTAAGTCTGCTGGTATTTATCTTGTATATGGTTTATTTAATGATGCCTTCAGTAACTCAGACCATGTAACAACAAATAGTAAGATGACAGTGAAGGATAAATCAGACATGAAGTGGAAGGAAGCAGTCATGGCCTTGATTTCAGGCTTCCGCCGCGATGTTGATGTAATCTGTGGTCTTTTGGGTAATTACACGGCGTCATGTGGTAATTATTTACCGACGTTTCGGGACAACGTGTCGGTCCCATCTTCATGGTTCAAGATTCTGAGATGGAAAGAAAGCTTGTGACAAGGAAACTTGGCAGCAAGGCAGGGTAGGGAGCCGTGCTATGTGACAATGGCCAATAGGATGAGAGGGTGGGGGGGTTTGGATGCAAGGTCACAAAATGTTGTACTGCGGCAGGGTGAGAAATATGTCTGGAATGCAGTGACACTAAAAGTGAAAACGGCCGGAAATGAATGAAAGAGTATATGTACAAGGACCAGGGAAATAAAAGTAGAAAAAACAATGGGAAAAAATAAATTCAGTAAAAATCATAGAGAAAGGGAAAAGTAATTACAAGAGTAAAGAATTAGTTAAAATAAAATAAAATGTAATTATAAGAGTCTGAATGAAAATTGAAAAGAAAATAAACATCAAAACTGAGGAGTATACCACTAGATGAAATGAACAATAACATAAAGTAAAAAGTCATATGGAATGAACCAAATGAGGGTGTAACAAAGGACATAGAAAAACAGATGTAAACAGGGGGAGGGGACAAACCCAATAATTAGATGGAAGGAAAATAAAGAATAGAGGGAATTCCAAGCGGATGAATAAGGACAGGAAACCGGCCGCAGATGGAGGAAGAGAATGGGAGGGGGGGGGGGGGGGGGGGGGGGGAAAGCAGCTACAACCGGAGGGAAGGATGGCCACAGATGCGGCTAAGGGAAAGCGGCAATGGAAAATGAAATAACGTGAAACAGAAGGGGGTGAGTGTGGTCCTCAAAAGGACCGTGGGCTAGTCACCACTGTTGGGGGGGGGGGGGGGGGGGGGGGTGCTGTCAACTCTCTCTAAGGAGGCGAAAGAGAGGTTTCCATGACCCGCTTAAAATTAGGCCATCCTCCCTGGTCATATTGTTTGGATGGAGCTCCAGCTCAATCGCCTCCCTGATGAGTCGGTCCATGTAGCTGGATTTGGTAGAGAGGATTTGGGTGTCTTGGAATTTAATGAGGTGATCCTGAGTGAGTCTATGTTCCGCCACCGCCGATTTTTCTGGATGCCTCAGCCGCATGTGGCGGCTATGCTCTTTAATCCTGGTGGCGATGGACCGACCAGACTGTCCGATGTACACCCGGCCGCACTCACAGGGGATACTATACACGCCTGGAGTCCTCAGCCCCAGATCGTCCTTCACGGGACTAGTGGTACTGTACCAGTCCCTTTTGTAACTAATGATATTGTTTTCAACTAAGCAACATCCTAACAAGGAAAGCTCTCCTGTTTCTGATCACTACTCTTTGATAGCATATACAGTATATGGCAGCAGACTTCCTCACATTCTACAGCACGGCTGACCAACTTCAACCACACGGAGGGCCACATAATTCATTAAGGACTTGCCTGAGGGTCACGAGCACGCCCGTTTGTATCATAAGGGAAGGGGGATTGAATTACCTAGAAGTTATGCTAAAAGTATGGTTGAATGACAAGGTAGTAGGCCATACTAAACTCGGTAAAACACAAAGAATGATTGATTTACTGTATGCTGTCTTAAAAGTGATGAGTTATAGTTTCTAAACATTTTCTCTGCTAATAAAGTTGCCACAGTATGTTCTGTAGACCTATTATATTATGTCTATTACATTGCATTAATGAAACTATTCAGGCAACTGAGGGCCACATGTTGGCCAACCCTGTTCTACAGCTTAGCACTAAGATACAGGCAAGTGGTCAACTTCAGACTCCAAAGCCTTCATTCTGTGGAAGAAGTCACCAATACTACAGAATCTAGATGCTGAGGCAATTACACCTCTTGAAGAATTGGTTTCAAAGCCAGAAGAAAATGAACAATACATTTCATGAATATGATGATACTGATGATGTAAGATAAACAAAAGCTTACATCTCTGCAATTTTATGACAACGAGCAGCAACTTCACTACGATGCTGTTCCCAGACTTCTTGTCGCTGTCTAGCAATGGCAGCATTTTCTGTCAAGCGACGCTCAAGTTCTAACTGTAAATTCTGACGCTGAATGGCTGTTGAGGCAGCTTTTAGCCTGGATGAGTAACGTGCCACCAACAATTTGTTCTCACGCTGCATACATGCGATTGGTGATTCATCACACCTTGTGCTATTATTTTGTTCACCTGTAACACCAGAGTCACACATTAATTCCTTCATCAACTCTGAAAGATGGTCACACAGGTACATTCAAGAAATCACCATATTCACCTGAATTTAAGCTTCCCTAAATACAACACACATAAAAACATGGAGAGGTTAAATAGAATAAGAACATGCCGTTACACATTGGCTATACAAAACTCACTGAATAGTTTTTAATTACAGTAAACAACCAAGAATGTATTAAAACAATTGTTATGTAACATAGAAGGAAGGCTTTATGATCTGCACTCCTTACCAAATATTATTTGGGTGATGAAATCAAGCACAATCAGATGGGCAGGGCATGTGACACGTATGGGGGAGAGGAGAGGTGCATACAGGGTTTTGGTATGGAAGCCAGAGGGAAACAGACCACTTGGAAGACCTATGCATAGATGGGAGAATAATACTAAAATGAATCTTCAAGAAGTGGGTGGGGGGCATGAACTGGATTGATCTGGCCCAGATACGGAAAAGTGGTGGGCTCTTGTAAAAGCAGTAATGAACCTCCAACTTCCATAAAATGCGGGGAATTTCTCGACTATCTATTATCTTCACGAGAAGGACTCTGTTCAATGGAGTTAGTTACTTAGTTAGTTAGACACAGAAGAAAATAAATTAATTTCAATAACAGCTTCTAGTAAAATGCCTAAGAGGGCTAAAAATGTACAAATACAGTGCACAGTTAATGCTTTTTGGAGGTATTGGTGGAAACAAAGTATGCACTATTTTCAGGCTGGTGTGGTTACATTATTCTCTTATTGATATTTGTTGGGTTACACTCAAATTTTAAGGATATGCAAACTTCTGATTCAAATTTATAATCTGTCAGAATCACTCTCAGTAGCATGTCATGCCAAAAACAAACTGACAACTTGCTTTTACCTGTTCTGTTCATCTCAACAATTTACTAGAAAACTGGGATACGAGAAAATCAGCAATGTAAAAATAATTGTTTGTATTTAAGTTTATATGATGGCTGGCATATTCATAAACCATTTTCAAAACAAGCATCAAAACAAAAACTACTGAGCCTCAGCAAATATGCAACCAAAACAGTATGAGCAATGCACAGCCAGAACAGATACTGGTGCTGACATTTAACCGTTCAGCTCAAAGTTTACCTTAAATGTGAGTTCAAATTTCAAACAAAAATTCACCTCCTTATTTTCATCCATGTGGCGAGAAAAATGTAAATCACTGCATAGCACAAGCCAGGCACATTTCATATTATTACCACTAGAAGTAACTACATAATCTTTAATGTATTTCATTTAACAACAATAATTTTCTAAAAACAGGTTGCAATGTTATCATGCACTGCTTATTTCAATAACCTCTGTGAATCTGTCCTAAATGGTGGAATTGTATGAATGGTTTATAATACCTCTCAGACACAGAACAAAACTCAATTTAAAATAATGAGCAAAACTATCATAGAAACTGGAGACATGTAGTATGTTGGTATGAGTGAATACTGAAATGTGTAACTTACTGTTATATAGAGCATGAGGAAAGACAGTGAAATCGGTGAGTGTGTGTGTGTGTGTGTCTGCTTTTCACTGACTGGTTCTAAAACTTGAGTCTTTTACATATGCTTAGCAGCAATGCTTCATACCCAGAAGATATTCAGTCCAAGTCTTTGCTGTGATGCAGTTGTACCTTAACAATAGACCACAAACACCTCGTCTCACATTGTTACTAATCAGCAGTCATAATCAATGACTCAGAACAAAGCAAAAATCAATAAACAGTTCCAATAAATGGCAATCAAACAGGCCAACACAGCCAGAGCAAGAGGTACCACTCAACTCTTAACATATGTAACATAGCAATCTCTTGTGTACACATACATGCAGCTCCTCTTCTGACAGTCTCTCGCTGAAGTGAGGTTGCTATTACTAAAGACTTCTGTTCTGCTGTCCCTTCGGCAGGCAAATCCTTATAGTTTCGTTTAGCTCCTTCATTGTCCAGAACTTGTGTCGTTTCTTTAAATACATTACTACGCTCATGATCTATACAAAAAATAAAAGAAGGTATGGGAGAGAAAATAAGCTTTAAATGATATATAAATGATAAACTAGCAATATGTTTAACAATTTCATAAACGCTGATTTCCAACACAACTCCGTTAATAAATAAGATCATGTTAGCATTACACTAAGGACTTGTATTCAACAGAACTTGTTTCAATCCAGCTATGTTACTGTCTATCATAACAGATTCTTCATGCTTTGCCTCAGTCAGTTCAGGTTTATACCAGGGCTGTACCTTATGACCCATTCCTTGCAGGATTCATGTTCATGACAAGATACGAGTAGCATCCCTATGCATGCCATGAAGGCATGTGAGGAAATAAAGGTATCCCTAGTTGCAACTACACGGAAGTGAGTTTTCAGCTTCATGGCCTGACCACTTTACCCATGCTATCCACTGAATATGAGATTGGGTGGGCCCAAGAACCAGTCTGGGCATTCTGGAGAAGACAAAACTCCTGTGCCTCTGCCAGGAATCAAACCACAACCCCTTCATCATCCAGCCTATAGTCTAGTCACCATACTGAGTGAGCTATCTCCTGTCATCTCTGCATAAGGTCTCTTAAATAACTGGACTCATTTGACTAAAAAGACATGCAAGTAATCTTCACCAGAATATTTCTCTGGTCCCAAAGAAAAGATATTTGATGTAAAAACAGCTCTAATAGATGGAATATACCAAATACAACTGAACTAGCAATCCATATACACACTAAAAAAATAAAAAAGTTGATCAGTTGAGATGTAGGCATTTGTTGTGTAATGGATCCTGGTATACTGGAAATTAATATTAAAAAACATTAAATTAATTAACTATAAAATAAATTAACTGATTGATTTTTTTATATATTTTTACAGTGTATATGGACTGCTAATTCAGTTTTGTGAAATATTACTTTGATATGAATCCCGCATGATGATCCCATGAGGGATCAAAACATGTAGGATTGATCAACAAGACATTGTACTATAAAAACATCTGGAAATAATATAGTGCATTTTATTGGACTGAATATTGTGATTTGATTATCAGCAAAGCACGGTATGAACAATATAAAATCTACTCATCTCATTGCTGGGAACAGCTTTAGACAATGGAACTAACTTCCTACAAGGGCTCAGGAATTAGATCAGTGGTGTCTAATTGTGTCTACCCCCATTTACAATACTGAAGAATACATATACAAAAACAGAACAAGGAAGAGACAGGACACAAAAAGGTAACATTCTTATCATAAAGAACAACATGGAATGAAGAGTAGAGCATTACAATCTAAATTTGTATCATGAGTGACTCAAGAGGGTGTGTGCTACAATTATTTAAATACCTAGTCAACATATTCTAACCATCATCTATTAATAAAGAACATCATTATGTGGTTGTGTAGACAGTATTAAGTATTTGTATTATTATGTCACAAAACGGGATGCCTAACATAACGCTTCTAACTTGTCCTCTTCTGTGAGCATAACATCACAACATATTTCATTATAACCTGTAAATTATAGAGAACCTCAAAAACTACGTTTTAAATCACAGTCATACCCTGCTTGTCAAGAAGTAGTACAAGACGGTCAACACTCTGTTTTGCAAATCCGATAAGACTACTTCGTTCTTTGGGAGTAAGGGATGGATTTCCATGCGACCAACTACTCTCTGCATCTTGCTGGAGAGCCGCAGCCACAAGAGCAAGCCCTTCTAAATAATTCCGATATGCCTCCTGAAATAAGCAACGCGCATGAAATCAAACTGGCACTTCAACCACATGATCATTAACATACGAACGTACGGAATCATCCAAAGAGGGTGCAAATGTTAATTGAAACAAATGTTCACTTTCAATACCTACTCACCACATCATTATTCTGTTGCTCAAAATCAATAGCTTTACGGAAACTATTAACTACTCTCCTCCTAATGTTTTCATCACTCATTATATGGAAAAATTAAACACACCCGTACAAATAACCTCCGCTATTGTAATAGCAACGGATAATGCATCATTTCAAAAGCTGTCAAACAGATGAGTCACCACGGACGAAATTCAAAAATGACAAATATCACGTAAAGCAACACAACCACAGTTACATTCCCTACCTATGAGAATCAGAAACGGCTTGTCACTATCGCATTGTGACGGTAATATATCTATACACTTTGCAGCACATGACAAATAAACGAATACTGCGGCTCGAATATGCTGTAGTTATATCAACCTATTGATAAAATTCTGAATTTTGTTCCGTAACGACATTCAAACAGGGAACTACATGACTACGACGTATAGTCATATCAAGATTGACCATTAGTGTGTAGACACCACATAACACAAATTTCACACCCCAAGGGGGCATTGTGAACAAGTACTTTGCAGCAAAGAGGAGCATCATCATTATCCCAATATACCACATCGCTCAGCTAATGAATGTGGCGGCTATACTCTCTTCTGTAATATTTTATATACGTCTAATTGGTTTAGGCGATTTTTATCATTAGTTTTATAAGCTGTTATCAGCCTTACTTGAAGTGTGTGTAGTACTTATTTCGGATTACCGTAGCTGAAATTTTTTTTACTTGTGGAGCAATATGCAGCAGTCAGCTGCGAGGAAGAGGGAAATTCATGTTGCCGGCGGTCACCGTGAAAAAAGGGGAAGGGGGAATGTAAATATAACCAGGCATGGCGTCAAATAGTGTGAGCACTGGTGAAAAACTGCTGGCTTTAATTGATGATATAGAATTAATTTCAAAGTAAGTAATTAGTTACACATCTTATGACGCTAGTAATTTCACTTTCCAATGTTTATTGTAAGTAATTAAAATTTGCGAGCGATAATGTCAATACATTCTTAGATCTTCGATTGCATGTCCCAGTAAAACACGCCTGCTTGATGTTGGGGAGGTCCCGAATTCAAATCTCAGCCTGGAGACCGGCTATCCTAACGGATTCTTTTTGTGGATTTCTTCAGTCCCTCCTTGCAAATAGGCCACGATCGCCTTTCTTCCGCGTTGTTTCCTGTGGTTTTTTCATTAATGTTCAAATTCTTCGAAGCTATCACCCGAGCTATTGAAAGCGTTTTTACATAGGAACTTTGAATGTTAGTATTACAGTTACTGTTTCTGGATTCCCGAAAGAACACTTTCTTCTTTGGTTTAATCCGTGGCTTGCTGTGCCAACTGTGCAGTTGCCCGCATTCATTCATTCATTTATTAGCATTCATCGATCCTTTCTGGTACACAACCATTGGATATGGAAATTGTCAATAGATTACATTAACATATTACATAAAATTTGTCTTATAATAAGATAAATGACAATTAAAACATGTATAAAAGAACTGATAAATGAAACTGAAATACAAACAGTAATTGCTGGGAAACACCAGATTGTCAATAAATTACATTAACATATTACATAAAATTTGTCTTATCATAAGATAAATGACAAAGTATATATAAAAGAACTGATAAATGTAAACTGAAATACAAACTGTAATTACTGGGAAAGACCAAGATCAAATTTAATTCCTATAAATATACTCTTCAACAGAATAAAAAGAGTTTACCATAAGAAACTTTCTCAATTCATGTTTAAATTTGTTAATGTTATGTGCAACTTTCTTAATATTAAGAGGTAAGGAGTTGAATAATGTAATACCAGTATAATAAACTCCTTTTTGAACCTTAGTTAAACTGACTGAAGGAACATGAAAATCCAATTTTTGGCAGGTATTTATTTTATGTAATTCAACATTTGTTGTAAATATATCCTTATGCTTTACAACAAACATAAGAGTTGAAAAAATATATTGAAAATAAAGAGATAAAATTCCAAGTTTACTAAACATTTCCCTACAAGAATCTCTTGCTTTAGCTTTCATGATAATTCTTACAATTCTTTTCTGAGTTATAAAAATAGATCTACTATATGATGAATGACCCCAAAACATGATACCATAATTTAATACTGAATGAACATAAGAAAAGTAGATCTGTTTTATAATTTTCAATCCTAATACAGGTCTGAGGGAACGAATCATGTAACCTAATGAATTTAACTTTGAATTTATGTAATCAATATGTTATTTCCATGTTACTGAAGATTCTATTATAATATTGTACACTTTGTTATAGGTGAACAGTTGTATATTTGTTTGGAAATGATTTCATTACAGCCAAAAAAAACAATATAAAATTATGGTTTGGTGTATTTTGTATCATGCATGAGTGTGGTCTTAGTGCTCCCAAGTTCCTGCATTCGAGATATTACACTGATTATGTCACTCAGGCTTGAAATTTACAGTAACAAGGCAAAACAGTAACTTTTTAGTATTACAAGAATGTAAGTTATTGCTTTTTGTTGTAGGGAATTAATTGAAAATACCATTGCACAAAAACATCAGAAACTATCAAGCTCTGAGCATTTGCTGATTACTGAGTTACTGGTTGCTAAAGACAATGAACTGAAGGAGGCTCTTAAACTGGCAAATGACCAAGCAAAAATTAACTGCAAGATGGAGGCATTGAAAAGAGAAGTTGAAAGACAAGACCAGTACATCCAACAACTTCAGCGGCAACTGAAGGAAGCAGAACAAATTCTTGTAAGTGGGTACTAACATGGTAGGAAATCAACCTTTTAAGCTGCAGTGTGTTCCTCAGTTGACTCCAGTGTGGGAGGGAGAAAATATCAAGCTCTAAATGGGAGGCCAAGATTTATGCAAAATGATCCTGTGTGCCTCCTTTCTGATACACTCGGGATGTTGAAGAACATCATCATGACATATTTTTGCTTCCATGCGGTGATGCATTGTTGTGTTTTCTGTAACAGTTGGGTAGTAACCATTACTGTGAAGGAAGAGAGTGTGATTCTATGCACAGGTAAGGGAAAAAATGTTGACAGAGCTTCCAACCACAGCTTGTATATATTACATGTTGTAAGCATGATATGCATAAAAAGAACACGTAAGGGGATTATATCTGTTTCTATGTCTGTCCTTGTGTCAACTTTAGAACTACTGAACAGATTTTGATTAAATCTGATATGAATTTCATACCCTTAGAGCCTGCCCCAACCTTGTGCATTCTGATGATTATTTGAAAACAACAGACATAGGTGTTCCAGATAAATATTGGCCATCATAATCTTTATTTATATTTTAACTCTCTACTCCACATTTTTAAAGGGACGGGACAGGGTCGTCGGTATAGTGACTCACTACGGGCTTGACAGTTCAGGGTTCGAACCCCTCTGGGAGTGAGATATTCTGCCCCCGTTCAGACCAGCCCTGGGGCTCACCCAGCCTCCTGTACAATGGGTGCTGGGTCTCTTTCCTGCGGATAAAGCAGCCGGCACATTGCATTGACCACCCAGCCCCATCTAGTGCCTCCTCTTTGACTTCGTGGCATGTTATAGGGCGACCTTTACCTTTACTATACATTTTTACACCATTATATATTTGTAAAGGCATAACTGATTTTATGATATATGCAACACCATACCTTGTAACTTCTCCTTGTAATTGATACTACATAATGGCCAAAGAGGGGCCAAAACATGTAGGAGGCAGACTGTAAACAGTTAGGGGTTACTCCACAGTAAAGTGTATGTTGGTTTAATTACTAAGATTATGTATAATAAAATTTAGAAAATCTCAGTTGCTTAAATATTTTTGGTAGTATATCCATGGCAACTAAATGTATTCAGCACACTGAACCAAAAGGTGCTGTGATATATTTTATACTCATGGAAATTTAAGAAAATCATTTCCTTTAAATGACTTAAATCTTAGCATACACTTTTGCAGTCAGTTTAATATAATAATAATTTCTACAGTTATACTGGTACTATCATGATATTATGTATATCACAGTCACATTAATCGGATTTAAGGTTACTGTGATTTCTGTGTGCAGGCAACTGCTATATATCAAGCTAAACAAAAACTTCAGTCCATATCAAGAGCCAACAAGCGACCAGTGCCCTCGGAAGACTTAATCAAGTTTGCTCACAGAATCAGTGCATCTAATGCTGTGTGTGCTCCACTGACATGGCAGCAGGGTGATCCTCGGCGACCATATCCAACAGGTAGCCAATCATTTGTTGTCAGTGGTTCCAACTGATGATGGAAGTTTTAACAAGTGAAATCATAGAAAATGTGAAATATTACTGAGCGTATCATGTCTGACGTGTATTTAGTTCAAATCTCAGCTAAATGTTTGAGAGTTCTTCTCAGCCTGTCAGGTCAAATAAGCCTGTAGTAGGTCACAGCTGATCCTTTCAGTATCTCCGCACAACATGCCCTTCTTGCCAACTCTGATTCTCTGCTTTTAACCTATTTATGTGAAATAGCAGCATCAGATTAACCAAGAGACAAACAATATATTACTATACTAAAGCTGCTTTTGTGTTCTAGATATTGACATGCGTCTGGGGTACCTTGGTCGTTTGAGTGATCTGCCAATCAATGGTCACCTTCTGCAGCAACAGAACAGTCTCTCTGACCTCCACAGACCAGGCCATCCACCTGGATCAGGTCAGTTCTTTAGATGTTTAACACTGTTACCTTAATCACAATGTTTTGTTTTTTCCCTTATTACACTCTGTAAATTCCATTACTGCCTACTCATTGAGGTCTAAAATTAAGCATTCATAGGGTTCTTTCTTCTTTGATATTTCCACACATATGACAGTCCCTGAAAATTTTAAAGTTTATGTGCATATGGAATTTCCAAAAATTTTAAAGTTAACTCCCCATTTTGTTGTACCGGTAATGGAATTTCCTTTGCTGTGTTACCACGTGACAGCAACTTGCATTGTGGGAGATAAATGTTCATTGTCCTCTTTAAATTTGATGTGATTTCACAGTTACATTGTATCTGGGTTCATTCTGTCTCATACTGCTTTGTGGTCTGGTGGAAGGTTACCAGTGTTCTGTGAAATGTTGATAACATTCAACCAGACTGCATGGCATCACATTTGTCTTATTTTACTTCCCTGTTACAATGTCAAACCATTGTGTTTTAATGTCCTAGAAGCCAACATTTGTAATACTGTATTTCCATATGTTTTCATGGCATGCATAGGGACCACTCTAGTGCCTCCAGTAATGATCTATATTCAGAATGGGTCCATGTTGTAGCATACGTATAAGTCAGTTCAACTGTAACTCCTAAGTGCATTGCAGGCACACAGCAAATAGCGGTAGAACTTTTGCATGTCAAGGATGGTTCCTAATTAAATGGACCATGTCCTGTGTGCTGTCTCTCCATAAACTTGGTGTGAGATTTTGTAGATGTCAGTGGCATTGCTCTCCTTGTTTGAAATAAACTAATGGTGATGTTTCAGAGCTTCCTGCATCGCAGCAGAACCAGTTTGCTTGGCATCCATCTGGTGAAATTCACATGACAGTTGGGGGACAAGGTAGTGTCTCAATGGATACCAGGAATCACACTGCAGAGGATGTAGAAGTGATGTCAACAGATTCCAGTAGCAGTTCCTCAAGTGACTCCCAGTGATACATTTCCAAGAAAAAAAATAGTTATTCATTTGTAATAAAATTGTAAATAATTATTTGTGTTTTGTATTTTGTTGAAACAGAAAGAATAAACGTATTACATTTGCTGCATTCAATATAATAGTGAAAGTGTATTAATATATAATAGCTTTTATATATTGGGGCACCCCAGAAGATAGAATTGTGTCAAAACATGTAGGGGGATGCAGATATTTTAATTGAAGATATTTAAACAGTTGTATCAGTCTTACTAAGTTCAACTTACAGCAATATGAAATTTTATGTGGTGATAAATCAGTAATCTACCTAGAAAATTACTTCTCTCATTCCACAACTAAAAGTATGAAAAAAGGGTGAGAAACTCTTAGGTTTCGCTCACCAGCTTCCACTGGATGGGAACAGATTTTCCTTCAACGCCTGAAACTCATGAAATATTTGCTTTAAAGGAATCTGAATTTCTTCCATACCACTGTCTTCATGTGAGATGCAGGTTATATTACTGTATGCATATCCATGAAAAAGCTAACCTTTGTATTGTACTGCTGCTAACAAAACGATTATATTATTCCTTACATGCATTATCAATAATCAATTCATGACAATGAGACTAACAAAATGCACAACACTGTTCCCAGATCCTCTAATTACAGTATCACATTGAACACTCTTACATGTTTCGATCCCCTAGGGATCTCGTGAGGGAATCAAATCAAAGTAACAGCACACAACCAAAGTAGTAACTCTTGCACACTGTACAAAGTTGTAAAAAAGTCAAACAGTTAAAATGTAGGTGATCCTTAGTATATAGTTGTATCATGCATCCTGATATGCAGTATCTTGGAGGCAGCCTAGTACTGGGTTATCCTTCCTTGTGTGTGTGTGTGTGTATGTGTGCGCGCACGTGCATGCATGTGTGTTTCAGATGCAATTTTGGCATACATAGAAAATGACAGACTCACAAGACAGCATTTGTGCATAAAAGTTTCCTTTAAACTGGGGGGACGATGCTATGGATAAGTGAATGAAGGGCAGCCTGTTTTGGAGACCTGAAAATTCTGTTTTAACCTTGGTAAGGATGGGTGGATGCCTGACATTTATTAAATTCAGCTGCATATGGCACTTACTATGGTATGACATACCAAAATTCACCTTTATCCATTTATTGCTTAATTCTTACAAATTAGCTGAAATCATAATTAAGTTGTCATCCTATTCTGCTACTAAGAAGATATAGCGACTCGCTACGGGCTGGACGGTCCGGGGATCGAATCCCGGTGGATGCTAGATTTTCCGTGCCGTTCAGACCGGACCCAGCCTCCTGTACAATGGGTACCGGGCCTTTCCCGGGGATAAAGCGGCCGGAGCTTGGTGCCGAGTTACGAATGGGTAAAAGCTATATACCTCCACCTCCCCTATGTGCCTGCATAGGCATGTCATGGGGTGACCTCAATGGCATTTCTTTTCTGCGTCCGGATACTATGTAACATATTCTTCTACGTTAATATATGTCGTAGCAATTGCAAGTCATTCTACTTCCAAACACTCATGTTATGTTATCCTAATACTGGAAGTTTTATCCACAGCTGATGGCGGGAAGGAGTAAATACATGACAAATTTTCGGCATAGTGTCTAATTTTACACTCACGAAATCTGGCCAACCTAATGACGTGCACAAAAACATAAGTTAAATGTCATCATCATCATCATTTATTTACAATCCATAGATCCAATATACAGTCACAAAGACAAAAACAGGATGTGGATTTGGTCATCATATGAATTAATAAGTTATATAATATATACATTGTAAAATAAATACAAGCAATTTGTAAAAACAGACATGACATAAAACACAATAGTAAAACAATTCAAGCTTAGAATAACAAATCATAGTCCGTATATTACATTCAAAATGAATAAAACTATTGTAATAAATATTCTATGATGTGATTATTATATATATGTGAGCTGTAGCAAATAATATCATTACAAAAGGTTACTTAGTAAAGGATTAAAAACCCATGATCATTAATTAAATTTACAGTTAAAATATTCATCCAAGGAATAAAACGAATTGGAAAGAAGAAATCTTTTTAATGCCGGTTTAAATAGTTTCACTTCATTACTCAAGCTTTTTATGCTAGGTGGGAGATGATTAAAAGCTCTAATACCAAAGTAGTAGGGTCCTCTTTGAAAAACTGTCAGACGTGATGTTGGAAGGTGCAAATTCGTGCTATGTCTAGTATTGAAGCTATGAATCTCGTGGTTTGATTTGTACTGATCTTTATTATTTACGACAAACAGTATTAACGAAAATATGTATTGTGAATACATGGGCAGAATTTTTAAATTTTTAAATAGTTCCCTACAAGAGTCTCTAGTTTTTGCATTCATAATAACTCTGATTATACGCTTTTGTATCCTGAAGATATTAATACTGTAGGGCGAATTACCCCAGAAAATTATACCGTATGCTATGATGGAATGCACATAGGAGAAATAAATCATCTTTAGAGTTTCTTGTGACATAAAATCTTTTACAGTCCTAATTGCATAACAGGCCGAACTCAGTTTAGTTACTAATTGGTCAATGTGAGATTTCCACGATAATGTTTCATCAATGTGTAAACCAAGAAACTTAGTATTTGACGTGTTAGTAATATGCTTGTTTCCACAGCTTATACTTATATTGGTTTCCAAACTATTTTTTGTCCTAAATAGTAGGTAATGAGTTTTCTTGAAATTTAAGGATAACAAATTGGTTTTGAACCATTCATTTATGGCTACAAATTGTTTGTTCATGTTAATTGCAAGATCCTGAAGGCTAGGATTAGGTATTATAACACTAGTGTCGTCGGCATATAAGATGATTTTAGCGTTATTAGTTATTACTTCAGGCAAATCATTGACATACAAAAGGAAGAATAGCGGACCAAGGATTGAGCCTTGCGGAACACCATGCTTGATGATCTCCCATCCGGAAGAAGTACTATTATGAGTTTTTATGTTATCTATTACCACTTTCTGATATCTGTCATTTAGGTATGATGTAATTAATGCATTGAATTTTCCTACTATCCCATAAAGTTCCAGTTTTGATAGTAGAATATTATGGTTGACACAGTCGAAAGCTTTCTCCAGGTCACAAAATATACCACCAACAGTTAATTTATTGTTCATGGCTAGTAAGATTTCATTTATTAGCTTGAAGGAAGCCATATCAGTTGAAGAGTTACTCCTGAACCCATATTGATCGTTTATGAGTATGTTGTTTTGATTTAAGTGTTGGTAGAGTCTTGTATATATTACTTTTTCAAAAACTTTGGAGAAAGCAGTTAGCAAAGATATAGGTCTATAATTAGCAATATTATGTTTGTCACCATTTTTAAATATTGGTTTTACTACTGAGAATTTTAATCTAGATGGAAAGATACCTGAGGAAAGGGTTTTATTACAGATATATGTTAAAGGAGAGCTAATAAAAGGGGCACTTACTTTTAATATTTTAGTTGGTATTTCATCATATCCATGTGAGTGTGTTGTTTTTAGGGATTTAATAATTTCTTCTATCTCATGAGTTGACGTATGTCTAAATCTAATACTTGGCAGAGGGCGCTTAAATGTTTGTAACATGTACTTTAGAAAATTGTTATTATTTGGATGTCCTGTTTTACTATCTCTACTACTATCTGTGATTTTATCTGCTATTGTTAAAAAGTAATCATTAAATGTATTTGCTATAATTTGTTGGTTGTATGTTGTATTACCATTAATATCGAGGTACTGTATTTCTTCCTTTCTTTCTTTTTTCCCTGTTTCAGTTTTAACTATATTCCAAGTAGTTTTCATTTTATTTTTAGAATTTAAAATTCTTCTATCATAGTAAAGTTTTTTAGCCGCATTAATGACCTTAGTTAGAGTTTTACAGTATTGTTTATAATGCTCTTTAAGATTTGTGTCTTTACTGTTCCTACACTGTAAATAAAGATTTCTTTTATTTATACATGCGATCTTTATCCTGTTGTTATCCATGTGTTGCCTTTAGGTTTACTCTTTATTATTCTTTTAGTGAAGCTAGAATAAAAAATCCTTAGATATCTATTCAGAAAGTTATTAAATATTATGTTAACATCATTTCCTCCAAAGATATCATCCCAGGTTTCACAGCTCAGTTTAATCTTAAAGTTAGTTATAGAGTGTTTATTAAAGTTTCTCATGATTTGTGTTTCATTGTACTGCCCTTGTGTATTGAGATTGTTTAACTTGATAATTTGGGCATCATGATCCGATAGCCCGTTAATAAGAGCATATATGGTATAGTTTTCATTTTTACCTACATCGATAAAAATGTTGTCTAGTGCTGATGCTGCGCCGTTTTGTATTCTTGTTGGGAAATAGACAGTACTGGTTAAATTGTATGTGGCTAGTAGGGTATCTAATTGTTGCTTTTTTTTACAGCTGTTATCAAGATAGTTTATGTTTATATCCCCACAGATGATGAAATGTATATTAGTACTATATAGTTTATTCATGATAGCTTCTAAGCTCCTTATAAAGTGTATGAAATTCCCATTAGGAGACCTGTAAATAGATATTATACAAATAGTTATGGTTGGTAAATGTATTTTAATTGCGCATACTTCAATATCTTGTTCTTTGCCAAATTCTTGTATGTTAATATTAAAAAAGTTTAATGATTCATGAACAAAGATACTTACTCCACCATCTTTTAAGTTTTTCCTACAAAATTTAGCCCCTAAATTATAGTATTCTATCGATGTTCTTTCCAATTCGTGTTCCTTTAGATGATGTTCTGTTATACATAGAATTTGGGGGAGTTCTGGAAGTAGCGAGTTTATTATTTCAGTTGTTTATTCCTTATTCCCCTGATATTCTGGTGATATATCTTAAAAATGTTGTCTACAGAAACATGTTCTACAGCATTGCTACCTATCTGAGGTTGGATAATTATGTGTGAGGCAGTGGTTAATGAGTTGGAGGGGTTTATCTGAAGTTTATCGGCCACATTTTGGATATTCTTTACCATAAAAAATCGTTTTTCCTGGTCACTGGAACTTTCTTTTGCCTATTTGATGTTCTAGGGAATGATACTTCAGAATCTGGTGTGTCTGCTTGGTTAATTTCATTTTCTTTGTTTATGAGTGTTTCACTTCTGTTTTCCAATATTGTGGTACTGACTCCTTTTGTTAAATCACTTTTCCAGCCTAAACTAATTGGACCTTCTACTTTTTTCCCTAGGATTGTGGAAAGTTGTGCAGCTATTTAACTAATTTAACTGTTGTAAAATAAACTCACATTTCCTAAATACAATACTAACAATGCTAGATTTGTAGGCCTGTAAATCTGCACGATATGAAAGGATATGTATGAACTCTGTCCGCAACCCCTTATATACTGACACTGGCAGTACGTCACGCATCGCATTGGAGGCCACGCCGCGGCCATCTAGCGGCAGAAACGTGAAGTTCTTAAACAATTGACGCGCGTTCAAACCACCAATTGTCAGTGACACTCGTGCCAGGTAAATTAAAATGTGGGTGTAGATTATCTCCCAACCTTATATGGCGGTCACTTAGTTACGCATTAAAAGAGTAAAGTTGTGAAAAACAGTTCGTCCAGACCGAATTCATTCAATTGTGCAATTGTAGAGGCAGACAGGTGGCAATTTGGCCTTGTGGTCATAATAGGTATTGCACGCTAGTTAACTGGGTACAAATTTTATATTATCTTCACCGTGCATTTTTTAAAGGGGGCAAATGCAGCCCAGTATTTTTTCTACCTAAGAATACTTTTCTTTTGGCTACTGAGTTGAAGACGGCAAATAAAAAAAAATTGTGGTTTGAGTGTGGGAGAGGGGTATATGTATATTAAGGACTGGTTCAAACCACTCTTCCCCCTCTTTCTAACTTGATTCGTTCATAAATGAAAGTTCCTAATATCCATGTGATGGCAATCTGAAAACCAAGATATCACAGTCATTTGGCACAGAAGCATTTGGAAGTGTTGGGGCATCCAGCCTGCAGCTCAGACCTGGCCCTGTCATACTTCCATGTGTTAGGCCATCTACAGCAGCGTCTTGCTGCAACGTACATGGACACAGATGCTTGAGTCCACGACTATTGCAACAGTAAAGACAATGTCTCAATAGGCAAGACACAAATGTGCACCTCAGTATGATGTATGATTGTCTGCAGCAGTATATATGCCAACAACAGCACTGTAGTTAGATACAATAATATACAAACATGTGGTAAACCTCTTACATGTTTTGGCCTTTTTTTGGCCAACTTCAGAGAGATATTCAACAAAGAAAAATACAATAATTGCTAGTTATGTCATAGATGTGCAAAAATAGATTTAAAATACAAGTATTAAAATTGTATTTTAACTCTATTATTGCACATGTGTGATGTAACTAGCCATTATTGTATTCTGTTGTAATAACTTGTCTTATTATTGATTTGTGCATTACCATGCTGACTATTGCATCATCATCAGTGTTGTGTGTTGTATTATTTTCTGTCATTGTTTTCATGCTTTTTACTGTTGTACACGCTGCTTGTTATTGTCGAGTTATGTAGGTATATTGCTGTGTAATTTCTTTCATTGTAATTCATTCTTATAAGACTCCTCTGTTCACTTATTACTTATCCCATCGCTGTTGTCTGTATGATGCAATTGTTAGCATCGAAATGTGACTGTCAATAAACGACACAAATAAGTGTGTGTGGGTATATACCACATACCACGAAAAGTTGAAATAATAGTTGACGTTTCTACCGGCGGATCTACCACCGGTTTGGTCTTGATGTGTTAGTACCGAATTCGGACATAGGGGTCGCAAGTGTCGCGTCTAGGTGTGTGTTAGTACGGCAGGTCGCACATAGATGGCATGAATTGGCCAAAGTACATCATAGAGTTTCTAACCGTGCCATTTATGATTTTTGAAGGTATCCGTTTTGAGTGTCGAACGAGCGTGCTGTCAGGTTTTGTGAATTGAAAATGCTGAAATTTGTGCCATCGTGTGTTTAGAATCACAGTAATGGTTTAGGAAGAATCAGGACTTTACAGTTTGCAGGTAAGACTGAAGTTTCGCTTGTTACGGTAATATTTGGGAATCCTAAAATGTATACGACAGTAGATTGTGTGTGTGTGGTATTCAGCCGGTTCTGGGGAATGGAACGAACCTTATATCTTGAGAAAGAAAACTATATAGAAAACTGTATAACATAGGGCGTAGGTCCAGTTATGATGATTCCTTTGATAAAGCCGAATTATTAGGTCGGTGGTTGATGTCATGGTAGTGTTCTTTAATCTTCTAGCATCATGGTCGGTATGTGATTTTGGGAATGTGCAACGTCAACACTTACGAAATTGCAAAGTGTAATATAGTTTTGGCCCCCTTTTCATAATTGCACAGTAACATTCCAGGTAGGTTTCTTACTCCACAGAGCCCCATGTTGATTACAGTAGGTTATTCTTCCTATTTCAGATTTCCCATCTGCCACTCATAACAGCATTATAACAATTCATCTCATTCCATCAACAAAATCCTGTACCACATTTTCACTGTACTACCTAGCATCCTGCATGTCCTACATTCTCTCCCAAGTTCCCATTCCACAGCTCCATTTGCTGTGCTCCTTGCGGCTTTGTAGGACTTTCTTGCAAATTCTTTCCTCACAGTTCTATTAGTGATAGCCCATGTCCATTAACCCTGTCTCGACTCACACACCATTTAATATGAATTTCTTAATACTTTTACATTTACATTGGGTACACTCATTAAACATTTGTCATTTGATCTTAATTTAATGTCTGTATGCCTCTCACTTTCACAATTTCCTTTTGTCTGTCCCTTCTCCTGAACTTCCTAGCTTTACCCCAAAATAAGTAAATTCTTTTACTGCCTCCAGTCTTTGACAGTACACGTATCAACATTCTCTGTCTTTCAGTTTTCCTCATTTGTTTAATGCTGTTACTTTAGTTTTATTAAGGTTGCATTTTACATTCCACTGATTAAAATATTTCATCATCTGATCCATCCGCTTTAGTGAAGCGTAGATGGGAAATGATCCAGTTGCCCAATCGTCATCAGGCCACAATGCCAACATAATTTGCTTTTCAGTTGCTTGTATGTGTGGGTTTTCTTCACCAATATAGGCTGTAATGCCATCTGTACATATATTAAAACAATAAGGACCAAGACTGCAGCCTTGTCTGACACCAGTCTCCAGTTTCACCTCCATAACAACCCAGCATACAAAGTTTTGCATGTATGGCAGATGTACTGTACTGGGGGGGGGGGGGGGGGATGACAGAGGAAAAAACTTTGTGTCCCTGTCCATACCATGAAGACATACAGGGAGAGTAGAAGTGTAACTCCACCCATTCTTAACCTCAGCATGAGGTGTAGGTGAATGATTGACTTCATGCCCCACCCAATTTTCCCCTCGGAAGGAACCCCTGACACTCATTGAATAAGAGGCTGCGTGGGCCTCAGAGCTGATCTGGGGAGGAAGAGAAAAATCTGTTGCCTGTGCCGGGATTCCAGCCCTGGATCCTCCAGGCTGTAGCCTGGTCACTGTGCCAACTGCACTATCCTGGCTTATACTAGAAACGTACATTTAGCAAGAAATTTGTGTGGTCTTTAGAGAGAGAAAATAAGAGGAGGTTGGAGAAGGTTGAATAAGGAGAGGTTACAATATTGATTTTATGCAAGAATGAAGCCTCTCCTCCTCCTCCACCTCCTCCTCCCCTACTCAGTCTCTGACACTCCATAAACATGCACTGTGCTGCATATTTTGACTCCATGTCATCCTTGAACACTACATACAAAATGTTAGTCACCCCTGGTTTTTTACATTAGAAGTCATAATTGGCAGTGCTTGCCAAATATCAGCCAGACTTCATGAAGTCAAACAGGATTAGGTGTAGCAGGCATGAGTGAGATGAGAAATGCACATGAAATTTTAGTTGGAATACTTGAAGGGAATAGACCACTTCAGAGACCTGGGTATAAATTGGAGGATGAGGTTAAAAGTCACCTTCGGGAAATGGAGTATTGCAGTGTGGTGTGTGGTGGGACTGTATTGTTGAAATAGGCAGTTTTGTAGTGTGCTGTGACAGGTCATGTCTAGAAGACTGATACAAATGGCTGGTACGTCTTGGCAACAGTGTTCCTAGGATAGGCCCAGTGAATCATTGTGACTTGACTACATATCATATCATTGGCATGTGGACCATCCAGTGACCAACGACCAAGGTTCAGATTGGCAGCCTTTTACTGAGAGCACATTTGGATCCCAATTTGGTAAGATCATTGGTTTTGTTTGACTACTTTTGGAGTTTAAAGCAA